>OZ018325.1:106425905-106858370 GCA_963969495.1 Ceratothoa steindachneri
AACTTCAGTCGGTAAACCATACTCCCCCGAGGTTGACCGCCGTTAAAAGAAGCATGTTTATCAAACTTCATTTTCCCTTTGCCTCCTTTGCCAGAGAAACTAGATTCTGGAGCGACAAATAGTCAAACCATCTGAGCCTTCCAATTTTATATGTTTCTTGTAGCACTTAGTTACCCCTTAAAAATTTCCTGCGCCATGATTGGCCAGTTTTGTAATACTTAGGTTCGCGTAGAAATACTAAATATAATGTAGCAAATTTTTCAATAATTCCATTTCTGTTCAGTCGGCATTTATAGTGCATGTACACATAATGCTTCTGTTTGAATGCTGTCTCACACTCCGCTGCCACCACAGGAATGGTTGGTGTGCAAAATGGCTATAGGAAAAGTAGTTAAGCCCGCACGATGAGGTTGCCAGAGAAGAACTCAACGGCCTCATCAACCGACCTAAACTCCTCAATGAGATATGTCATTTTCCTCAATTGAGATATGTCATTCCCTGAATTAAGGCAGACCCAGCGCCAAGCACCACCAGGGCCGGGCTCTTGGGTGTAGCGGCCCAGAAAATGATATTTGAATGGGAAAAGTGATCACTACCATGGAGGTCATCACCCCCCCCTTCTACATAAGGCGCTTGTTGACAAAGAAAATTATATGGCCCTCTAACAATCAAACAAGGTCTCATGAAGCAATTCATTAAAGTATTGCCAACTGAATGCAACTGTTTCTGGAACCTACTTTTGGCATTTCCTGGTGTGTCAATTGAAAAAAAAATCAAGGCTGGTTGGTATGTTAGATGGTGTACAAATTCAGCAGCTCATCAAAGATGAACATTTAATTGGGAAATGCTAGAACTCAAAAAGAATGCTTGGTTATCATTGAAAGCCCTTCTCCAGAACTTTCTTGGAAAATACAGGAACAAAGAATGCACCAAAATTGCCCTGAAACTTTAGAGCTTCAAAATGCTTGGTTGCAACATGAATATCAAGTTGCATTTTCTGCAGAGCAATGTTGCTAACCCTCCTGGAACATTTTGAAGTCAGCGATGAGCAAGGTGAACAATTCTACCAAATTTGAATGTCATGGAGGAATGGTATCAGTGTAGATGGGATGTAAATGTGTTCTGACTACTATTGGAGTTAAAGCTATATTGTCCATATATTGAACACTCCAGGAAAAGCTACAAGCATAAATTTTTACTTGCACACAATGACTTACAGTAATAATATCCTTTGTATGAACAAATATTCACAAAATTGTTAGATGCATTCTTTTCTTTTTTTATACAAAGCAGGGTATCCTGTAACGAAAAATGTTGATGTGATACAGCAAATCTGGAGTCATTTTGGATTTAGAAGCCAAAGTTTAATAAAAAAACAAGTAATATCTAACAACAAAAATTGTTTTCCCAATGTAATTTATGAAATAATGTGTTTGCCATTAGATATGTAAAATATATAAATCTTAATAAAGTCACAAAGGATTGTCTGATTTAAAAAAAAAATTAAAAGTGAATAGAGAAATATCTCAAAATATAAAATATAATAGCAGTATGCCCTAATAAACCTTACCAGAGAGATTAAGAGATTCTATAATTTCAGACTTCTCAATGATGGTGCTAAATTGTATCCCTCGAGCACTCAAAAGTGATTTCAACTGAGAAACTGATAAATTACGAAGAGGCTCCACAATCTGTAATAAAATAATTGATTTTCAGTTTGGTCAGCTGCTGTAGATGGGCATTTGGGAGAGGAATTTATGAACTATAATTTTTAATACTTCAAAAAATGAGCTTTGGTTTCAATGTTAAAATTATTGTACAGATTGCTTAAGAATTATCACAATAATAAACGGCACTTTATCCTCTTCGCATGGCCTTTTAGCATTCAGTGTGCTATTAAATAGGTGCTGCTAATGAAGGCACCTTCTCACCAGTCAGATTCAATATTAACCAGTATTTAGGATGTTTCATACCTACTTTGTCTACATTGTAGAGTTCTTGATGATGCTCACAAAGAATACCATAGGACTGTCAAGACACTGAAGAACACCCAACAAGCATGGCCGAGATACCTTTAAGGAGCACTATGCAAAGTTGCCACCTCCCAAGAAGAGCTCTGGACTCACAGAGAGTACACTATCCAGTAGATCTGGACCCACAGCTTTCAAAAGCTGATTCTCTTGATCCCTCACCTTGACTTCTTTCATTCAATCAGGTTTGTCTAGCAGCTACCCTTAAACTAATAATAACTGGGGACATCAAAACCAACCCAAGCCTACAAACTCGATATCTCACCTACACTGCACAGAATAACACCGCTGAGGATTTGACACACATTCCAAGCAATACAACTACCATTAACAGCACACAATAGCTATACAGCAACAAACAACATTAATGGGATCATAAACAAGAAATTCACAATTTCTTACAAAATCACATATTGCACTCTTGATCAAGGAAACCCTGTTCATTCAGTATAGAATATTTTCTAATATATCTATGTTTAAAGGTTTAGGGAGATTATTTTATATTTGAAGGTTTAAGGCTAATGAGTGGATGAGTCCCTAATACTACCAGAGACTATTAGAATTTTTAATATTTTAATACTTGAAATATAAGGGCTTACCTGCAAGTTTAATTGAAAGACTTTACAAATTATCTTGGTAATGAGGATGTCCTAAACATCCTCTTATAAATGATCATTAGCAAGTTTCAAATAATTTTAATTCAATATATTAATTAAAGAAAATTACAACAATTCTAACTAACCTATACTATCTACTGGCCTAACTAAGGCACCATTTAACAAGTTTAATTTAACTTTACCAACAATAAGTGACCTAATTCTAACAAAGGTCAATCCAATAAGCAAATATAATTAAAAGAAAATAATAATTTAACTTTACCAACAATAAGTGACCTAATTTTAACAAAGGTCAATCCAATAAGCAAATAGAATATAAAAAAAAAAGAAAAATTGAGAACAAAGTTCAAGAGCAAAAGTTAAGGTAAAAATATTCAACAAAATCAAATGCAAGAGTGAGAAGAGAGTAGACTCCAAAGGTAAATGAACCAGGCAGTTGTACCAGCTTAGCCAAATGTAAAATTCTAATTTTCATAAAATTAAATATTAAAATTTTTTCCAATATGACCAAAGGTTCAAAATAAATTCAATAATTCTTTTACACTCCAATATCAGGGTTGCATTGATAAAAATGCAAATAAATGCAAGTAATATTTAACATGTCAGAGTAGTTTAATTTAGATATTCATGATTTTGTTGCATAAAGTCTCTAAATTTTAGAGCAGCCTTTCTTTTAGGTCTACTTTCATAGTGGTACTAATTTTAAAGTTTCATTTATATTTTCATTATTTAGAGAATTTTTAATTGAAGGATTGGATGACTGAGAATGAAGGTTGGACTAAAGTGAACAATAAGAAAGTAAGGAAAGTGAGAATGGGTGTACAACTGAGAAAGAATGAAGGCAATGAGTCTCAGTCTACTAGTGAAGAGGATGATGACTGTTCAGAAGGTGGGAATGAAAGTGTGAATGAAACTGAGATGAATATCAAGAGTGGCATTTACATCAAAGATGCCAAGGATGGGTAAGCTTGATGTGTATGGTATAAAAGATGTAAGATGTGGTCCCAGGTTCTGTCCTGGGACCACTACTATTCATCATCTACGTCAACATGGACAGTGACATGGTTGCCAAGATTGCCAAATTTGCCGACGATACCAAGCTTGGTATGAACGTTGCAAAGGATGGAAATACTGCAAGCCTGCAGTATTGGGGAGTGGTCTGATACGTGGCAAATGCCTTTCAACGTAAACAAATGCAAAGTGATGCATATCGGCCACCGAAATCCTCAATCACCCTATATTCTTAAGGGCACTGCTCTTGAATCCACCGACACTGAGAAGGACTTGAGTGTAACTATCAGGAGTGACCTCAAGTTCTCGAAACAGTGTATTGAGGTGGAGAAGAAAGACCAAAGGATGTTAGGGTATATAAAGCGGCAGTTTGGATATCGGAACAAGGAGATAGTACTGTGTCTGTACAACTCCCTCGTCCAACCGCACCTGGAGTATGCCGTACAATTTTGGAGTCCTTCATTCCGAAAAGACATCGCGAGATTGGAACGCGTGCAAGCCAGGGCAACCAAACTGATTCCCTCTATCAGACATAAAAGTTATGAGGATAGATTAAGGAAATTAGATATGTTCTCGCTGGAGACCCGGAGACTACATGGTCAGCTTATTGAAGTATTTAAAATACTTTGAGGCTTCGACAGACTGGAATACGGGGATATTTTCCAGCTCAGCGAGGGAAGAACCAGAAATCACGGCATTAAACTTGAACTGAAGAGATACCACCGTGATCTGTGTGGGAAATTCTTCACTTACAGTATCTGCGGTAGTTGGAACGCACTTCCGACGGAAGTTGTCAACAGTGAATCTGTTGACCAGTTCAAGACAAGACTAGATAAAGTCTTGCGAAATCGCCGTTAAGATCCTCGCGAGTGATCTTCGAGGTTGCCAACGGACACCTTCGAAGATTGCGCCAAAAGTACCCTCCTTGTATGGACAGTAAGGTCTTCTAGGGTACTTATTTTCCTTGTAGCTCCGGTCAAAGAAGTTTGGAGGGCTCCTTGAGAAAGCAGAGGGGAAAGGGAGGTGAACCTCCTTTTCATTAGTGGAGCTGCATGACAGTGAGTCCAACGATGGTATAGAGTAAAGAGGGGTATTTTCAACATTTTCATTTATGCACATGGGGACACTAATGTTACCACGGGATGCAAATGCTAATCATCCTGCGCAGTAGCCCACTCTACGAGGGGTGAATACGGGGCTGGCAAAGCCACCTGCTGCCATTAAAGACTACTCTTCCAAGGGCCCAGACAGCCCATCAGCTTGGCAGCTCCACCTTAGGCTGGGCATAAAATTAATAGTAAATGAAAAGAGAGAGTGAGGGTAAGGCAGGTATTTAAAAACCTACAACTCCAAACTGGAGCTCAGGAAGAAGGGGCATTGACCTCCCCTAAGATCCAGGATAGTTGGGCGAGTGGAAGCTGGTCAGTGTCTACCCTGCGAAATTAGAGGCTAACCAGAGAAAGTTGTGGGGGGTTATAGGGAAAGTGAGGTTTTGTTTTGTTTTGTTTATAGAGCCCATCTGGCAACTGCCCACTTTGGCATAAGTCGGCGGAAACACAACAGCCTAGAACTAGGCTACTTTAAAGTAAAAATATGAAAACAGAACAATGATAAAAATGTGAAAGACTTAACAATTAGGAAGAAATCTCCGGCAGCGAGGGGAGGTCTCCATCACACTGGTGCAGGAGCGTGCAACCTAAAAAAGAAAACAATAACAAAGAAAAAAATAGAACCTTCTTAAATAAAGGGGAGAAGCCCGGCCTCCCCTAAAAAGTCAACAAGTCCACCAGTCAATGTGCACGCACTCGTCCCGAGTACAAAGGACAGGCGGTAGCGACCCCGCCCATCGGTACCGGGACAGGTAACGTGCGCGAAGATCACCCAGACAAGAATGTGCCGAACAGTCTGGGGAACGACGCAGTCGCCCCAATAGGGCGCTCCATCAGATAGCGATGCGTCACACGAGAGTCCGATTCGGAGAAAACAGAAAGCGACCTGAAGCCGTTGCGGCATTGGGAAATAGGTCCATGGGAACAGTCGCGGCGCAATGGCCCGCAACTTTAAGTTCCCTTCGACCGTCTCCCATCTTCTTTGCCAAGCAGTCCGAAGAGCTGCCCGTATTCCTGCCATGTATTCGGTGTGAGGAAGAGCGAAACGCTGTTCCGGTCGCAGAGTCCTCGCGGACTGTTTGACGCTCTCATCGGAGCGCTCATTCTCCGCAATTCCTACATGTCCAGGAACCCAGCAGAAGATAATCTTGACTCGCCCGGCTCGCAAAAACTGTGGCGGTACAGATATCGCGAACCAGGGGATGCGGAGATTCCAATGCCCCGAGAGCACTCAGGGCGCTTTGTGAGTCGCTATAGATCACAATCCGTAATATCCCGTACCGAGTGGTGTATTGCCACCAGCTCGGCCGTGAAGACAGACGCAGCGCATGGCAGAGCCCCGCTGACTTCAAACAGAGGGGATACGGCGTGGAAGCCGACCCCCTCTTGGGACTTGGAGCCATCTGTATACACTGGCACGGTTCCAGCATGACACGAGGTGTGCTCTAAAAAGGTCGAACGCAATACTCCCAGGGCCGTACAAGCTTTGAGAGCAGAAGCGTGGAGACAAATAGCCAAATGTGGTACCCTCCAGGGTGGGTCCTGGGCAGAACCAGGGGCACCACCGGCCCGAGAGCTATATCTAGCTCTCGAAGGAGTTTCCTGGCCCTAAACCCAAAGGGGTAAGGGTATGACTGGCGTCTCTCGGGGGCATAGGCACCGTTGAGATCAGCTGCGGATGCAGTGAAAGCTGTTGGCGACTGAGGGAGGCACCGGGCTCGCGCGTACAGGCGAGTGATGCACTGCACGCGGCGCGTAGCGAGTGGCATCTCCCCAGCATCAACTAGTAGGCTGTCAATGGGGCAAGTGCGAAAGGCACCGGACGCCAGGGAAGGCAGGTGTGGTGGATCGAGTCGCTTTTCAGCAATAAACGCTCGGCTGCGGATGCATAAAACTCGCATCTGTAGTCGAGCTTCAAACGTACAAAGGATCGATAAAAAAGTAGGGCAGTAGCCCTATCAGCGCCCCAAGCGCTGAACGTCACGGAACGGAGAATATCCATGGCGCGGGTACAAGAGACCCTACGGCAGCGAATATGAGCCTCCCAGGTGAGGCGTCGGTCGAATACAAGACCAAGGAAACGGTGCGACTCAACCACATCCAGGCGCACCCCATTAAGAAACAAGTCTGGGTCGGGGTGGAGCCGTAGATGGCGGCAGAAGTGCACCACCTGGGTCTTGGCCAAAGAAAGCCGAAACCTGTGCGCTTCGGCATAGCGAGAGACGCAGTTCAGTGCCTGTTGGAGTCGACGCTCCAGAGCGGGCATCTGGGCCGCACCAAAAGAGATCGAAAGGTCGTCCACGTAGAGCGTAGCGAGAACATCTTCTGGTAGCACCGAGGTGATGCCGTTGATGCTCAGGGCAAAGAGTGTGACACTGAGGACACTTTCCTGCGGGACACCTTCTTCCTGCTCCTTTGGGCCGGAGAGAGCTCCCCCCACCCGTACGCGGAATCGACGATCTCGAAAAAATTCAGATATAAACATTGGGAGGCGTTCCCTCGCCCCGATCGTGTGGAGTCTTCATGGTACCGTATCGCCATAGGCCTTCTCCAGATCGAAAAACACCGTGGTGTAGTGCTGTCTACGAAGGAAAGCCTCGCAGACGGCATTTACCAGTCGGAGCAGAGCATCCAACGTGGAGTGGAACTTGCGGAAGCCACACTGTGCAGATGGCCTCTGCTGTCCAGGAAAAGGCTAATCTAACATTTACCAATTTCTCCATCAACTAGCACATGCAAGAGGTTAGAGTGAATGGGCGGAAGCTAGCCGGAGTAGAGTGATCTCTCCCTGGCTTGCGAAAGGCGATCACAGTAGCGATTTGCCAGGAATCTGCGAGAAGACCCTCCACCCAGATCCTGTTGAAAAAATCTAACAGAAAGGCCATGCCTCGCTCACCCAGGTGTCGAAGCATGGCGTACGGGACATCGTCCAGACCATGGGCGGTGTCCGCGCATGAAGCGAGAGCGGAGCGCAACTCACTCACACTAAACTTGTCGTTGAAGGGTTCTCCGCCTCTAGAGGTAAAGTCCAGCCGGCGGCCTTCCGCGACATCACGACGTGCATTGAATGCTGGCGGAGGGAGCAGCATCCCGGCTAGAGAATGTGGAAAAAGCGGTCGCGAAGGATTTCGCGAAGGATTCCGCGACGGACGCGCGGTCAGAAATTGCGGTCCGATTCTCATGGAGAACGGGAGGGGGATCCTGAGAGAACTTGCCCTAAATCCTTTTGACTCGCTTCCACACCTCAGCTAAAGGGGTCTTCCCGTTAAGTGAAGACACGTATGCCCGCCAAGAAGAGCAGCGGGCGTGCTTCGAAATATACCGGAACCTAGCCCTAGCCCGACGAAATTCAGCGACAGTGAAATCGTTCGGGCGGCGCTTATAGCGCATGTAGGCATAACGCTTCTGTTTGAGGGCCGTCTCACACTCGGCCGACCACCATGGGAGTGGTCGGCGTGCAAAACGGCCAGACGTTCTAAGAATAGTAGTCAGGCCCTCGGCGATGAGGTTGCCGGAGAACTCAACGGCCTCATCTACCGACCTAAACTCCTCAACTGAGATAGAGAATTCAGTCATTTCCTGAAATGCAGGCCACCGCGCCCGCGCCAAGCACTACCGAGGTGGGCTCTCAGGCGGCAGTTGCCCTGAAAATGATAATTGAATGGAAAAGTGATCACTACCATGGAGGTCATCGGCGACGCCCCAATCAAAATCAGGCTGTGCATCCAAAGAGCACAAAGATAAGTCAAGGCAAGAAAATGAAGCGTAAACTCATCCCCGTTTAGGACACCCATCTCAAGCTCTTCGATCAGATCGGCAAGGACTTGTGCCCTGGAATTTATTGAGTAATCTCCCCAGAGAGGATGCCTGCCGCTAAGATCTCCAAGCAAGAGAAAGAAAGGGCCTCGGCAACCGTGCCATGAGACGGCGGAAGTCCCCCGCGTCGAAGTCAGCTGACGGTGGAATGTACGCAGAAATGACAGTATACCTCCTGTCCAGGTGCAGCTGCACAGCCACTGCCTGAAAGGAGGTATCTAAAGAGAAAGGAAGAACGGAGACATCATGCCGGGTGTAAACCGCGCATCCCCCAGCCCGGCCATCTCGCGGTGGTGCGGTCGCAAGACCCTTATACCCCGGGAGGGCGTGCAGGGGGCACGCGCCTAGCATGGTCTCCTGCAGAAACATAGCTAACGAGGAACGGGACAAGACGAGCCTCCGTAGCTCCTCCCAGTTGGCCCGGAGTCCACGGCAATTCCATTGAAGGAATATGCCCTCCAGGCCTAGCTCGGAGGAGGAGACGTGGGGGCCCTCCTCGAACAGAAGACCCTCACGGGAATGGCCGTACGCTTCCCGGGGGGCAGAACCCCGGGCGCTGTTGGCCGGACAAAGCGCTGTCGCCTTCGAGGACTTATTGGGGGAGGTTGTGCTCGCCATGCGAGTCTTTTCCTCCCTCCGCTTCGAAACCTTAGGCGGGCGTTTGCGGCTTCGGAAGCGGGGGACCCTCTTTTCGAGGAACCACCGTCTCCGAGCCACTCGCCCCACCACTAGGCGTGGGCGAAGGAGCCGAAGCTCCTTGGTTGCTGTCCTCCTTTCGGGGGACAGCTTTAGGAACCCCGGAAGATGGTCTAGCGACCATCTTCAGGGGTGTTGCCTCCTGTGAGTCTAACGACTCGGTGGAGGCGCGTGGCTGTTTCTCTTTAGGGGAAACGGCACGCTGGGGAAAGAGGGAGAGCCCTGGTTTTAGCCGAGGCTGGTTGTGAACCCTTTTTGCCGCCAGCTTTACCAGGGAAGCGCCCGGGTTGAGTAGAGCCCGCAGAAGGGCTCCGAATGGGCGCGGAAACAACCGTGCTCGTTGGCCTGGATGAGCAAGGAGCAGAGGGTGCAATTCTAACTATTGAGGCATATGATGTCCCAGGCAGAGCCGGGCGCGCCAGGACAAAGTCCTTAGCTTTCCAGAATGAGAGTCGATCCTGGGCCTGAACGGCCAGGATTTCTTTCTCAAGGAGATATGCACCACATTGCTTCGGAGAAGCGAGGTGCGGCTCTCCGCCATTGACACACTTGGCCTCAAACGATTTGGACTTATTGTGTGCGACCTTGGAGCAATTTACACAGACTTCGGGTGACCCCGACTTTGCAAGTCTACAAGAACGATTTGTATGGCCGAAGCGGTGACCGTAATAGCACCGCCGCGGCAGTGGCACGAATGCCTTCACGCGGTAGCGGTACCAACCGGCACCCACCGACTCAGGGAGCTTGTCACAGTCGAACGTGACGAAGAGTGTAGGGGTGGGTCTCGAGGCCCCTCCCTGTTTTCTCATCACACGTTCGACCTTCACTGCCCCATGGTCGGCCAGCTCTAAGGTGATGTCTTCTATGGAGTAGTCAACGAATTCCCTCACATAAACTACTCCTTTCACAAAGTTTATAGTAGCGTGCGGCGTCACACTCACCGGGGTCGCATGAAGTGTCTGAAGAGCACTTATCTTAGCCACCTGGGCGGGATTCACCGCATTCGCCAGAAGGCTCCCGTCCGAGAAATGGGTCACCTTCGGCTCTCTAACAATTGCACTAGCTAATCCTCTCCTCTGATGGATCATGTAGCCCTTAGCCAACATGGTGCCATCATAGGAGTGAATAACGTGGAAGCGTTTGAAGCCAGCGGGCTCGAAAATGCCAGGTAACCTCTGAATCAGGGGCCCCGATGTCATCGAGGCTCCGCCCTGTGCACTTTTCGTCTTTGTCATAGTCAGGGGCTCCGCACCAAGGGGGGGCAGAGGGGCCGGATGTGGCGATCTTGGCTTGGTTGCTTACCGTAGCAGCAGACCCATCCGTCCCCGCAGCCCCCGCAGATGGAGAGGAGCCCCGAGTCTTCTTTGTCTTTTTCTTGTTCTTTTTCTTTTTCGGAGAGGAGGGGGGGAAATGAACCCGCTTCTCACCTCCGCCGGAAGGAGCCCCCAGGCCAGATGGGCCGGCCTCAGCCAGATCCTTTTCCGAAATGGAGAAGGTCCTGGTAGTCTTAGGGGCACCGGTCGTAGGAGATCCCTCCCCTCCTTGTACTACCTCAGAAACCCTAGCTGTTTGAGGAGGACCTTGCATAGGGGCGGATTCGGGTTCGGTGTTTGGCACCGAGCCCGGATTCACCCCCATGGAAGGCCCTAGCATCTGAGGCTGGGCTTCATCAAGGAATATGTCTATCAGAGGAGGGACCTCCAGTTGGCCATCCCCTCCCAGGACATCGCAGGTCCCGTTGGCAGTGTCACCAGTCTTGTGTGCGGAGGCACAGGCCTTGACCCCCGCAAGGTTTAATATTCTTGCCAGCAGGTCTTTTGAGGGAAGGACCGAAGGAACCTGGCTTCCCTCTTCCCCTTAAGGGGGTTTGCCACCGAGCCGCTTACACGAGGGGCGGTCGGCAATGGGCTGCCTACTGGCTTTCTTGGTAGTCTCCTTAGAAAGAAAAGGAGGGACTGCCGCTGGTAATAGGGAGGTGCCCAAAAGCACCTCCAGAGAAGGGGGGGAGGGAGAGTCCCCTTCACCTGTATGCGTAGGAGAGGAGTAAGTCTCCTCTCCGGTTGAAGAAATATGGAGGGTCCCCTGCGCAAGCACAGGAGGGGAAAAACTCCACTTTTTTTCTGTGGAGCTGCCCAAGAGTGGCTCCGTCGTTAGTACAGGGGGAGTTAGAGGGGTTTTTTTGTTAGACTCATCATTGGGCATGGTGACCCTCTTTTTATTACGGGATGCAACCGCTCATCACCTCTCGCAGTTGCCCGCAATGCAAGAGGTGCTTACAGGGCTGGCAGAGCCAGGCAGCGCCATTTGGGACCACCCCTCCCGCCTGGTAGCCTGGCAGTCCATAGGCATGGCGGCTCTACCTTAGATGCGGCGTAAAAATGGATAGAATGTGAAGAGAAGAGGAAAAGGGATGTAAGGAAGGTATGGGTGGGGATGAAGCAGGTTGTTAAAAAAAAAAGATCCCGAACCAGAGCTCAGGGGTTAAGGAACATTGTCCCCTCTCCCCTTAGCCCCGATCTGGGATGGTTTGCTTGAGAAGAAGGTCAGCATCTACCCTGTGAAATTAGAGGGTGACCAGAGAAAGTTGTGGGAGAGTTATATGAAAAGCGAGGAAACACGTGTTTTGAAGGAAGGCGAAGATGCTAAGCTGGGGCCGGATGGAGCGCTGGATCCAATTAGCACGGTGGCCAGGATGGCAAATCGCCACACCCTTTATGGGAAAGAGGAGAGGAAAAGGGTTCAGGAAGGTATGGGTGGGGATGATGCAGGTTGTTAAAAACCAGCCACCCCAGACCGGAGCTCAGGGGTTAGGGAACATTATCCTCTTCCCCCTCAGCTCCGATCCGGGATGGTTGGCTGAGAAATTAGAGGCTGACCAGAGAAAGTTGTCGGAGAGGTTGTATGAAAAGCGACGAAGTAGGGAAGATATACAGGCTACCTGAATGAAGGAAGAGAGGCTAAACTGGGGCCGGATGGAGCGCTGGATCCCGTCAGCACAGCGGCCAGGATGGCAAATCGCCGCGCCCCTTACGGGTGGAAAGTGAGGAAGTGGTGTAAGAAGGCAGGGTGTCAGAAAGGAGAAGAGGCAAAGCTAGGGCTGGATGGGGGCACTGAATCCCGTAAGCAAGGCAGCCAGGAAAGCAAATCACCATGCCCCTTACAGGTTCGCAAAGAGCAGTTTTCTCAGAATGGGAGAGGGGACTCAGGGCTGGTGTTTGGAGTGAGTCAGTAATTCTCTCTCTAGCTCTATTCTTTACTTCTTAGTTAGCATCAATATGCATTGCAGTCGCTTCAAGAGCAGCCAGAAACTCAGAAGTCTGTACACTGCTTGTGTTGAAGTATATATACAGTGGATGCTATAAATATCCGAACATGGTCAAAAGTTTATTTACCATAGTTACACAACAGCAAAGTAATAGAAAATTAAACATCTTATGTATTCTGTACATTGAATAAAAATTGGTATCATATTGCAAAAATAGTAAAACATTATTATGATTACGGCAAAAAATATCAACTGAATATTTCTAAAAGTAACCGATACATCTATGAAAAGCGCAGTTAGTATTTGGTCATATGATCTTTTGTCACTAGTACAGCTTCCAACCGTTTGGGATATTTACTTTATGAGGTTCTTACAAATATTTGTAGGTATCTTGGCCCATTATTCTTGGCATATTCTTTTTAAATGTTAGATTTCTTGGGTCCCTTTTCTGAATCTTTAGTTTTAATTCTCGCCACTGGCTCTCAATTGGATTTAGTTCTGGCAACTGACTTGGATCGTTGTCCTGTCAGAATGTCCATCCTCTTGGCAACTTCAAGTTATCTGCAGACTGTAAGAGATTATCATCCAGAATTCTGCGATACATCTGAGCATTCATTTTCCCTTCAAAAATTTGGAATGATTTTGTTTTTTAGGAGCCCATCTGGTGACTGCCTACTTGGGTACAGTCACCATACTCACCACCACAGCCTGGTACTAGGCTACTTTAGAATAACAACAAAAATAAAAAGGACAACAGGAAGCAGGCACCCGCCGGCGCAGGGACGTGTGACCTACAAAAGAAAACAAGAAAAACCCCACCTAAATAAATAAACGGGAGAAGGCAAGGGCTCCCCCAAAAAGTCTATACATCCACCAGTCAATGAGTACGAATGCGTCCCGAGTACAAGGGACAGGCGGTAGCGACGCCGCTCATCCCGGTACTGGGACAGGTAACGTGCGCGGAGATCGCCGAGACTGGCGAGCGCTCCATCAAATGGCACCACCGAGTGTGTCCAATTCGGAGACAACAGAAAGCAACCTGAAGCCTTTGTAGCATAGGGGGGGGGGGGGTAGGTAGGTCCATGGGAACAGTCGTGTGGCAATGGCACGCAACTTTAAGTTCCCTTTGACTATCTCCCATCTTCTCAGCCTGAAGAGCTGCCCGTATTCCTGCCATGTAGTCGGTGTGAGGAAAAGCAAAACGCTGGTCCGGTTGCAGAGTCCTTGCGGACTCTTTGGCTCCATCATTGGCGCACTCATTCCCCGCAATTCCTACATGTCCAGGAACCCAGAAGAAGATAATCTTGACATCCGACTGGCTTGCCAAAACTGTGGCATCACAGATATTGTGAACCAGGGGACGCAGAGATTCCAATGCCCCCGAGAGCACTCAGGGCGCTTTGTGAGTCGCTATAGATAAAAATCCGGTCTCCGAATCGGGCACGTCACATTATCTCCCGTACCGAGTGGTGTAGTGCCACCAGCTCGGCCATGAAGACAGACGCAGCGCCTAGCAGAGCCCCGCTGACTTCAAACAGAGAGGATACGGCGTGGAAGACGCCCCCCTCTTGAGACTTGGAGCCATCCGTATACACTGGCATGGTGCCAGCGTAACACGAGCAGAGGCGTGGCGACAGAAGGTGGTACCATCCACGGTGGCGTGCTGGGCAGAACCAGGGGCGGCAGCGGCCCGAGAGCTATACCTAGCTCTCGAAGGAGTTTCCTAGCCCTAAACCCAAAGGGCTTAGGGTATGAGTGGCGTCTCTTTGCCGCATAGGGACCATCGAAATCAGCAGCGGGTGCAGTGAGAGCTGTTGGTGACTGAGGGAGCCGCCAGGCTCGCGCGTACAGGCGAATAATGCACTGTGCACGGCATAGAGCGAGTGGCATTTTCCCAGCATCGACTACTAGGCTCTCAATGGGGGAAGTGCTGAGGGGACCGGTCGCCAGGCGAAGGCCGGCGTGGTGGATCGAGTCCAACTTCCGCAATACACGCTCAGCTGCGGATGCATAAAACTCGCATCCGTAGTCGAGCTTCGAACCAACAAAGGATCGATAAAAAAGTAAGGCAGTAGCCCTATCAGCGCTCAAGCGCTGAATGTCACGGAACGGAGAATATCCATGGCGCGGGTAAAAGAGACCCTGTCGCTACGGATATGAGCCTCCCATTGAGGCATCGGTCAAATATTAGACCAAGGGAACGGTGCGATTCGACCACTTCCAGGCATACCCCATAAAAAACAAGTCTGGATCAGGGTGGAGCCGTGGATGGCCAAGGAAAGCCGAAGCATGTGCACTTCAGCATAATAAGAGACGCGGTTCAATGCCTGTTGGAGTCGACGCTCCATAGTTGGCATCTGGGCCACGCCAAAAGATATCGAAAGTTCGTCCATGTACAGCATAGTGAAAACATCTTCCAGAAGCACTGAGGTGATGCCATTGATGCTCAGGGCAAAGAGCGTGACACTGAGGACACTTTCCTGCGGGACACCCTCTTCCTGTTCCATTGAGCCGGAGAGGGATCCCCCAACCCGTACGCGGAATCGATGATCTCGCAAAAAATCAGACTTAAATATTGGGAGGCGTCCCCTCGCCCCCATCGTGTGGAGAGTCTCCATGATACCATATCGCCATGCAGTATCATAGGGCTTCTCCAGATAGAAAAAAACTGTCGCATAGTACTGTCTACAGAGGAAGGCCTCGCAGACAGCATTTTCCAGTTAGAGCAGAGCATCCGGCGTGGAGTTGAACTTGCGGAAGCTGCAATGTTAAGGAGACAGATGGCCTCCACTGTCCAGAAAAAAGGGTAATCTAACATTTACCAATTTCTCCATCAACTTGCACATACAAGAGGTTAGAGAGATTGGGCGGAAACCGGCCGGAGTAGAGTGATCTTTCCCTAGTTTGCAAAAGGCGAGCACAGTAGCGATTCGCCATGAATCTCTACCCAGATCTTGATGAACAAATCTAACATAAAGGCCATGCCTCACTCACCCAGGTGTCGAATATTCAATAAAAATATAGACATCTAGAGAATATACAAAAATCATAAATATAGCTATGAAATTAAAATCAATAAAATGGAAGTACAGGAATTTAAAACCATCAAAGGGTGTAAAAGAATATAAAAAATAAACTATTGAGAATTCAACAATGGATAAAAACATAGACTATAAAAATGTAAAATTCTATTCACACTAAAAGAGACATGAGTCTCAGACAAGATGCCCCGCAGAACCTGCTGGGGGGCCATCTGCCCAGTAATGAAAGGCAAGACCCTCCTCCCAAGATTTTTCAAAAGGGTACACTCGGCAAAGATGTGAAAGATGGACAGCTGCACCCCACACAGGATGTACAAAGGTGGGGGCTGCCCATTCATCAAGTGCCCATGAGTGAGACGGCAATGGCCTATCCTCAGTTGGCACAAAATAACCTCAGATCTACGTGGTATCATGGTACGTGGCCATGGAAGGACTGTAGGTTTTATGGAGTGGAGCTTGGTGGGAGGAAGCTCATCCCACATCTTCTGACAAAAGCCGACTACATATTCGGTGATGAGAGGATAGACATCACAAAGTGGGACTAGGGCTGATGGTGGCATCCCCGATGGTGGCATCCCCAATGATGCCACCTCCTTTGGCCATAGCATCCACCCTTTCATTACCTAGGATGCATACGTGACTAGGCACCCAAAAAAAAGAAATCTTGTGAATAGAAGATAAAAAAGTCACCGGTGGATCTTGGAAACCAGCGAATGACTAGAACCAAAAGCACCCAGAGCCTCCAGAGAACTAAGAGAGTCAGGGAAAATCATAAGACAACCAGATGGCATAGGAGCAATAACAAAGAGTGCAGCAAGAATGGCAACAAGTTCTGCTGTGAAAACAGAAGCTGCACTTGGTAGGCGAACCAATGCTGTCTGAAATGGGAAGACAGCACAAAGGTGCTAGGCCGATGGTGGGAGGAGTGTTAATCATACATGGTTCTAGAGGCTACAGGCAAGAACTGATCCATGCGCCTACCAGTAAGCCCCTTGCATACCACTACAGGTGGTATGAGCCATGGGAAAATCTTTGGTAATGAAAATGGAATAACAGAAAACTCCCTTAGACGTCCTGTGTGCTCGGCAATGCGCAGATCAAAGGGGCGAGCCAGAGATGGAAATCTATCATTTGAGGCCAATGTTAACAAATTGAACGTGCACTCATATACTGCCGACCATGGTAATTGCTCAAAACTAAAAAGATATTTGGTTAGACTTGAGCCTGTGAAAAGGAAGAGCCCCATTTTCTGCATAGAGACTCCACACAGAGGAGGACTTGAAGGCTCCAGAAGCCAGGTGCACACCCTGGTTACGAACAGTATTTAATTTTTCAAGAATGGACAGCGAGGCAGAGGAGTACACCTGTGACCCATAGTCCAGCTTTGACTGGACCAATGCTGAATACAAAAGCCACAGGGTACATTGATCACTTCCACAAGAAGTGTGTGACAGTAATTTCATTATGTCCATTCTCTTCAGACAAGAGCTTTTCAAGACGTCCAAATGAGGCCTCCAAGAAAGCCTTGAATCAAAGATCACCCCTAGAAATCTGAAATGGGGTTCAAAGGTGACAGGGACACCATAGTGACAAAAGGGAAGTGTCCCATGTCACCAATCTATGATGGTAAAAGTGGACGGCCTTGGTCATTACTGCGGAAAAGCGGAAGCCATTGTAAGAAGCATTATCAGCTACGGTATTTATAACCCGCTGTAGCTTACGGATGACAAAGGGAAATCTAGGCGATGAACAGATAATGGCTAAGTCATCCATATATAGAGTTGAGAAAATTTCAGCTGGTAGATTTGTGATAATGCTATTGATAGCCACAGAGAAGCAGGTGATACTGAGGACACTTCCCTGTGGCACACCCTCAACTTGCTCTATGGACTCTGATAGGGCATTTCCAACTTTTACACAAAGTATGCGCCACATGAGGAATTGCTCGACAAACTTAAGGATACCACGCCTCCAAGTGGTATCATATGCTTTCTCAATATCAAAGAAAACAGCAACAGAATGCTGCCTCTTTGAAAAAGAATCTCTTATATAAGACTCCATTCTAACAAGCAAGTTGATGGTACTCTGTTTTTTTCTGAACCCTGATTGAGAGGAAGATATAAGATGGTTTGTCTCCAAAAACCAGAAGTCTTGTATTTATCATCCTCTCAAACAATTTACATGGACTACATGGACAACTAGTAAGGGCAATAGGGCAGTAATGGGTGGGTTCCGTCCCATCCTTTCCTGGTTTTTGGAAAGGTAAAACCACAGCCTCCCTCCACATAGAAGGGAAGCAACCCCTAATCAGATGAAGTTATAGATGTCCAGCAAATGTGAGGAGGGATGGATGCATATTCCTAATCATATAGGAAATGCCATCCAAACTAGGTGCAATGGATGAGCCCATGGATAGAAAAGAGCCAGTTATAAGGCTCATTATCCATGTTAGGCTCCATAAAGTTGATAGGATGCTGCTTCTGTTGGAGCCTAAAGCACTGGAATTGGATGGAATAGTTATCTGGGCTTGAAATATTAGCAAAAAATCTAGCCAAGACATCGGAAATATGGGACAAGTCTCCCAACAGTTCTCCGGCCTGAACAATGTTGGGAGATGTAAAGCTATTGGATTTTCCCAATAGCTTTTTGACCCTCTTCCAGATTTTGTCTATAGGGGTCTGCCAACATATCAACACGATGTAACCATCCAATGAAGTCTTTCGAGCTCGGCGAAGGATACATCGCCATGCTGCCCTTGCTCAGTTACGAGCAAGTTTCTTTACCATCGTGGGGCACCGATGGTAAGGTCGGCAAGCCTGTTTACATTCAATAACAACTCTTGAACATTCAGCAGACCACCAGAGCAATTGTGGTCCACAAGCAGTTGAGCCAGAAAGTGGGATGGAGGAATTAGCTGCATGGAATAGTCCAATTGTGCCTGTATGTAAGTCAGATGGAAGATTATGTCTGTGTGTGGATTATCTAAAGGTGAATGAAAGGACTGTGAAAGAGAGATTTCCGATGTATGTGGTATGTGAGTGTGTGTATAGTATGCATAGGATGAAGTGGTTTACTAAGCTGGATCTGGTACAGAGGTATTACCAGATGCCCATTGCTGAGGAGAGCCAGCCAGCGACTGCCTTTTCCTCTACGAAAAGGCATTATCAGTTCTGGAACCTCAGCTTTGGGTTGGCTAATGCTCCAGGAGCCTTCCAGCGGGCAATGAATGTTGTGTTGAATAAGTTTGCAAGTAAGTATGTGATTGTGTTTATAGATGATATTTTGATTATGACTGAGACTTTTGAGGAGCATATGAGATTGGTGAATGATGTGTTGAGAACGTTGGAGAGTGTTGGTGTGAAGGTGAAAGTAGCAAAGTGTGAATAGTTTGCAAAAGAAGTGGAGTTCCTTCGGCATATGGTGAGTGAGAATGGGTTGCAAAAGTTGATGAAGTATGTTGAGAAGGTGCAAATGTTTCTGAAATCAATGACTGTGAAGCAGCTGAAGTGGTTTCTGTGTTTGATTGAGTTTCAGCGAAAGTTTATACGTGACTGTTCGGGTGTGAGTAAGCCTCTGACTGAGTGGATGGGCAAGAAAGGTAGTATGATTGTTAGGTGAAATGATAAGATGAATGAAGCGTATGAGAGAATGAAAGAGGCAGCGGCTGAAGATGTTGAATTGGCATACCCAGACTATAGTGTGAATGCTAAGATGCTTGAATTGTATATGGATGTGAGTGGGTACTGTATGGGAGGTTTTCTGATGCAAGAGCAGTGTTTGAATGGAGAGAATGTCAGGCGAATAATTTGGTATGTATCCAAGGCTATGAATGCAGCAGAGCGAAAGTATTCAACTGTGGAGCGAGAGTTGGCTGCAATAAGGTATTGTCTGAAAGTGTTGCGTCCATTTTTGTATGGTGTGAGGTTCATGATTAAAACAGATCACCAACCTCTTGTGTATTTGCAACATATGAAATGGGCTGATAGTAGGATTGAGAGGACTTTGGAAGATTTGAGTGATTTCGACTATGTGATTGAATATGTGCCTGGTGAATGGAATGGAGTGGCTGATTTGATGTCAAGGTATCCTGGTACAAATGATGAAAATGTGTGGGGAGTGAGTGATCCTGAGTATTTGCCGAAAGGGATTATGAATGGAAAGGAGAGTAAGGGTGGTGGTGATTCCTTGTTTGAGAGTGTATGGAATGATTTGCAAGATTTGAAGAGTGATGGAGTAGATGTGAGAGTGCCCGATAGTGTGGATAACTTAAGAAAGGAGGTAATGAGTGAACTATGTAGGAAGCCTGAAAGTATTGGTATGGCGAGGGTGTGGAACTTTATGAAAGAATTTAGAGTGATGTGTATGCCAGGGGTCCCGCCGTTTCAGGAAGTGTTGATTGTAGTGAGTCAAATGTATGGAGTGATTGTTTATGTGCACTTTGGTGGTGAGAGACCGATTGTGTATAAGGATGAGAAAGTGAAGGGTTTGAATGCTAATATGGTGCATCTGAAATGTTTGAGCGGTGTGCATTACAATTGGGTGATTGAAAAGTGTTCATATATGAGGGAGAAGAATGATTGTCGGGATGAAAATGAGTGTGGGAATTGAAGACGGTGTCGATGTTAGTGCTGATGTTGGTGTGGTTGTTCTTTCTGTGTATTGTGAACATGGAGGACCTGATATGACGGAGGCAAGAGTGCAAGTTGGTGAAAGGTTCTTCTGTGGTTTGATTGAAACTGGAGTGCAAGTGTCGTTAGTGAACTAGAGAATTCTGAGAAAGTACACTGAGTTTGGATGTTGTGAATGGACACTGAGTTTGGATGTTGTGAATGGAAGCCTGTGAATTTACGGATAAGTGGATTGGGAAATGGAATGATAGTGGCATGTGAACAGGTTAGTCTGAGAGTGAGTTTGGGCATTGGTGTGAATGTGAAGCATGACTTTGTGATTCTGAAAGATGAGCAAATGCTGTGTCATTTCTAGCTTAGTTTGGACTTTATGAGATTAAATGATTTGTCTTTGTATGCTGATAAGGATTGTGTTATGAAACATGAATGTGAGGTGATAAGGTTGAATGAGTGTGCAAAGAATGTTGTCAAATTTTGCAGTATGATTGAATTGGTCATGGATGATAAGAATGAGATTTTAAGTTATGATGATATTCTGGAGATGCAAGAGATGTGTCCTTTTGTCAGTGAGTTGAAGAGGTATGTAATGACACGTGTTGATTTTAATGAATGGCCTGAGTGTTTGAGGGGGTTTTAAAAGGTATGCTAAAGATTTTGTTATTTGTATGGATGTTGTATATTTTGTGAGGCATATGAAGGATGGGGATGATATGTTTGTACCTGTGATGTCCTTGGTTGGTATGATTGGTCTGGTGAAAGTTGTGCATGATAATTATGGGCATATGGGTAAGTATAAGTTGTGGGAGTGTATGAAGGAGCGTGTGTTCCATCCATTTCTGAGAACTGTTGTGAATGATGTTGCGACTACGTGTGAAAGGTGTCAGAAGCAAAAGGTGCAAGATGTGCAAGTGAAGCCACCGATGTTGAAAGTTGGTGCAAAAGAACCATTTGAATTAGTAGTAATTGATTGTGTCTCTTTACCACGTACGAGTGCTGGAAATGTTGGTATGGTTGTTATGGTTGATCATAAAAGCAAGTTTGAGAGATAAAAGGAGTGTGTTTGAGAGATAAAAGGAGTGTGACTGTTGTGCGTGTGGTTGAGCAGTCTGTTTTTTCCTATGTGTGTATGGATGCCTAGGAGATGTCTGAGTGATAATGGGCCTAGTTTGCAAGTGGTGTTTGAGCAAATGTTGAGAGAATGGTGTGGAGCATGTGAGGATGACTCTGCATGTACCATCTTTGAATGGGTGGCTGAACATACAATTAGGACCTCGTGTCAGATGTTGAGAATGATGAGTATGACTTTGAATGACTGGGATGAATGGCTGGGTAGAGTGTTATGGGCGTATAATTTAATGGTGCATAGTGCAACTGCGGTGTCCCTGTGTCAATTTATCATGAATTTTGAAAGGCGAGTGAAAGATAAGTTTCGTGTGAGTGAAGGTGAGCACATGGCGTGAGGCACATGAAAGGTTTCATTCATTTGAAATAGGTGCAAAAGTATTGAAGGTAAGAGAAGTAAAAGGGAGGTTGAACGTGTCAAAGATGAGTAAAAAGTTTGAAGGACAGTATAGAGTTGTGAGAGTCTTGGAGAATGGCGTGACATATGTTTTGGATTGTTTGAATGAAGGTGTAACTGAGAGTGCGGGCTCATCAGAGTCAGTTGAGGAGGTGGAGAAAACCTCCTGACTACCTGGTGAGACATCCGTTGTATGAACTGTGCAGAGAGAGAGATAAGGTGAATGATGATGAGAATGAATGTGATAGTATGGATCTGTCTGGAAAAGAGCTTATCTTGGTCTCGAGGAGTAGAAAGCGTACAAAGAGTGAAAGGAGGAATGAAAGTAAGTCTGAGCAGTCTTTCTGGTATGAGGGAGGTTGAGAGAGAGAGAATGAGTGTTTGCATAAACAGGCGAGTGATTTGGCTGGTGTAAGTAGACGAGTGAGTGAACTGCCTGTGGCTGATTTTTCTGGTTTTGGGAACAGTATGAATGATAGTATGTTTGGGCAGAATGAATCTAGTGTGGCTGATTTTTCTGATTTTGTGAATGGTAAGGGTAGGGTAGAGGTGAGTTTGATGTGGAGAATGAGGAGGTGATTGACTTTTCTGGCTTCTGGTGGGAACCAGTTGAAGGGGTTTCCAGGGTAGCCGCTGAGAGTAGAGGGAATGTGAGCGATTTGTCTGTTTTGCAAGAGTGTACCTTGAGTTGGATGAGAGCTGTGAGTGAGGAGCTGATGAATGGGGGTATGAAGAGTGAAGGTTCTGAATGGAGAGTATGAAGGAGTTCTGTCGAGAGATGGGAGAACTGGTAATGGAGGCTAAGAGTATGGTGGACGATATGATCAATAGTGATGAGGAGACTGATGAACAACCCGGACAGATTGCTACGCATAGCCAAGGACCAGTAGATGATTGTGAGTGGGTGCAGAAGGGTGCGATTGACTATAAAAGGAACCATGAGTAAGGAATGAGAGTGTATTGTGAGTGACTGTGGTCAAATGGCCTAAGAAAGGAGGGGTGTGGTGGAGCAAATGAGAGTGTGTGTGAAGGGACATTCTCCCACCCCTTTTCCAATACCCTCTCCTTTCCTCTGTAAGAATGTATGTGTGAATGGGAATTTTTTTCTTTTATTTATATATATATATATATATATATATATATATATAATTGATTTCATGTTTTGTAAAAAATGGGGGGGTTTTTCTTCCCCAGCTATTTACGATTAGTTAATTTGCAAAAGCCCACTCTGATAAATTATACAAGATAATTACTCCCTTTTGTAGAGTGGCAGGGATTGTAGCAGATCTATTGGAATAACTTAACTAAAGTTATTGTACGTCCTGGTAGGACAGGAGGTATTTTGTAGCCTCGAGAGTGCGACAGGATCACTTATATAGTACCGAGCTCAGAGGCACCAGTTTTTTTGTAAATGCTTGAGACGCCAATTCCCACCTGTGTAACACATGAGGCCTTTCTTCTTCTTTTTGTCCACTTGTTTGCTTTAGGCCTTTTGTTGTTGACTTCTTTGTTTGCTGATTTATCAACTGGTTGTTATTGCCCCAGCAGATTTTTTTTTTTGTTGTTTGACTTTGCATCTCTTCCTTTTGTATATATAGTCTAATTGAGTGTTTTGTATATATTTTGATTGGTAGTATTCATAAGATAAAATTAATTGTTTTGTATATATATTATTAATATTTATATAAATATATTTACTACCCATACTTTTGTAAATAAAGAACTGTATATCTGATCCATTTCATTTCTCCCTCAATTTCTCAAGTCCGAATTAGTGTAGGAAGCGGGATGGATCGATTGTTAGAGTAGATTTGTGGCCCGCTACAATGCGAGAACTTGCCCCAAATCCTTTTGACTGGCTTTCACACCTTTGCTACAGGGGTCTTCATGTTAAGTGAAGAAACGTATGCCCGCCAAAAAGAGCGGCAGGCGTGCTTCGAAATATACTGGAACCTAGCCCAAGCCTGATGAAATTCAATGAGAGTGAAATCGTTCGGGTGGTGCTTATAGCCCATGTAGGCATAACGCTTCTGCTCGAGGGCCGTCTCACACTCAGCTGATCAACAAGGTAGTGGTCAGTGTGCAAAACGGCCCGACCTTCTAGGAATAGTAGTTAGGCCCGCAGCGATGAGGTTGCCGGAGAAGAAGTCAACGGCCTCATCTACCAACCTAAACTCAACTGAGATAGAGAATTCAGTCATTTCCTGAAATGCAGACCACCGCGCACGCGCCAAGCACCACCGGGGCAGGCTCTCAGGCGCAGCGGCCCAGAAAATGATATTTGAATGGGAAAGTGATCCACATTTCGACACCCATCTCAAGCTCGGCGATCAGGTCGGCAAGGACTTGACCCCGGGGATTAATAGAGTAGTCTCCCCATAGGGAGTTGTCTACCGTTTAGATCTCTGAGCAAGATAGAGGGGCTCAGCAACTGTGCCATGACATGGCAAAAGTCCTCTACGCCGAAGTCAGCTGATGGTACAATGTACGCGGAAATAACAGTATACCTCCTATCAAGGTGCAGCTGCACAGCTACTGCCTGAAAGGAGGTATCTAAAATGAAGAGAACAGAGACATCATGCCGGGTGTAAATCGCACATCCTCCCACCTGGCTCCCATCTGTGGTAGTAGGGTCGCAAAACCATTATACCCCGGGAGGGTCGGCAGGGGGGATGCACCTACCATGGCCTTCTGCAAAAAGATAATTAACCGGGAATGGGAGAAGATGAGCCTCCGCTGCTCCTCTCAGTTGGCCCAGAGTCGCAGCAATTCCATTGAAGGAATATGCCCTCCAGGCCTAGATCGGAGGAGATGCAGGGGCCTTCTTCGAAGAGAAGACACTCACAGGAATGGCTGTACACTTCCTGGAGACAGAACTTCACTGTTGGCCGGACAATGACCTGAAGGTGTTGTCGCATTTGAGGACTTATTGGGGAGCTTGGGCTCACCATGCGAGTCTTTTCCTCCCTCCGCCTCAAAACCTTAGGTGGGCATTGCAGCTTCAGAGGCAAGGGATCCCTCTTTTTGAGGATCCACCATCTCTGAGCCACCCAGCCCACCACTGGGCGTGGGCGAAGGAGCCGAAGCTCCCTTGTTGTTCTCCTTTCGGGTGGCAGCTTTAGGAACCCCGGAAGATGGCCTAGCGACCAACTTCAGGGGTGTTGTGTCCTGTGAGTCTAACGACGCGATGGAGGCATGTAGCCGCTTCCACGGTCACACTGGGGGAAGGGGAGGAGCCCTGGTTTTAACCGGGGCTGGGTGTGGACCCATTGTGCCACCAGCTTTACCAGGGGAGTGTCTGAGGTGGGTAGAGCCTGCAGAAGGGTACCGAATGGGCGCAGACACGACTGTACTCGTAAGCCTGGAGGGGTCAGGAGCAAAGGGTGTCTTTTTCAACATTTAGGCATACGACATCCTGGATAGCGTGGGTCACCAGGACTAAGTCCTTAGCCTCCCAAAATGAGACGATCCTGAGCCTGAACAGCCAGGATTTCCTTCTCAAGGAGATATGCACAACATTGCTTCGAAGAAGCGGGGTTCGACTCTCGACGCTTGGCTACACACGATTTGGACTTATTGTGCGTAGCCTTGGAGCAACTTACACATGTTTCAGGTAACCACGACTTTGCACATCGACAGGAGCGATTAGTATGGCCGAAGTTGTGGCAGTAATAGCACTTCTGCAACAAGTGGCACGAATGCCTTCACGCGGTAGCGGTACCAACCGGCATGCACCAACTCATAGAGCTTGTCAGAGTCAAACGTGATGAAGAGTGTAGGGGTGGGTCTCGAGGCTCCTCCCTGTTTTCTGTTTTCTCATCACACATTCGACCTTGACTGCCCCATGGTCAGCCAGCTCTAAGGTGATGTCCTCTGTGGAGTAGTCCACGAGTTCCCTTGCATAAACTACTCCTTTCACGAAGTTCATGGTAGAGTGCGGCGTCTATTTCTTGTTATTTTTTTTCTTTTTAGGAGAGGAAGGCAGAGAATGAACCCACTTCTCCCCTGCACCAGTAGGAGCCCCCAGACCAGATGGACCGGCCTCAGCAAGGTCCTTCTCCGAGATGGAGAAGGTCCTGGCGGTCGCAGGTGTTAATATTATGTTACCTGCCCACGCTATACACAAATTGTAATTATAATAAATGGGTGAAACTATAATTACCTTTCCTTTAGTCAGTCTGCTCAAGCTTTAGGATTCTTAACGAATATCCCACAATTACCAATATCCCACAACACACACACAAAGCACAAAGAAATAACCCTACCACAATATATATAATCTGCCTAGTGCATTTAGCTCTATCTGCATCACCGGTTATCCACTCCAAATATCTGAGCAGACAACCTACTACCATGATCTTCCAAAACCTACTAACACACTGAAACCTACATATAGCGCACCAAGAGTTTCCCGCCAACCCTGACATCATCGACTGTGACATCACAACATTCTTCCCATTGTAACTACGAGTAACAACAAGGAAAGAAGGTACCCTAGGAGACCTTACGGTCCATTCAAGGAGGGTACCTTTGGACTGGCAATCGAGCGGGCACATGGCTGCTCAATTGTTTTGCGTCCCTAAACGGCCACTTTTCAAGACCTTGTCTAGTCTTGACTTGAACTGGTCAACAGATTCACTGTTGACAACTTCCACTGGAAGTGCGTTCCACTTACCGCAGATACTGTAAGTGAAAAAATTTCCACACAGATTGCGGTTGTAACGCTTCAGTTCAAGTTTGAAGTCGTGATTGCGCGTTCTGTTCTCACTCAGTGTGAAAATATCCCAGTAGTCAACATTGTCGAACCCTCGAAGTATTTTGAAAACTTTGATGAGCTGACCACGCAGTCTACGGGTTTCCAGCGAGAACAGATCTAATTCCCTTAGTCTATCCTCATAACTTTTATGTCGGATAGAGGGAATCAGCTTGGTTGCCCTGGCTTGTACACGTTCCAATCTCGCAATGTCCTTTCGAAATAAAGGACTCCAAAATTGTACGGCATACTCCAGGTGCGGTCAGACAAGTGAGTTGTACAAACACAGTACAATCTCCTTGTTCCGATATCCAAACTGGCGCTTTATATAACATAGCATCCTTTGGGCCTTTTTCTCCGCCTCAATGCACTGTTTCGAGAATTTGAGGTCACTAGTGATTGTTACACCCAAGTCCTTCTCAGTGTCGGTGGATTCAAAAGCAGTGACCCACGTTAAAAGGCATTTGCCACGTGTCCGACCACTCCCCAATCTTCCCAAGATCTTCCTGCAGGTGGGCAGTATTTCCATCCTTTGCAACGTTCATACCAAGCTTGGTATCATCGGCAAATTTGGAAATCTTGGCAACCATGTCACCGTCCATGTCATTGACGTAGATGATGAATAGTAGTGGTCCCAGGACAGAACCTTGAGGCACCCCGCTAGTAACGGGCACCCACTCAGAAGCCTGTCCATTCACCACCACCCGTTGCCGTCTGCCACTTAGCCAGTTCTCGATCCAGCCGGCTACTTTTCCGCCTATGCCCAGCGCTCGCACTTTCTGGAGAAGGCGGCAGTGTGGTACCTTATCAAAGGCTTTCTGAAAGTCTAAGTACACCACATCCACCGCCTTGTCCCGATCGTGCTCACTGAACACGAAGTGGAAGAATTCCACAAGGTTCGTCAGGCATGACCGTTGCCTTCGGAAGCCGTGCTGGGAACTCCTCACTAGCAGGTTTGACTCTAAATACGTCCTTTTGTCCACCATCATGCTTTCCATGAGTTTACCGACTATCGAAGTCAGACTGATAGGTCGGTAGTTTGACGGTGGGAGTCACCTCCGCTTAACGCCAGTCTCTAGGAACGCATTCGGTCCGGATTGACATGTTGAAGATTGCGCTCAGGTGTCGTGACACTTTTGGTAGAAACCCATCCGTGCCAGGTGACTTATTCATCATTAGGTCAGTGATCTTTTTGATTTCACCTTCTGTGAAGTCCATATCCTCCAGCTTCCCCCCCCCCCCGAGTAGGAATCCGTCGGCTGGGGGATGGGACCACATTCCTCAGTAAACACTGAAAAGAAGTAGTCATTGAGGAGGTTAGCATTTTCTGCATCTGAATGCTTTAATGTCCCCTCCTCATTTCTCAAAGGGCCAATCATTCGACAGATTGGTTTACGGCTGTTCACATATCCACAAAACTCCTTGGGATTCTCTTTACAGAGTCTCGCCACTCGGAGTTCCTCAGACCGCTTAGGAACTTCACTCTCCTTGCTAGCCTCCGGTATTCATCAAAGTCACCCGAGATCTTTGATTGCCGGTACACGGTTCTCTTCTCCCTAAGCAGTTGGCTGATTTCTCTATTAAACCACTTTGGTTGAACAGAAGACCGACGGGGGCATTTCAGAGGGATGAAACGCGATTGAAGACTCATGAATGTGGTTTTGAAACTATTCCACGAGTCTTCAACAGCATCGCACACTTCTAGCCTCGCGTCAGTCATTCCAGCACGAAGACCTGCAAAGTCTGCTCTTCTCAAATCGAGTTTCCTCGATTTACTATTTGCAGGTCCTGCCTTCGGGACTTTGACTACAAATCTAATTAGTCGGTGGTCACTGCCACCGAGCTCTTCGCCAACAGAGAGGTCCTCAACGATGTCATCCTCAGAGGTGAAAACCAAGTCGAGGATATTGTCTCCTCTCGTTGGCTCTCTCACCCATTGAGTCAAGAACTTGTTGTTCGCGAACTCCAGGAGTAGTGCGTTCTCGCCGCAGGGTTCTCTGGTTTCCCAGTCAACTTGTGTGTTGAAATCTCCCATGACGATACACACTCTGTCTTCGACATGTTCTCCTAGTAGCTGGTACAGATCTCTGTCCTTTTCAACAAGTTGGCCAGGAGGTCTATAAAGCACCAGGGTCCTGTATTTGCGATCTTCATCACTATACAATCTAATATTTTTATACACCTTTGAGTATATATATATTCATGTATCTTAATAAACGACCCCACACCAAGTAGCAGTTACCACCATGAGATAACTATGGGGAGGAGGGTTTTAAATACTGGACGACCGTTAGTCTGCTCACCAATTACCTTCAGGCAGTGGCCAAATTCTAACAGCAGGGGCACCAGCCGGAGGAAGAGATCCCTCCCCTCCTTGTAACGCCTTGGAGACCCGAGCTGTTTGAGGAGGACCTTGCATAGGGGGTGGGTCTGGGTTGCTTCAAGGACCATGCCCCTACCCCCAGGACATCACAGGTCCCATTGGCAGCAGATTTACTAATGGAATATGGGGAGGCACAGACCTTGACCCCCACTAGGTTTAAGATTAAAGCCAGCAGGTCTTTTGATGGAAGTGACTGATGGGGCCTGTCTTCCCTCTCCCCCCTAAGGGGGTTTGCCCTACCGAGCTGCTTCAAAGGATAGCAGTCGGCTATGGGCTGCCGGCTGTCTTTCTTGGCAGTCCCCTTGGAAAGTAAAGGGGGGAGGGCCTTCTGCTGGAAAGTGGGAGGTACCCAAAAGCACCTCCAGACAAGGAGGCGAGAGGGCATCCCCTACACCCATAGGTGAAGGGGAGGAGTAAGGTCAAAGGTGGCTCTGTCAGTCATGAGGGGGAAAGGGAAAGAGTTTTATTTGTGGGTTTTACATCATCGGGCATGAGAACCCTATTTTTTCTGCAGGAAGCAAACGCTAATCACCCCTCAGAGTGGCCCGCTCTGCAAGGGGTGCGTACGGGGCTGGCAGAGCCAGGTGCCACTATTTAAGGCCACCCCTCCCACCTGGTGACCTGGCAGATCTTTAGCATGGCAGCTCCACCTTGGATACGGCATAAAATTGATAGTGTGAAGCGAGATGAAGCAGGTTGTTAAAAACCCGCCACCCAAGCCATAGTTCAGGGGTTAGGGAACATTGTCCCCTCCTCCTCAGCATAGTTGGCTAAGAAGAAGGTCAGCATCTACCCTGTGAAAATAGAGGCTGACCAGAGAAAGTTGTGGGAGAGGTTATAGGGGAAGTGAGGAAGTAGGGGAGAAATATAGGCTGTCTGAAAGGAGAAGAGGCTAAGTTGGGGCCGGAAAGGGCTCTGAGTCCTGTCAGCACAACGGCCGGGACGGCAAATCGCCGCGCCCCTTACTGGGTCAATAATATGGAGTCTTCTAGGACCTGCAGAGGAGAAGTAGCCCCATACCATTATGCTGCCTCCTCTAAACTTCACTGTTGGGATTGTATTTTTAGGATCATGTGCCGAGTTTTTCTGCCTCCAAATGTGACTAACACTATTCCGCCCATATAACTCAATCTTCATCTTGTCAGACGATTTCTAACATGAAATGGTTTCAACAAAGGTGTCTTTCTTGATGTGCGATAATGGAATCCCTCATTCCTAAGATCTGCTCTAATTGTATTTTTGCATAGATTTGTCCCAGCTGCTTCCAAATCTTTCTGAAGTTCAGATCGAGTAACTCGAGGATTCTTCTTTACTTTACAGACTATATGTTTAGCCACACAGTTTGAAATTTTAGATGGACGCCCTGAATGTGATAGACTTGCAGTGGACTGATATGAGTGAACCGACCAATCATGTCACCAATGGTTGGGATTGGTAATTTTAGCATAGATGAAAATTTTCTATAGCCCAAACCACTTTTATATAACTGAACAATTAGTTCTCTGCTCCTTTTTGGCAATCCTTTAGTCTTGGCCATATTAGAATTAGAGTGTTGAACAATGACCTTCTCATGCAGCTCTCAGACACTGACTGAGGTCCGCTGTTTCCTGTGGACAAAGTAATTATTTTTCTAGAAAGTTCTACAGCATTCCTGTCACATAAACCACTCTGGAATGTTCAAGAACTATTTATTATCACTTTAAAACTAATTTTGTGGGTGTGTTGGATACTTTTAGAGGTGATAATCTAACATTTTTGTTGATATAATATCAATGCTTTACTATTTGTGTATTCTAAAACTGAATTTGTATTCAACGTACAAAATACATAAGATGTTGTATAACTATGGTAAATAAACTTTTGACCATGTATCAGATATTTATTCCACCCAGGAATCTATCACATAGATATCATTATTAGACATGCAATTCCTTAATCTAACTCTAATTCCATAGATTTACTCCTCCACTTTTTAACAACTACTAACATTAATGGTTAAAGACAATTACCTTACATTTAACCACAAAACTTATGTCAAATAGATGGGGTAGGCATGGGCAGTCTTTGCTATTTTCATGACCTGGTTGAAGAACGTTTATTTAACCAAGAGCTGGGAAGCATTAGACCCATACTCTACAGTTGCTTTGTTTATGATACATACCGCCTTTTCAATTCCAAGGACTCAAGTAATAGATTCTTGTAATAATATTCCAACCAGATTCATCCCAATATTCAATTTATCTGTAAAAAGCTCATTGGTCCCCTCTCATTTTTGGATATTTACATCTCCCATTCTTTAACAAGATTTAATATCAATGTTTTTTGCAAACTAACCTTTACTGGTCAAGGCCTCAACTTCTTCAGCTTTTCAATTTTTTCTATAAAATCTGTGCCATAAAAAAAACTAATATTGCGTGCATACATTTGTTCATCCTACACTGGATTTCATAAATAAGGTGAATTTCTATGTGGATACCTCAAAAGAAACTTTTCCTGTATCTCTGGACAAGAGACAAGATGCAGAAAGTTCTTTCTAAGAAAGAGTTCTCGCCTGCTCAGCTTTATTATATTCAATGTAAAACCGATGTTACATTGGAACATTTTAAAATTTTGAAAACTATCCTGATCCTGTCCCTGTGAATTCAAGAATCAATATACATAAAATACTTTTCCCCTTCTCTAAATTCAGATTTCTTTCCCATCCACTATTTTTTGCTATAAAATATAAACCAAACTCATAATCCTCTCTTCTTATGTTCCTTGTAAATCAAATCTCTTTACACAAAAGTTACAAGGACTGTTATGACAAACCTTCTCATTCCTAAATGGCTATGAGAACATACTTTTAGGAACAAATTTGTGCATAATTAAAATTATAAATGAGCACATTTCAACAAATCTTTTAATTTTATTCTAGAGAACATAAATATATATTCATTTGATTTTACCTGATATGATGTATATCCAGTTTCATAGAGAAGAATCAATTCTAACACCAATGATGAAATAATAACTAGGATGAGATATACTAAAATAAAGAAGAATCTTTGCCAAAGACACATAGCTAGGAAATAAATGTTATTTTATAATTATCATTCTAATCAAAAAAAATTATATATATATTTTTTATTATTACTAGTGAATAATATAATTATACAGTCTGGCTAATGCCTAGAAAAAATCAAAAGTCAAGTTGAACCATCTTAATTCAAAGGGACATTGGTAGTAAGTTTAACACATATTTTCTGCAAAAATATCAAAAGCTCAAAGAATTATATTCTTTTAAAGCTGCAAATTATATTTTAAAAGTCCTGCACCACAAGAAACCTTTTATTTAGTTTAAATATTTTTGTCAATATCTATGGTAGGATTCTAAAAAAAATGATATTTTATATAAATTTGATTTTTTACTATTCTATTGAAACTTTTTAAATTCATCATAGTGCCGCAAGTATATTGAGTTATAAGGGCGATTAAAAAAATCAACCTGAAATGTGACCATATCAGGTTAGTGAATTAAAAGGAAAGCTAGCTCTATATTATATATATATATATATATATATATATATATATATATATATATATATATATATATATATATATATATATATATATATATATATATATATATATATATATATATATATATAAACCCTGTACCATGCTGCTTAAAGTCATTGCTAATGATAAAACATTATCGGTAGAACTGGGCTTATACTTCTATGGTATTTTTAAGTTAATGAGTGCAACCGTGTCCTATATTTACAGCACATTTTGTAATGTTGTGGGGAAGCAGTGCGTGTGTGTGTGTGTCTGTAGGGCCATTCTCCCACCCACCTTTACATATATCTTTCCCTACTCCTGTGTGAGTGTGTGGGTATAATTTGCCTTCTGATTTTTATTATGAATACAAATAATAACTGATTGTACTCTATTTTCAGAGATATAATTTTCTAAAAATATCTATATAAATATAAGAGTAAATATTTAGAGAGTTAAATTGTAATTGCTTATCCAGCGCATTGGGAAATTACCCTAGGTAAGATTGGTTCTTTGTTGAAATACTAATAGGCTCAACATTAATTTTAACAACGAGGGATAGCAAAGTTCATCACCAGATTTTTCTTTGGAAACGCTATACCAAAATTTCTCTGGCTCTTTTTAGCATTGCATCCTATGTCTTCAAAGAGTGAAGCTTCAGCGGGCTATGAGAAGAATCCTCGAGGCGAGTGCTCCGCCCAGCCCAGCCCTGAAACGGGGGGCGTTACCTGCCTCGCTTGCCACCTGCACTGCCTACCTGCATTGGCTGATGAGCCTGTCCTCCTTCCTATTGGACAAATACTACTACTACCACCACCCCCAGTGCACAAGTGATAGCCCTGTGCCCCTTCTCTTTTGGTTGTTGTTTGTGTTTTGTTGTGTGGACCTTGTTGTGTAGCCTGTCATATTTTATTTTTGGTTGGAGAAGTTAATTTGTATAGAGTATTTATTTTGAATGTGTACTGGTGTTTGCTTTTTTGTAAATATAAACTGTAATTATCACTGTATTTTTTTGTAAAGTAAAGGACTGTATATCAAATCACATCAATTCTTCCTCAGGGTTCTCAAGGTCGATAAATTCTAGGATAAGGTTGGAACGCGGGGTTAGTGTTGCTTTCGGCCCGCTACAATGTGACTTTCATTTCAGCAATGTTTAAAGATTTTAACCACTTTTCAAGAGTGCCACGGTATTAGCTCATTATAGAAAAACAACATGTGGACCAAAATTTAGCATTGTAAGAGGTTTATAATAATAGAATATGATTATACAATGTTTATTTATGCAAAAAAAAAGGTCATATCATAAAATCAAAACCTTAAATAAATACTTAATAATTTACATAAGATCCTTTCTTCTGTAAGACATTTACCTTTCTCTTGTTAACAGATTCCGCCATTTTTTTTTATTTCAGAGCAAGGAATTGTGTGTGCAGATGTCTCAATTGCTTTCCACAAATCTTCTTTTGAAGTGTACTGCTTGCCATCCTTGTAAATAGCCTGTTTCAGAACCCCATAAGTTTTTGATAGGGCTCAAACCAGGAGAGCAAGGCAGCAATACCATCAAACGGCTACCTTTGAGTCCCATTGATGACAAGCATGCTTGTGTTGCCTTGTCAGAGTAAGATGGGGCATTGTCATGCTGAAATATCAACCTCCAATGCCTCTGCAGTGGTATTTCTTGCAGTCATGGAAGCAAAGCTGACTCAAGAAGCTAGCAATAGGACACTGAGGTTATTTTTACTCCATCAGCCACTCAAACAGGACCAATAAGTTCATTTCCAACTATTTCTGCCCCTATCATTACACCACCTCTGCCCTGTTGGTGACAAAAATGGATGTGACACTCTTGGCCTTTTCCAACGCAACCTTTCCCCCATCTGTCATGCCCATCCAGAGTTGCTCCATTTCATCAGTGAATATTACCATCTTCATGTGCTTTTGCATCCATTCCATCTTCAATTCCTTGTGTCTGGGCATCAGAGGGATAGTTTTTCAGGTGTAATACTTTTCCCCATGTCTCTCAGCAACTGGCATCTCGTTGATTTTGACATATCTGGTAGATTTGCTTCAGCCAAAATTGCTTTCGATTTTTGTCCTAGCTTATCCAACAGCTGCCTCTTTACATTACCAGGGTCCTGGGTAGATACAGTCTTTGGGATGTGATTCAGTATATTAAGAATTAAAATAATATAAGAACGATGGCAGCTGTGTCCTTTAGCCAGACAGCAAAAAGGGTGTTAACTTTCCGCAATAAGGATATTGTAAAGATGGATTCTGCAATTGGCTCTTGGATCAGTGACTGCAGGAAAAAGAATATCGGCATGCAGTATCATAGGGCTTCTCCAGATAGAAAAAAACTGTGGCATAGTACTGTCTACAGAGGAAGGCCTCACAGACAGCATTTTCCAGTTAGAGCAGAGCATCCAGCGTGGAGTTGAACTTGCGGAAGCTGCAATGTTAAGAAGACAAATGGCCTCCGCTATCCAGAAAAAAAAGTCTAATCTAACATTTACCAATTTCTCCATCAACTTGCATACGCAGGAAAAGCGAGCACAGTAGCAATTCATTGGGAATCTGGGAGGATACCTACTACCTAGATACTGGGGTCAAAACATGGCTTAAGGGACATCATTCTCTCCAGGAGCGGTGTCTGTGCACGAAGCGAGAGCGAACGAAACTCACTTACGAGTAAACCTGCCATTGAAGGGTTCTTCCGCCTCTGGAGGTAAAGTCCAGTTGGCGGCCTTCAGCGACATCACAACGTGCATTGACTGCTAGCGAAGCAGCATCCCAGATAGAGAATGCAGTCACGAAGGATTTTGCACTAATCAGGAATTAGCAATATCATACCGAGCCCCCCCATCCCTTTGTCCATTGAATCAAGGCACAAGTGTATATTCTTCTGGAAAATTGACAATGAGTGACGCAGGGATGCTGAAAATGAATGAGGGAGTACACTGCAGGACACCACATATCTTATTTTATGTAGAAATAGCCAGAGTGTCAACATCCATTGACAGGCTTTCTATAGAAAAATTGTCAACAAATATTTTTGATGTGGCCTCCCATGAAAATGGTCTGTCAACAACCACATTAGATATTTTTCAATTACGTATGGTGAAAGTTTTGCACTACCGATTCGCAAAACTTATTGACTGCCCCTCGTACTAGGCTACTTTAAAATAAAATTCAAGATAAAAAATAAAATTCAAGATAAAAAAAAAAACCCTTCCCCACGAAAAAAAATGGAAAGGGAAGTGAGCAGTAAGCAAGCTCCTGTGGACCTCAGGGGAAGGTCCCCCCGGCACAGGAGCATGCAAACTATAAGGAAAAAAACAAAAGTAAAAAATAAAACAAAATAAAACAAAAAAACCTGCTTAAATAATAGGGAGAAGGCCAGCCTCCCCCAAAAAGTCAACAAGTCCACCAGTCAATGTGCACGCACTTGTGCCGAGTACAAGAGACAGGTGGTAGCGACCAGGCCCATTCGGGAAAGGGACAGGTAATGTGCTCGAAGATCACCCAGACTGGGACATTCAACATGAATGTGCCAAACAGTCTGGGAAACCACGCAGTCGTCACAATAGGGCGCTGGCGAGCGCTCCATCAGATAGCGATGCGTCACACGACTGTGTCCGATTCGGAGACAACAGAAAGCGACCTGAAGCCGTCGCGGCATTAGGGGGTTAGGTCCATGGGAACAGTCGCGGCACAACGGCAGGAAACTTTAAGTTCCTTCGACCGTCTCCAATCTTCTTTGCCAAGCAGTCCGAAGAGCTGCCCGTATTCATGCCATGTAGTCGGCGTGAGGAAGAGCGAAACGCTGGTCCGGTCGCAGAGTCCTTGCGGACTCTTTGGCGCCCTCAATCCCCGCAATTCCTACATGTCCAGGAACCCAGCAGAAGATAATCTCGACATCCGACCGGTTCGCCAAAACCGTGGCGGCACGGATATCGCGAAACAGGGAATGCGGAGATTCCAATGCCCCGAGAGCACTCAGGGCGCTTTGTAAGTCGCTATAGATTACAATCCGGTCTCCGAACGGGGCACGTGCGTGATCTCCCGTACCGAGTGGTGTATTGCCACCAGCTCGGCAGTGAAGACAGACACAGCGCCTGGCCGAGCCCCGCTGACTTAAAACAGAGGGGATACGGCGTGGAAGCCGACCCCCTCTTGGGACTTGGAGCCTTCTGTATACACTGGCACGGTTCCAGCGTGACACGAGGTGTGCTCCAAAAAGGTCAAACGCAATACTCCCGGCACCGCACAAGCTTTGGGAGCAGAGGCCCGAGAGCTATACCTAGCTCTAGAAGGAGTTTCCTGGCCCTAAACCCAAAGGGCTTAGGGTATGACTGGCGTCTATCGGCCGCATAGGCACCGTCGAGATCAGCTGCGAATGCAGTGAGAGCTGTTGGCGACTGAGGGAGGCGCCGGGCTCGCGCGTACAGGCGAGTGATGCACTGCACGCGGCGTAGAGCGAGTGGAATCTCCCCAGAATCGACCAACAGGCTCTCAATGGGGGAAGTGCGAAAGGCACCGGTCGCAAGGCGAAGGCCGGCTGCAGATGCATAAAACTCGCATCCGTAGTCGAGCTTCGAACCAACAAAGGATTGATAAAAAAGTAGATCAGCACCCCAAGCGCTGAACGTCACGGAACGGAGAATATCCATGGCGCGGGTACAAGAGACCCTAAGGTTGCGAATATGAGCCTCCCAGGTGAGGCGTCGGTCGAATACAAGACCAAGGAAATGGTGCGATTCAACCACATCCAGGCGCACCCCATTAAGAAAGAAATCTGGATCGAGGTGGAGCCGTGGATCACGGCAGAAATGCACCACCTTAGTCTTGGCCAAAGAAAACCGAAACCTGTGCGCTTCGGCATAGCGAGAGACGCGGTTCAATGCCTGCTGGAGTCGACGCTCCAGAGTTGGAATCTGGGCCGCGCCCAAAGAGATCGAAAGGTCGTCCACGTAGAGCGTAGCGAGAACATCTTCCGGCAACACTGAGGTGATGCCGTTGATGCTCAGGGCAAAGATTGTGACACTGAGGACACTTCCCTGTGGGACACCCTCTTCCTGCTCCTTTGGGACAGAGAGGGCTCTCCCCACCCGTACGCAGAAACGACGATCTCGCAAAAATTCAGATATAAAGATTGGAAGGCGTCCCCTCGCCCCCATCGTGTGGAGAGTCGCACTGTGCAGAAGACAGATGGCCTCCGCCGTCCAGGAAAAAGGCTAGTCTAACATTTACCAATTTCTCCATCAACTTGCACATGCAAGAGGTTAGAGAGATTGGGCGGAAACCGGCCGGAGTAGAGTGATCTCTCCCCGGTTTGCGAAAGGCGAGCACAGTAGCGATTCGCCAGGAAGAGCCAACGAAGCAAGAGCGGAGCGCAACTCACTCACAGTAAACCTGTCGTTGAAGGGTTCTCTGCCTCTGGAGGTAAAGTCCAGCCGGCGGCCTTCCGCGACATGACGACGTGAATTGAATGCTGGCGGAGCAGCATCCCAGCTAGAGAATGCGGAAAAAGCGGTCGCGAAGGATTCCGCCACGGACGCGGGTCCGAGATTGCGGTCCCATTCTCCTGTAGATTGGGAGGGGGGTCCTGCGAGAACTTGCCCCGAATCCTTCACCGACAGTGAAATCGTTCGGGCGGCGCTTATAGCGCATGTAGGCATAACGCTTCTGTTTGAGGTCCGTCTCACACTCGGCCGACCACCATGGGAGTGGTCGGCGTGCAAAACGACCAGACGTTCTAGGAATAGTAGTTAGGCCCGCGGCGATGAGGTTGCTGGAGAACTCAACGGGCTCATCTACAGACTTAAACTCCTCGACTGAGATAGAGAATTCAATCATTTCCTGAAATGCAAGCCACTGCGCCTGCGCCAAGCCCCACCGAGGTGGGCTCTCAGGCGGCAGTTGCCCTGAAAATGATATTTGAATGGGTAAGTGATCACTACCATGGAGGTCATCAACCACCCCCCAATCAAAATCAGGCTGTGCATCTGAAGAGCACAAAGATAGGGCAGTGATGCGTAAACTCATCCACATTTAGGACACCTATCTCAAGCTCTTCAATCAGACTGGCAAGGGCTTGTCCCCTGGGATTTATTGAGTAATCTCCCCAGAGAGGATGCCTGTCGTTCAGATCTCCAAGCAAGAGAAAGGGCCTCGGCAACCGTGCCATGATGCGGCGGAAGTCCCCCGCATCGAAGTTAGCTGACGGTGGAATGTACGCAGAAATGATAGTATACCTCCTATCCAGGTGCAGCTGCACAGCCACTGCCTGAAAGGAGGTATCTAAAGTAAAAGGAAGAACGGAGACATCATGCCGGGTGTAAACCGCGCATCCCCCAGCCCGGCCATCCGGCGGTGGTGGGGTCGCAAGACCCTTACACACCGGGAGGGTGGGCAGGGGGCACGCACCTAGCATTGTCTCCTGCAGAAAAATAGCTAACAGGGAACGGGACGAGATGAGCCTCCACAGCTCCTCCCAGTTGGCCCGGAGTCCACGGTAATTCCATTGAATATGCCCTCTAGGCCTAGCTCAGAGGAGACACGTGGGCCCTCTTCGAACAGAATACCCTCACTGGAATGGCGTACGCTTCCCAGGGGCAGAACGCCGGGTGCTGTTGGCCTAACAAAGCGCTGAAGGCTCTGTCGCTTCCGAGGACTTATTGGAGCATGTTGGGCTCACCATGCGAGTCTCTTCCTCCCTCCGTCTCGAAACCTTAGGCGGGCGTTGCCGCTTCGGAGGCGGGGGCCCTCTTTTCGAGGAACCACCGTCTGCGAGCCTCAGAAACCCTAGCCGTTTGAGGAGGACCTTGCATAGGGGCAGATTTGGGTTCAGTGCTTGGTGCCAAGCCTGGATTCTCCCCCATGGAAGGCTGGGTTGACTCAAGGACCATGTCTGCCTCAGGGGGGGGGTCTCCAGTTGGCCATCCCCCCCCCCAAGACATTGCAGGTCCCATTGGCAGTATTGTCATCCATCAGCTGGTTTGGGGAGGCACAGGCCTTGACCCCGGCAAGGTTCAATATTCTTGCCAGCAGGTCTTTTGAGGAAAGAGACCGAAGGGGCCTGGCTTCCCTCTCCCCCCTAAGGGGGTTTGCCCTACCGAGCTGCTTCAATGAGGGGCAGTCGGCAATGGGCTGCCTTCTGGCTTTCTTGGCAGTCCCCTTAGAAAGAAAAGGAGGGACTGTCACTAGAAATAGGGAGGTTCCCGAAAGCACCTCCAGAGAAGGGTGTGAGAGAGAGTCCCCTACACCCGTAGTCATAGGAGAGGAGTAAGCCTCCTCTCCAGTTAGAGAAATATGGAGGGTCCTCTGTGCAAGCACATGGGAGGGGGGTCTTCCATTTTTCCGGTGGAGCTGCCTGAGGGCGGCTCTGTCGATGGTACAGGGGGAATTAAAGGGGGGGGTTGACTCATCATTGGGCATGGTGACCCTCTTTTTATTACGGGATGCAATAGCACATCACCCCTCGCAGTAGCCCACTCTTTAGGCCTGGCAGAGCCAGGTGCCGCCATTTAAGGCTACCCCTCCCACCTGGTGACCTGGCAGCCCTTCAGCATGGCGGCTCCACCTTGGGCACAGCGTAAAATCAAGGATAGATGGTGAAGTGAGAAGGAAAAGGGATGTGAGGAAGGTACGGGTAGGGATAAAGCAGGTTGTTAAAAAAAAACATCCCAAACCGGAGGTCAGGGGTTAGGGAACGTTGTCCCCTCCCCCCTCAGCCCCGATCCGGGACGGTTGGCTGAGAAGAAGGTCATCATCTACCCTGTGAAATTAGAGGCTGACCACAGAAAGTTGTAGGAGAGGTTGTATGAAAAGCGATGAAGTAGGGAAGAAATACAAGCTGTCTGAAAGAAGGAGAAGAGGCTAAGCTGGGGTCGGACGGGGTGCTGAATCCCATCAGCACGGCGGCCAGGATGGCAAATCGCCGCGCCCCTTACGGGGGTAAAGTCTCCATGATACTGTATCACCATGCAGTATCATAGGCCTTCTCCAGATCGAAAAATACTGTGGCATAGTGCTGTCTACAAATGAAGGCCTTGCCCCCAGGTGCCACCATTTGGAATCACTCCTCCTGCTCAGTGGCCAGGCAGCCCGTTGACATAGCAGCTCCACCTTGGGCTGAGCATAAAATTGATAGACCATGAAAGGAGAGAAATGGAATTTGTGGGTGGGGGTGAAGCAGGTTGTTAAAAAAACACCAACCCAAACCAGAACTCAGGGGTGAGAGAACATTGTCACCTCCCCCCTCAGTACTGATCCAGGATGGTTGAGTGAGAGGAAGCTGGTCAGCATCTGCTCTGTAAAATTAGAGGCCAACCAGAGAAAGTTGTAGGGAAAGTGAGGAATAAGGTAAGAAGACAAGGGGTCAGAAAGGAGAAGATGCTAAGTTGGGGCTGGATGGGGCACTGAATCCTGTCAGCATGGCAGCCAGGAAAGCAAATTGCCATTTGCCATACCTCTTACAGGGGAGATGGATCCTGACTTCAATTGTGTGAATGAGGTAAATCCTAAAAACTTCAATTGTAGGCCATTCCTAGCAGAGTACTCTCTGGATGGATGTGTCATGTTTGATAATAATATAGTTAATGGATTAGTGCTAAGCAAATAGTTGATTTGAAAACTAAGTTTGATGAAGTCATTGTTCGAGATTTTAAAATTAGAGGGACAGTTAGACTAGCCTTAGCTCTAGTATATAGATCTACTAGCAGCTCTCCAAAAAATAACACTGAACTACTCCATCTAATGAAAGAAATTAGTTCACAAAATTACACTTACATACTGATTTTAGGAGATTTTAATTATAATATTATTGATTGGGAAAACTTAACATCAACAGGCAGATATGAAAAGGAGTTTCTCAAAACATGTTTGGATCTATTTCTCAGTCAACACATCAACCAGCCCACAGAGACCAACTCAAGATTTTATATTTACCAATGAGCCTGATATGGTGGAAGCCATCTCTTACAATAGTGGTATGGGAGCTAGCAATCATCTCTGCCTCCAGTTTGATCTGATAAGTTAATCTAATGAGATAACAAATGAGACAAAGAGGCTATGACTCTTCCACAAGGAAAACTATGATGTAATGAGAGGTGAACTGAGGCAGAACTAAGGCAAGCAGAAAGAGAATTTAACAAGACTCGGAATAAGATCAGAAAGGAACCTAGAAAAGCAAGGAGGGTAGAAGAAGAATGCATAGCAGGAAATTGGAAAAGATGTCCAAAGGAAGTCTACAAGTACATAAATAAGAAAATGAAAGTGAAACCAGAAATTGGCAGTATATGCATTGATCCATCCAACTCCAAATCAGACACCACTAACGACGACACCATGAAGGTTGAGTGAGATATTCTCCCAATACTTTAGTAGTGTAATGACTACTGAGCCTGATGGAGACTTACCAAGAATGTCTATTGAGAAGGATATTGCGCCTATGAACAGAATAACAATAACAACTGATCGAGTCAAAAAGCTATTTAAGAAACTCAATCCCAATAATATTCCAGGGGTGGACAATATCCCAGCTACCCTTCTTATCAAAATATCAGGATCAGTAGGTGAGCCGCTCTATTACCTGTATCAGCAAAGTGTGGAGGATAGCACAGTACCAGATGACTGGGAATCATTCACTGTAATAGCAATCTACAAGAAAGGACCAAAATCATTGCTGGAAAACTACCGCCCAGTACCACTTACCTGCATATCCGGTAAAGTTATGGAAACAATAATAAGGGACAAACTTTTAAATCATCAAACATACAATGATTTAATCTCTAATGCCCAATATAGGTTTTTACCCAAACAGTCTACTATGTTGCAATTGATTTTTGCATTAGACCACTGGATGCCAACATTGGAAAAGGTCACCATATAGACATAATTTACACTGATTTCCAGACCAGAAGGTGTTTGATTCTGTTCTGCATAGAAGACTTAGCAGCAAACTGCGAGACTATGAATTCAGTGAACAAATCATCAGTTGGATTGAATGCTTCCTTTTCCATCAGAAAGAGTCAAAATCAATGGTATGACATCTACCTGGCCTCTATGACATCGGCATGCCACAAGCCATGAGTGTGGTCGGCTCGGCGCCTCTTGTCATATATATCAATGATTTACCTGACATTTGCTTACCCGAACAGTAACAGTTTGCCAATGATAGTAAGATTTTCAGAGTAATTAAGGACTTGAATGATCAGTTCCTTCTACAGTTGGACCTGCATGCACTACATCTATGGGCACAAAAATGGTTACTTACCCTTCATCCACAAACTAAAACTACTGACTTTGATGCTGAAACCGGAAATAAGTTAACAGAACTTACTTTGTTGGGCCTAAGAGAGTCGAGCAAAGTGATATAGAGAAAGACATTGGCTTTTACATTGACCATAGACTCCAGTTTGACCATCATATCCCAGAAAAAATCAAGACTGTATACAAAATCTTAAGAGCAATAAAAAGAGCATTTAAGTTTATCAAAGTAACTTTTGAATAATATTTGTTTGAAAACTGATTTTTAAATTTTCAAAGCATAAACCTTCTTAATTATTAAAATGATGTCTCCTGATGTCATTTTTACCTTCTAGAACTAAATAATAAAGTATTTATTAATTTTGAGAAAATATGTTATCATTTTGCTAAATTTTAATCTTTGCACACCATTAGCTGTATTTTCTTCAACCTTTGGCCAGACTAGTTATATTAGGGTGGTCCCGAAATTCAAAGACAACGATGGGATTGATGCTCATTGCTCTATAGATGCCACTTCTGGAAAAAGTCCTCCAGCTAAAATTTCTCCATGCTAGAACACTATTTAGGGTATTCCATGGGACAGGAAATGTTCAGCCCTCTGTATGATACAAACCACACATGACCACCAAAGTTCCCAAAACGAACTGAAAGTACACCTATGAAAGTTGTTTTTTGCTAAAAATATTGGAAATGAAAGAAAAATGAACGTTCTACATTTATTCAATTGAAACAAGAGTGCATTCTCACATGTGAGACAAGAAAATCACCCTTCACTTCTTCATGACAACAGTACCCTTTTTCGGAATGGGGAAGTTTCGGCGGTGTTTGGAGATCTGCTGAAGGAGGAACTGCTTTTGGTCTTCGTTTTTGGAGATCGAGGCGCTGTAATCCTCAATCAGCTTCATGCCACGCTCCGCCCCGTCGTTGAGGGGATTCATCCCCTGAAGGGTATGCAGACCAGACTGGAATGATTTATCCTCTTTTACGCAGATGGGGACCTTTCCAAGGAAAGTCTTATCTAGTCCGAACATGTCGAAGAAGCAGGTGCTGGTCGCATTGGCCAACTCGCTGAGGGATTGGGGAATTCGTTTTCCCTCGATGTTAAGCTACTCAATGTTCATGACGATACGTCTGTCCACTTCCATCGCACAGGTGATGTTTGACTTTTTGCTGGGGTCAACATTGTTGCTGAAGAGGGATGGAAGGATCATTTGAGGCATCAGGTATCACAAGTGGCGCTTGAAAGCGGTCAACACTGAATTCGCCACAGTCTCGTTGGTGGTATGGAATGCGCATTCAGATCCTGCAGCAACCGGAGATTGTTAGATGGCGCGTCTGTCAGGCTCGGGGCCAGGAACCAAGCTCGGCAGTACACCTGGCTACAGAATAAGGAGAACTCACGAATGGTGGTTGCTTCTTGGGGTGTCAGTCAGGGTTGTTTTCGGAACAGGAATAATGTGGAGGGAGTACAGACACTTCGCCATCCAACAAGCATGGTGAATTGATCAATGCTTGGGGAACTTCACCCCACAACCTGGAATTCCCCTGAGGAAGATGAGCACCAGCTCAAGGAAGGTGTGGTAGTCATCCCTGTCTTGTTTTGTCTGAAGTTCATTAGCAATGAATGCTTTTGTACACTCAACAGTTTCTTTTGAATGCTTTTCATATTTCCGGGTCACTCCATCCATCCTTGTAATCTCCCTGGTCCACAAAGGCCCAATGATCCTTAAATCTATTGAAAAGAAGAACATCTGGTCTAGTGGAGGACACGTGAAGGGCCGTGAAGACATGCTCAACCAGCACTTCGAGGACGTGGTGACCACATGCAAAGTACAAAAGTCCACGGCTGAGCAGTCTTTTTAGTCAAACATAGTCAAGCACAAAGCCACAACGTTCTCCTCCAGGTCCCACTCCTGCAGCACTGACACCACTGCCTCCGCTTGTGCCTCACCAGTTCCTCCTCCAGGGAGCCGAGGAACAGCAAGAAGTTGGGTGGAATCCCTCTTCCAAAGAATATCTGTTCCTGTCATGTAGATGGGCAGTCAGTCCACCATTCCACTTCCAGTGGTGGCATCAGGAAGGATTTTTTCGTCCCAGTGAATGACAAGAGCCATCCCTTGGCACGCCACTAATCGATCCTTGACGGAGGACGCCGTAGTGCTCCGATGAAACATCCTTGAACGCCACATGGTGGATCAGTTGATGGCGAGGTCACTATCAGCAATCGCAGCTCCTCCCAGGGCTTCTGTCATGGCTGCCAAAATGTAAACAGCATTTCAATCGCTAGTTTTTGTTCTGTAAAGAGCAGCTGCGACCTCAGGGGTGACTATGGATTTTGGACATGCTGAAGTTGCCGTCGATGGACCAGGAGTGGAGCAAAATGGGCTTGGGTCTGCTCCACAATGAAGTGTCTTCAGTGGAGAAGGGCAGGATGTGTCGGGGGATGAACTGCTTGACAGGACCACAAGGGCCTCGCTGGAGGTCTCCTGCCACTGTGCTTCAGCTTTTTGATGTGCTTGATTGTGTTCAACTCTCTCCAGCCGCTTCCTCTCTGCTCTGGTGTCTTCTTTGTCCTCCAGACCCATGTATGCCTTGTGCTGGGTTTCCTGATCCAAGAGAAAGGTTTTGTCTTTGGGAATCTTGATCAGGGAGTTCCAATCTTTGTGTTTGATGTTAAAGAGGGAATCAATCTTCTTCAAGAGCTCCCACTCTCCAACCAAACCTTCCAGCTTCCAAACAATGTTCCTCTCTTCCATAGTTGGTATCCGAGTCTTCTCCCAGATCCCTAGCACTTCATGCACCGTCTCCTTTGCTGCCAAGCACTTTGTAGTGGACCCTGGTGTCCCCATCTTCAGGTGGTGGAAGTACCGCAGAAGTACTTGGAAAGATGAAAGGAAAGGGTTACTACAAGACCATGGAAAACCAATTCAAATTCAACTAAATTTTGATTCAAACAGCATATTTATTTTACAAACAAAGCACACATCATGCAACATTTTTGCAGTATAGCGCATATGTATCAAAAGCCCATTAATGAGCTATTGAGCTTGCTATTCTTTGGGGCGCAATTCAGAAAAAAAACAAGATGGACAAATGGCCATCAGCAGACACAGGACAAAAATTATAATTAATTACTTAGTTATTTTATCCAGCAACGATGCCCAGTCAAGAAACAGGATGAGACAGTTTATGCAATGCAGGAGTAGTATGTTACTAGTATAATAATGCAGGAAATAAGCAAACTTAAATTATAGTGGGAAAACAAAGTAGACATAACCTCATAGAATCAGAACTAGACCAACAAAGACCCTCTCCCATTGTGTCCCAAGAAATCTAAATTACCTGACGGCTTGTTGGAAGGCGGCTTTCTGAGATTTTCTCCAGAGTTCCAGAGTTAAACCAACAGCATACACCAGCATCTGTTTTCTTTTAGAAGAAGCCATGTTCACCTGCTAATGAAACAAAGGACATCATGACACATCATGCTGTGGTGGAGCAAATGTGAGTGTGTGTGAAGGGTCATTCTCCCACCCCTTTCCTAATACCCTCTTCCTCCCTCTGTAAGAATGCGTGTAAATGAGATTTTTTTCGTTTGTTTTTTTTATATATATATAATTGATTTCATCATTTGTTTAAAATCTATTTTGTCTCTTTCCAGGAGCCATATTCTGGAAAGAGTGACATAGTTTGCATATAGCATTATTGAAAACAAAAAGCCACTCTGTTAAATATATAACAAGAATAAATATTCCTTTTGTAAAGAGTGGCTGGCATTGTACAAATTTGGAATTATTGTACGTCCCATTTGAAGGGAGGGCTTTGATAGCCTCAAGATGCGACCAGATCACAATATTGTACAAGCTCGGAGGCACCAGTTTTGGGGGGTAAAACACTTGAGACGCCAATACCCACCTGGGTAACACATGAGGCCTTTCTCTTTTTCCTGTCTGCTTGTTTGCTTTAGGCCTCTTGTTATGACTTCTTTGTTTGCTGTGTTATCGATTGGCTGTTACTGACCCGGCAGATATTTTTTGTTGTTTGACTTTGCATCTCTTCCTTTTATATATATATATATATATATATATATATATATATATATATATATATATATATATATATATATATATATATATATATATATATATATATATATATATAGTCTAATTGAGTGTGTTTTTTTTATAAATTTTGATTAGTAGTATTCATAAGATAAAAATGTTGTATATATATATATATATATATATATATATATATATATATATATATATATATATATATATATATATATATATATTTACCCCATATTTTTGTAATTTTTTGTGAATAAAGGACTGTGGAGCATGTGAGGATGACTCTGTATGTACTGTCTTCTAATGAGTTGGCTGAGCATACAATTAGAACCTTGTGTGAGATGTTGAGAATGATGAGTATGACTTTGAATGACTGGGATGAATGGTTGAGTAGTGTTATGGGTGTATAATTCAACGGTGCTTAGTGCAACTGTGGTGTCCCAGTGTCAGTTTGTTATGAATTTTGAAAGGCTAGGAAAAGATAGGTTTTGTTTGAGTGAAAGTAAGCAGAGTGTATGGCGTGAGGCGCATGAAAGGTTCCATTCGTTTGAAATTGGTGCAAACGTATTAAAGGTATTTTTTTTTGTATATATATATATATATATATATAGAGCCCATCTGACAACTGCCCACTTGGGCATAAGTCGCCGAAAAACACGACAGCCTAGAACTAGGCTACTTTAAAACTAAAATATGAAAACATAATGATATAAATGGGAAAAACTTAACAATCAGGAAGCAATCTCCGGCAGCAGGAGGAGGTCCCCCTCACCCCGGTGCAGGAGAGTGCAACCTACAAACAAAACAATAACAAACAAAAAAACAAAAAAGAACTTATATAAAAAGGAGAAGCCCAGGCCTCCCCTTAAAAGTCAACAATTCCACAAGTCAATGTGCACGAATCCATCCCGAGTACAAGGGACAGGCGGTAGCGACCCCGCCCATCCAGGTACCGGGACAGGTATCGTGCGCGAAGATCACCCAGACTGGGACATTCAACAAGAATGTGCCGAACAGTCTGGGGGACGATGCAGTCGTCGCAATAGGGCGCAGGCGAGCGCTCCATCAAATAGCGATGCGTCACACGATTTTTTTTTTTTTAATTTAAGGGGCTATCTGGCGACTGCCGACTTAGGCATAAGTCACCGTAAACAAACAGCCTAGTTCTAGGCTACTTTAAAAAAAATTGAAAAGGAAACAACAATAAAAAGAAATAACAATAACAAAACAAAAACAACAATTAAACCTGGTTAAATGAAAGGAAGAAAGCTGGCCTCCCCCAAAAAGTCAACAAGTTCACCAGTCAAAGTGCACTCACTCGTCCCGAGTACAAGGGACAGGCGGTAGCGACCCCGCCCATCCCGGTACCGGGACAGGTATGCGCGAAGATCACCCAGACTGGGACATTCGACAAGAATGTGCCAGTCTAGGGGACGACGGAGTCGTTGCATTAGGGCGCAGGCGAGCGCAACATCAAATAGCAATGCGTCACACGAGTGTGTCCGATTCGGAGACGACAGAAAGCAACCTGAAGACGCCGCGGCATTGGGGAATAGGTCCATGGGAACAGTCGCGGCGCAATGGCACGAAACTTTAAGTTCCCTTCGACCGTCTCCAATCTTCTTTGCCAAGCAGTCCGAAGAGCTACCCGTATTCCTGCCATGTAGTCGGTGTGAGGAAGAGCGAAACGCTGCTCCGGTGGCAGAGTCCTCACGGACTCTTTGTCGCCCTCATCGGCGCGCTCATTTGCCACAATTCCTACATGTCCAGGAACCCAGCAGGAGATAATCTCGACATCTGCCCGGCTCGCTAAAACCGTGGCGTCACGGATATCGCGAAACAGGGGATGCGGAGATTCCATTTTTTTTTTTTTTTTTTATTTTATGGAGCCCATCTGGCAACTGCGGAGATTCCAATGCCCCGAGAGCACTCAGGGCGCTTTGTGAGTCGTAATAGATCACAATCCGGTCTCCGAAACGTGCACGTCGCGTAATCTCCAGTACCGAGTGGTGTATTGCCACGAGCTCGGCCGTGAAGACAGAGGCAGCGCCTGGTAGAGCCCCGCTGACTTCAAACAGAGGGGATACGGCGTGGAAGCCGACCCCCTCTTGGGACTTGGAGCCATCCGTATGCACTGGCACGGTTCCAGCGTGACACGATGTGTGCTCCAAAAAGGTCGAACGCAATACTCCCAGCGCAGTATAAGCTTTGGGAGCAGAGGCGTGTTGAGAAAAAGCCAAATGTGGTACCCTCCAGGGTGGTGTCCTGGGAAGAACCAGGGGCGCCACCGGCCCGAGAGCTATATCTACCTCTCGAAGGAGTTTCCTGGCCCTAAACCCAAAGGGCTTCGGGTATGACTGGCGTCTCTCGGCGGCATAGGCACCATCGAGATCAGCTGCGGATGCAGTGAGAGCTGTTGGTGACTGAGGGAGGCGCCGGGCTCGCGCGTACAGGCGAGTGATGCACTGCAAGCGGCGCAGAGCGAGTAGCATCTCCCCAGCATCGACCAACAGGCTCTCAATGGAGAAAGTGCGGAAGGCACCGGTCGCAAGGCGAAGGCCGGTGTGGTGGATCGAATCCACCTTCCGCAATAAACGCTCGGTTGCGGATGCTTAAAACTCGCATCCGTAGTCGAGCTTCGAGCGAACAAAGGATCGATAAAAAAGTAAGGCAGTAGCCCTATCAGCGCCCCAAGCGCTGAACGTCACGGAACGGAGAATGTCCATAGCGCGGGTACAAGAGACCCTAAGGCTGCGAATATGAGCCTCACATGTGAGGCGTCGGTCGAATACAAGACAAAGAAAACGGTGCGACTCAACCACATCCAGGCGCACCCCATTAAGAAACAAATCTGGGTCGGGGTGAAGCCGTGGATGGCGGCAGAAGTGCACCACCTTAGTCTTGGCCAAAGAAAACCGAAACCTGTGCGCTTCGGCATAGCGAGAGACGCGGTTCAATGCCTGTTGGAGTCGACGCTCCAGAGTTGGCATCTAGGCCGCACCAAAAGAGATCGAAAGGTTATCCACGTAGAGCGTAGCGAGAACATCTTCCGGCAGCACCGAGGTGATGCCGTTTTTGCTCAGGGCAAAGAGTGTGACACTGAGGACACTTCTCTGCGGGACACCCTCTTCCTGATCCTTTGGGCCGGAGAAGGCTCCCCCGACCCGTACGCGGAATCGACGATCTCGCAAAAATTCAGATATAAACATTGGGAGGCGTCCCCTCGCCCCCATCATGTGGAGAGTCTCCATGATACCGTATCGTCATGCGGTATCATAGGCCTTCTCCAGATCGAAAAACACCGTGGCGTAGTGCTGTCTACGAAGGAAAGCCTCGCAGACGGCATTTTCCAGTCGGAGCAGAGCATCCGACGTGGAGTGGAACTTGCGGAAGCCGCACTGGGCGGAAGACAGATGGCCTCCGCTGTCCAGGAAAAAGGCTAGTCTAACATTTACCAATTTCTCCATCAACTTGCACACGCAAGAGGTTAGAGAGATTGGGCGGAAACCGGTCGGAGTAGAGTGATCTCTCCCCGGTTTGCGAAAGGCGAGCACAGTAGCGATTCGCCAGGAGTCTGGGAGAAGACCTTCCACCCAGATCCTGTTGAACAAAGGCCATGCCTCGCTCACCCAGGTGTCGAAGAATGGCGTACGGGACGGCGTACGGGACGGCGTACGGGACATCGGCCGGACCATGGGCGGTGTCCGCGCACGAAACGAGAGCGGAACGCAACTCACTCACAGTAAACTTGTCGTTGAAGGGTTCTCCGCCTCTGGAGGTAAAGTCCAGCCGGCGGCCTTCCGCGACATCACGACGTGAAGTGAATGCTGGCGGAGCAGCATCACGGCTTGAGAATGCGGAAAAAGCGGTCGCTAAGGATTCCGCCAAGGACGCGGGGTCCGAGATTGCGATCCCATTTTCCTGGAGAACGGGAGCGGGATACTGCAAGAACTTGCCCCGAATCCTTTTGACTTGCTTACACACCTCAGCTAAAGGGGTCTTCCCGTTAAGTGAAGATTAAGTGAAGACACGTATGCCCGCCAAGAAGAGTGGAGGGCGTGCTTCGAAATATACCGGAACCTAGCCCTAGCCCGACGAAATTCAGCGACAGTGAAATCGTTCGGGCGGCGCTTATAGCGCATGTAGGCATAACGTTTCTGTTTGAGGGCCGTCTCACACTCGGCCGACCACCATGGGAGTGGTCGGCGTGCAAAACGGCCAGACGTCCTAGGAATAGTAGTCAGGCCCACGGCGATGAGGTTGCCGGAGAAGAACTCAACGGCCTCATCTACCGACCTAAACTCCTTGATGAGATAGAGAATTCAGTGATTTCCTGAAATGCAGGCCACCGCGCCAAGCACCACCGAGGTGGTCTCTCAGGCGGCAGTTGCCCTGAAAATCATATTTGAATGGGAAAGTGATCACTACCATGGAGGTCATCGACCACCCCCCAATCAAAATCAGGCTGTGCATCCGAAGAGCACAAAGATAGATCAAGGCAAGAAAATGAAGCGGTTCTCGGACAGTGATGCGTAAACTCATCCACGTTTAGGACACCTATCTCAAGCTCTTCGATCAGAACGGCAAGGATTTGTCCCCTGGGATTTATGGAGTAATCTCCCCAGAGAGGATGCCTGCCGTTCAGATCTCCAAGCAAGAGATAGGGCCTCGGCAACCGTGCCACGACGCGGCGGAAGTCCCCCGCGTCGAAGTCAGCTGACGGTGGAATGTACGCAGAAATGATAGTATACTTCCTATCCAGGTGCAGCTGCACAGCCACTACCTGAAAGAGGGTATCTAAAGAGAAAGGAAGAACGAAGACATCATGTAAACCGCGCATCCCCCAGCCCGGCCATCCCGCAGTGGTGGGGTCACAAGACCCTTATACCCTGGGAGGGCGGGCAGGGGGCACGCGCATAGCATGGTCTGCTGCAAAAAGATAGCTAACAGGGAACGGGACAAGACGAGCCTCCACAGCTCCTCCCAGTTGGCCACGGCAATTCCATTGAAGGAATATGCCCTCCAGGCCTAGCTCGGAGGAGACGCGGGGGCCCTCCTTGAACTGAAGACCCTCACGGGAATGGCCGTACGCTTCCCGGGGGCAGAACCCCGGGGGCTGTTGGCCGGACAAAGCGTTGAAGGCGCTGTCGCCTTCGAGGACTTATTGGGGGAGGTTGGGCTGCCATGCGAGTCTTTTCCTCCCTCCGCCTCGAATCCTTAGGCGGGCGTTGCGGCATCGAAGGCGGGGGGCCTTCTTTTCGAGGAACCACCGTCTCCGAGCCACTCGCTACACCTGGAAGCATAGGCGAAGGAGCCAAAGCTCCTTTGTTGCTGTCCTCTCCTTTCGGGGGACAGCTTTAGGAACCCCGGAAGATGGCCTAGCGACCATCTTCAGGGGTGTTGCCTCCTGTGAGTCTAACGACTCGGTGGAGGCAAGGGGCCGTTTCGCCTTACGGGAAACGGGGAGCACTGGTTTTAGCCGGGGCTGGGTATGAACCCTTTTTGCCGCCAGCTTTACCAGGGAAGCGCCCGAATGGGCGCGGAAACAACCGTGCTCGTTAGCCTGGATGGGCCAGGAGCAGAGGGTGCCTTTCTAACTATTGAGGCATATGACGTCCAAGCAGAGTTGGGCACGCAAGGACCAAGTCCTTAGCCTCGCGGAATGAGAGTCGATGCTGGGCCTGAACGGCCAGGATTTCTTTCTCAAGGAGATATGCACCACATTGCTTCGAAGAAGCAGGGTGCGGCTCACCGCAATTGACACACTTGGCCACACACGATTTGGACATATCGTGTGCGACCTTGGAGCAATTTACAAAGACTTCGGGTGACCCCGACTTTGCACGTCTACATTAGCGATTCGTATGGCCGAAGCGGTGACAGTAATAGCACCGCCGCGGCAGTGGCACGAATGCCTTCACACAGTAGCGGTACCAACCGGCACGCACCGACTCAGGGAGCTTGTCACAGTCGAACGTGACGAAGAGTGTAGGGGTGGGTCTCGAGGCCCCTCCCTGTTTTTTCATCACACGTTCGACCTTGACCGCCCCATGGTCGACCAGCTCTAGGGTGATGGCCTCAATGGAGTGGTCAACGAGTTCCCTCGCATAAACTACTCCTTTCACAAAGTTCATGGTAGAGTGCGGCGTCACACTCACCGGGGTGCCATGAAGTGTCCGAAGAGCACTTATCCTGGCCGCCTCGGCGCGATTCGCCGCATTCGCCAGAAGGCTCCCGTCCGAGAAACGGGTCACCTTCGGCTCTCTACCAATTGCACTAGCTAATCCTCTCCTCTGATGGATCATGTTGCCCTTGGATAACATGGTGCCATCAGTGGAGCGAATAACGAGGAAGCGTTTGAAGCCAAGGGCCTCGAAAACGCCAGGTAACCTTTGAATGAGGGGCCCCGATGTCATCGAGGCTCCGCCCTGTGCACTTTTGTTCTTAGTCAGGGGCTCCACAACTGGGGGGGCAGAGGGAGGGAATGTGCCGATCTTGGCTTGGTTGCTTGCCAGAGTGGCAGCAGACCCATCCATCCCCGCAGCCCCCGCGGATGGAGAGGAGCCCCGAGTCTTTTTGTCTTTTTCTTTTTTCTTTTTTGGAGAGGAAAGTGGGGAATGAACCCGCTTCTCACCTCCGCCGGAAGAAGCCCCCAGGCCAGATGGACCGGCCTCAGCCAGGTCATTCTCCGAAATGGAGAAGGTCCTGGTAGTCGTGGGGGCACTGGTCGGAGAGATCCCTCCCCTCCTTGTACTGCTTCAGAAACCACAGCCATTTGAGGAGGACCTTGCATAGGGGCAGATTCGGGTTCGGTGCTTGGCACCGAGCCAGGATTCCCCCCCCCCCCATGGAAGGCCCTACCGTCTGAGGCTGAGTTTCCTCAAGGACCATGTCTATCTCAGGGGGGGCCTCCAGTTGGCCATCCCCCCTCCCAAGACATCGCAGGTCCCGTTGGCAGTATTGTCACTAGTCTTCTTTGGGTAGGCATGGGCCTTAACCCCGGCAAGGTTCAATATTCTTGCCAGCAGGTCTTTTGAGGGAAGCGACCGAAGGGGCCTGGCTTCCCTCTCCCCCCTAAGGGGGTTTGCCCTACCGAGCGGCTTCGATGGGGAGCGGCTGGCTAAGGGCTGCCTGTTGGCTTTCTTGGCAGTCCCCTTGGAAAGAACAGAGGGGACTGCTGGAGTCCCCTACACCCGTAAGTGAAGGAGAGGAGTAAGCCTCCTCTCCGGGTAGAGATATATGGAGGGTCCCCTGAGCAAGCACAGGGGGGAACCTCCATTTTTTTTGCTGGAGCTGCCCAAGGGCGGCTCTGTCGATGTTATAGGGGAAGTTGGGGGTTGGGGGTTTTTCTATACTCATATTGGGCATGGTGACCCTCTTTTTTAAACGGGATGCAATCGTGCATCACCTCTCGCAGTAGCCTAGCGACCATCTTCAAGGGTGTTGCCTCCTGTGAGTCTAACGACTGGGTGGAGGTGCGTGGCTGTTTCGCCTTACGGGAAACAGTCACGCTGGGGGAAGAGGGGGAAGTCCTGGTTTTAGCCGGGGATGGATGTGAACCCTTTTTTGCTGCCAGCTTTGCCAGGGGAGCGCCCAGGTTGAGGAGAGCCCGCAGAAGGGCTCTGAATGGGCACAGAAACAACCGTGCTCATTGGCCTGGATGGGTCAGGATCAGAGGGTGCCTTTCTAATTATTGAGGCATATGACATCCCAGGCAGAGCCGGGCGCGCCAGGACCAAGTCCTTAGCCTAGCGGAATGAGAGTCGATCCTGGGCCTGAACGGCCAGGATTTCTTTCTCAAGGAGATATTGCCCACATTGCTTCGAATAAGCGGGGCGCGGCTCTCCGCAATTGATACACTTGGCCACACACGATTTGGACTTATCGTGTGCGGCCTTGAAGCAATTTACACAAACTTCGGGTGACCCCGACTTTGCACGTCTACAAGAACGATTCGTATTGCCGAATCGGTGACAGTAATAGCACCGCCGCGGCAGTGACATGAATGCCTTCACACAGTAGCGGTACCAACTGGCACGCACCGACTCAGGGAGCTTGTCACAGTTGAACGTGACGAAGAGTGTAGGGGTGGGTCTCAAGGCCCCTCCCTGTTTTCTCATCACACGTTCGACCTTGACCGCCCCATGGTCGACCAGCTCTAGGGTGATGGCCTCAATGGAGTAGTCAACGAGTTCCCTCGCATAAACTACTCCTTTCCCAAAGTTCATGGAGAGTGCGGTATCACACTGACCAGGGTGCCATGAAGTGTCTGAAGAGCACTTATCTTGGACGCCTCGGCGGGATTCGCCGCATTCGCCAGTAGGCTCCAGTCCGAGAAACGGGTTACCTTCGGCTCTCTACCAATTGCACTAGCTAATCCTCTCCTCTGATGGATCATGTTGCCCTTAACCAACATGGTGCCATCAGTGGAGCGAATAACGAGGAAGCATTTGAAGCCAGCGGGCTCGAAAACGCCAGGTAACCTCTGAATCAGGGGCCCTGATGTCATCGAGGCTCCGCCCTGTGTACTTTTTGTCTTTGTCATAGTCAGGGGCTCCGCACCCGGGGAGGCATAGGGGCCGGATGTGACGATCTTGGCTTGGTCGCTTGCCAGAGTGGCAGCAGACCTATCCGACCCTGTAGCCTCCACGGATGGAGAGGAGCCCCCCCCCCCCCCCCGAGTCTTTTTAGTCTTTCTTGTCTTTTTCTTCTTTTTAGGAGAGGAGGGCAGGAAATGAACCCGCTTCTCACCTCCGCCGACAGAGGCCCCTAGGCCAGATGGACCAGCCTCAGCCAGGTCCTTCTCCAAAATGGAAAAGGTCCTGGTGGTCGCAGGGGCACCGGTCAGAGGAGATCCCTTCCCTCCTTGTACTGCCTCGGAGGCCCCAGCAGTTTGAGGAGGACCTTGCATAGGGGCGGATTCGGGTTCGGTGCTTGGCGCCGAGCCCGGATTCCCCCCCATGGAAGGCCTTACCATCTGAAGCTGGGTTTCCTCAAGGACCATGTCTATCATAGGAGGGGCCTCCAGTTGGCCATCCTCTCTCAGGACATCGCAGGTCCCGTTGGCACCATCACCAGTCTTGTGTGAGGAGGCACAGGCCTTGACCCCAGCAAGGTTTAAGATTCTTGCCAGCAGGTTTTTTGAGGGAAGCGACCGAAGGGGCCTGGCTTTCCTCTCCCCCCTAAGGGGGTTTGCCCTACCGAGCGGCTTTGATGGGGAGCAGCTGGCTAAGGGCTGCCTGCTGGCTTTCTTGGCAGTCCCCTTGGAAAGTTGTGGGAGAGGTTGTATGAAAAGTAAGCAAACAAGTGTTTTGAAGGAAGGAGAAGAGGCTAAGCTGGGGTCGGACGGGGTGCTGAGTCCCGTCAGCACGGCAGCCAGGATGGCAAATCACCACGGCCCTTACAGGGGGTATTGAAGGTAAAAGAAGTAAAAGTTAGGGTTAATGTGTCAAAGATGAGTGAAAAGTTTGAAGGACCGTATAGAGGTGTGAGTGTCTGGAAGAATGGTGTAAGGTATGTTTTGGAGAGTTTGAATAAAGGTGTGACTGAGAGAGTGTGGGCTGATCAGAGTCAGTTGACGAGGTAGAGAGAACCTCCTGACTACCTGGTGAGCCATCTCCTGACTACCTGGTGAGCCATCCGGTGTATGAACTGTGCAGAGAGAGAGATAAAGTGCATGATGATAAGATGGAGTGTGATAGTATGGATCTGTCTGGGAAAGAGCTTGTCTTGGTCTCGAGGAGTAGAAAGGGTGCAAAGAAGAGTGAAAGGAAGAATGCAAGTACGAATGAAAGTAAATCTTTCTGGTATGGGGGAGTTTGAGAGAGAGATTGAGTGTTTGCATAGGCAGGTGAGTGATTTGGCTGATCTAAGTAGATGAGTGAGTGAGCTGCCTGTGGTTGATTTTTCTGGTTTTGGGAACAGTATGAATGATAGTATGTTTGGGCAGAATGAACCTAGTGTGACTGATTTTTCTGGCTATGCAAATGGTAAGGGTAGAGGTGAATTCGATGTGGAGAATGAGGAGGTGACTGAATGAGTGTACCTTGAGTTGGATGAGAGCTGTGAATGAGGAACTGATAAATGGGGGTATGAAGAGTGAAGGTTCTGAATGGAAGAGTATGAAAGAGTTCTGTTGCGAGATAGGAGCTAGTATGTTGGACGACATGATCGATAGTGATGATGAGACTGACGAACAACCCCAACAGATTGCTACGCATAGCTAGGGACCAGTAGACAAGTGTGAATGGGTGGAGAAGGGCACGATTGAGTATAAAAAGTACTATGAATAAGGATGGAGTGTATTATGAGTGACTGTGGTCGTATGGCCTAAGGAAGGAGGGGTGTGGTGGAGTGAATGTGAGAGTGATTGTAGGGCCATTCTCCCACCCCTTTTCTAATACCCTCTCCCTCCCTCTGTAAGAATGTGTGTGAGAATAGAGATTCATATATATATATATATATATATATATATATATATATATATTATTTATTATGGATTTCATGTTTTGTTTAACATGTTTTTGTTTTGTTTTTCTCCAGGATTTAGTTTTGATATATCAGTCTATTGCAAACAAAGAACCACTCAAATATTGTTAGATTGTACTTGACTTGCAATAATCTTTTAATAAGGGTGGCTGAGATTTTAAGATTTGCAATATTGAAAGAGAATATACCTTGTACATCAAGAAGTTATTGTGAGTCCCGACAGGACAGAGACGGCTTTTGGGTCATTCCACACAAAATCAGGCAAATTTCAAAAACACTTGCCAGGTGACCATCTTGGGTATGTTGATACATATCATCATAAAAGAACTTTACATGCAAAATTATAGCTCTGTTCCTCAAACAGTTCCGGAGATATGGCCCTCGTAATTGTGGGGGGCTTTTTAGAGACTAAGTCGATTTTTCAAAATCACCGACTTTGAGGCCTCATAAAATATGCATTTTAAAAGATATAGGTCTGAAAAGTTCTGGTCCTACAGAATCAGGGCCATAGATTAAAAAAAAAAGCAATCAAAACCAGTCTATCTCTAACCATCAAAGAGTTATAAGCTAGCAAAAACTGAAATATTGAACAAATCATCACATCTGAACCAACTTCTGATTAAAAATATACTTAGAATAAAAACAAAAAGTTATAACTAATAGGATATGATGATATGTTTTTCATTGTATTTAAAACCTTTTCTGGCAGAGAAAGATACATAGCAGCTGAGAAATAGAGTTTCAAATATAGATGATTTTCAGGAAATGACCTTGACCTTTTTAACCCTGTGGAAACATGAGGACCCCCTTCAATTTTTTTGTGCTTGAAGGGGAAGGTCTATACACTAGCTATACTAAATATCTTATTTGTTCCATTATTCCTTCCTTCATTTTCACAATGCTGAATTCAGGACACTATCAGCATTAGAGCAGGGTCCCTTTATATCATGAATTCTGTATAACATGGTTTCTATTTGAAACCTATTATTTTTGGCTTCTAATGTATTGGGCTGATAGTTAGGGATGCTTGTAATGATGCTTCAATGTTAGCATTGAAATTCCAATTTGCTTATCAGGATGGCTGATGCAAAAGCTGAGTCTAGCAAATGCTGTATTGGAAATTATCTGAAGGAGGATTGTCACAGCACTAATTTTTCACAGAAAAAAGGTGTCTTATCTTTGGAAGACTTATCCAATGACAGTGTTAAATTGTTTGAAGTAAGAACTGGATATAAATGCAAAGAAGGTCTTTTTGAGTAGATATCAAAGTTTGCACACAAGTGTGCTGACCCATTCCAGAAGCATAAAAAGCGAGTGACTGGTAGTAGAAATTCATTAGTTCTTTATGTAAAATTTAATTTATGTAAATTTACATTTTAGAAATAAGTTTAATTTAACATTATAGGGGCTTTGATATATGATATGATTTATTTATACACTAAATACAAAACTCATTACAGTTTTTGTAAACAGTATTTACAATTATCTAGCTAAAATATACAACCTTTAACCTAGGAAGAAGGTCTGTCTATGTTGTGATACCCAGATGAAAGCGCCCTTCAGATTACCCCACATATGAAGAAATGACACTCGAAGATGCCAGCGAGCAGTCATTTGAAGAGACCTTTGGATCCCTCAACTCAAGTATTTTACTACTAGAATGTTCCTCAATTAAGACTAATATAAGAATGAGAGAAAAGGTAAATTATGATAAGCGGAAAGTATCAGAGGTTCAAGAAGTTGTAGCAAAAAAGGTAGCCACTGTTCTCAACATTACCGAAGAATCAATATAGTCACAGGATACCATCAAAGAAGCCTGTACAAAATGTTCTGACTTAGACAGACTGATTTATTTGATGAAGGAGAAATTGAAAAATTGCAAATCCAAACAGGACAAAATTCAAATATTGACACTTGTTCCAGAAAGCTGGACTATTTTGATTTGGAGCATTTTTGTTTCAGCATCTAGGTGTAGGGTGGGTGTGCTGTGTGTACATCCTGTGATTGTTTTGAGTGCATTCTTCTGTGTCTTACTCTATGGAGTAAGACACTGTCACAAGATATTATTACAGCTGTTGAATTGTTTTATCAAGATGATGAGTTTTCTAGAATGTGCCCAGGAAAGAAAGACTTTGTTTCTGTCAGAATCAATGGTGAAAAAGTTTGCAAACAGTAAGACTGATTTTGGTAAACATCGCAGAATTGTACACAATTTTCAAGGTGAAGTTTCCCAATTTTAAGATTGGTATATCAAAGTTCTTTGAGCTTCGGCCCAAATGGTGTGTACATGTGGGGAGTAAGAGCTCTCACTCTGTTTGTGTGTGTGAGAAACACTAGAATGCCAAGTTGTTACTCAATGGGTTACCCACTGCAGCCATCAACGGTACTGATTACAAAGATATTTTGTCAATGGCTGTTTGTGACATAGAGCAAGAGCTTGATGATAAAATATATAAACAGTGGGTTAGGAATGAGTCAGGTAAAACAACTCTGGAAACATTGTCTTATACAGTTGAGAATTTTATTGACAAATTCTGTTCAGTGTATGAAGCACTGCTTTCTCACCAGTTCATCACAAAAGCCCAAGTACAGCATCTAAGCAGCCTGTTGTTCAAGATACAGTTCAAGGCTACCACTGGGATAACAGTCAAGCCACACTGCACCCATTTGTCCTCTACTACATTGTAGATGACAAGCTGAATGTTTCAAATATGTGTGTGATATCAGATTGAATGAATCATGAAACCAATAATGTTCATGCTTTTCTAGAGGTTGTTATCAAATATATCAAAACGGTGATGCCCACTTTGACAGATATACAGTACTTCAGCAATGGTGCTGCTTCCCAGTATAAGAATTACATGATTGGTGTGTCATCAATGTGAAAGGTATAAAATTCTTTTATGTATCAGCGACAGATGTCATCAATAGTTGTGAACGGTTCAAGTTAGAGGAAAGGTATAGTCATGTGTCTACAGTCCCAGGTATACGTTCCTATCATAGTTTTGTACCAGTTGAGGACATGAAACTTGAGATTAGGCGAATTTCAGTAGACACAATCTTTAAAACAGTTCAGATGGGAGGCTTGCAGGGTATCAAGCCACAAGATGATAGTGCTTTTGAGGTAGGAAAGTATGTAGCTTGCATGTATGATGAAGACTGGTATATTTGGATTGTAGAAGATCACTCTGATGAACAGCACGACTTGCTTGTCAACTTCATGCAGAAGGGTGCAACAGAGCAGTTACTTTCATAGCCATGAAAACATGACATCTGCTGGATTCCTTTCCAAGATGTAATCTGCACAGTTGATGTCCCTAGTGCCCAAGGAGCAAGTGACAGGCAGTATTTCTTGTTGAATTCCGATTTGCAAAGAGTCCTGCAATACTGTGAGAAATCATAGATATCTGATTGATCAATCTGTTTAGAAAGGAACTACTTGCATGATGATATAGTTATATTGTTAGTGTTTTTGTTCATTTTATGGTTATAACTAGTGATGGGACAATACCAGATTTTCAAGCGGGTACCAATACCGAGTACAACTGTATACCTTCAATACCGAGTACTTGGTTGTATACCACTAGCTGATATCCTTGGCGATGTCCGGGGTATTTTTAATGCTCATCTTTATAATCTGAAAGTATGATCAATTTCATATACGGGTATGGTGGTGCCAATTAGGCAGTCCTATAACTTATGTTTTATTTTTTAATGGTAGGGAAAATGTTCCTACACAATATACAAGTGATCAAAAATGTACACACATTCACACACATGCAGGCACGCAGCATGCACACAACATGCACAAGCACATAGAAAAATGTGAAAACCCTGCATTAGTAGATAACAACAATGCAAAAAATAGTAAATAATCATAATATGTGTAATATCCGCCTCAGGTGGCCTACACTCAACCCTGTTGCATTTTTCCTCTTATGTTGGCCTCAATCAAGAGTTGCACCTGTTTTCCTCCAATTGGACCATAGCTTGGCGATTCTGTACTTCACACAGGGCTTTTGCACTCACTTGTTACACATCCACAGCTTCCTGTCATATTTGATAGATATGTAGTATATTTGTTTGTTGGCCAATTTCAAAAACTAAGTACCTATATCCTGTCATTCACAAAGGGGTGGTGAATTGGAAGATACACAGTTTGTGGGGTATATTTCTGATAGTTTAAGCCTAATTGAGTGACAGACACCAATTTTTATACTGATAGATTATATATTTTATAAGCATGTTTGAAGAAAAATACCAATGAGCAAATTAACAAGTTTATTCTTCACAAGACAACACAGCATTGACAACATTGTGATTAGAGAATACTGATTCGATGTAAGATTATTGCTTGTAATTCATAGCATTATTCATACTTTAAGCCCATACTCTCATATTATAGTGCAAGAACATAAGCATTTCTGCTGACTCATGAATGTTCTCGATAGTTTAAGTGTGCACGCTGAACTTCAGTTTTCTGCGTGTGCAAATAATGCTGTTGTTATTATTCAATAATTTACTGCAATATAATGATTTCACTTGAAATTATATTCATATTTTCATCTTTGCCAGGATTTATCACATATTTAGAAAACACAACTAATCTACATCATTAAATTATTTGGATGAAGGGTTGATAAAGGGTTGAACCGGGAAAAAACAGATGCGTGTGGTGGCAGCACTTGTATCCCGGCTTTATTCATGAATGTTCTCGATTGTTCAACAGTAGCAGCTTTTGGCAATGGCAAAAAATAGACTCGACTTGATAAACGATATAATATCAACAAACACCTTCATAGTGGGAAGGATGCTGCCGAAACACTGACACATCGGAGCTGCCAGTATCAACAACTTTCTCCCGCTTTAGTGCTGCCAGCAGCAAAAATTGGCAGAAAATTGCCAGTATTCTTGTAGTGTGATGAGGCCTTTAAGGGTCTTGGATCGAATGTTGGTATCGAAAACTAAGGCAAAAAATTTTTAGCCAAGTATGAGTACCAATACCACTAAAATCGTTTGATACCATCAATACTCGATACTGATCCTGAGTACTCGTCCCATCACTAGTTATAACAGATATATTTTGTGGCATATACAATATCATACTTTCCCTTAGTCCATACAGTGAGGTGTGTAAATACAATAAGTAAATTAGCTAAATCAATGGTGAAATGGTCTGTCCTAATATGCATAAATAAAGGATGGAACAAATAAAATATTTAGTATAGCTAGTGTATAGACCTTCCCCTTCAAGTATAAAAAATTTGAAGGAGGTCCTCATGTTTCCACAGGGTCAAAAAGGTCAAAAGGTCAAGGTCATTTTCTGAACTTTTCAGACCGATATCTTTCAAACTGCATGTTTTATGAAGCATCCAAAATTACGTGGGCCATATCTCTGGAACCGTTTGAGGTACAGAGCTATAATTCTGCATGTGAAGTTCTTTTATGACATGTATCAACATACCCAAAAATGAAGAAAATCCAGGATGGTCACTGGTTTGGCATTGCCTGATTTCATGCAGAATGACTGTTTTAATAGCCACAAAAGCGGGACGAGGTCAATTATCTAATACAGAGCTTGGAGAAAGCAGTTTTTTCATACGAAGATTTTGTGGTATCACGTGAGGCCTTTTCTGTTTTTGTTTGTTCATTTAGCGTTTGTTGTTGTAGTTGCAAATAGTTTTTGTTGTTCGATTTTGCATAAGAATTGGGTTTTTTCTGATTGGTAGTATCCAAACGGATTATTTTTCTTTAAAATATAATAATCTAATTAAATGTTTTGTATATATTTTGATTGAAAGTATTCATAAGATAGAATTAATTGTTTTGTATATATATTATTAGCGTGTTGTATATAAATATATTTACCGACCGCCCCCCCCCTTCCCATATTTTTTTGTAAGTAAAGGACTGTACATACAATCCGTTTCATTTCTCCCTTGATTTATCACATCCGAATTAGTGTAGGAAGTGGGTTGGATCGATTGGCCATTTAGGGTAGATTTTCAGCCAGCTACAAGGTCTATGTCAATACTAAAATATCTAATTCTTTCTCAATAATAAGTTTGTTAATTATCAAAGCCTTGATGGTGATAGATTGAATATTTACAAGGGCACATGGTTTTAAGTTCTTAACACCCCATGGTCTGTAATATTAGCTACTTTGTTGCATTCTGCTTCCATCTTCGGACACACATAAGCATTTGCCCAGTGACTAGAATCAAGATTTGCAGAATCACAATTTAAGCAGCAAATTTCTTCATGTTATTGCAAGAAGCTAACTTATGGTGGCCCACACAACGCACATATGAAGACTTTCCTTGGCCTCAATCTGTAATAGCACATTACCCATCCTTGTAACCTTAGTATCATCAATAGGAATTTTTCCTAAAGTCTTAACAAGTTCACTCATTTTTTCAGCAGCCTTGCTTGAACAATCCTTTGCCTTGATGACCAACCTTTGTCTTTGTAAGGACCTGCGCATAGGAAGCTGGGGATGATTTTGATCCTTCAGATGTAATGTTTTCTACTCTAGTAATAATTTCATTGTTAGCTTTGTTATTGCTATCAAAAAGTTTTTCTACATTAGATATCAGTGTATTGCTCCTCACATTCAAATTTTTAACCTCAGTTTTTAAGTCAGAGTTCTTATTTGCTAATGCTGTAACCATATCCTGAATCCCTTTTAGTTCTTTACTTTCCCTTTTGGAATTACCAGATGCTTTTTCAGGCGTATTTAAATTTTTATCAGGTCAAAGTCGATAGTCATCTACACTTTTTAATTCTTCCTTTAAGGTGGACAAATCTACAAAGTTACATTGTTTACACTTCAAGTATATGTTTGGGTCTTCTTCTAAAAGTGGGCGCATTTTCTCAGAATGCATTTATTTTAGACTCATCCTCAGTAATATTACAAACTGGACAAAAGTCATCTGCAGTCTCTGAAATTTCAGTGATATTTAAGTCTGCACTTTTTTTATGCTTTTTTGTCTTACACTTCCCCTTCATTATCCTTGAATTGTTGTTATTTAATTCAATTTAAACTTATTTAATTAAATTATTCAATTATTTTGATAAAAGATTATTTTTAAAAAGTACAATGATATATAATAAATTTGATAAATTTAAGTTTGATTTAATTTTTGATAAGATTATTTTAAACAAAGTACAATCTGGGCGACTCCATATTTACCCATCATTCATCTTCATTTACATCAGTCACTTCTTTCTCTCCAGTCCCTAGTTTAGGCCTATCTTCCACCCTCCTGGTCCCAGCCACATTCTTCATATGTACACTCACATCCCTTCTCACTTCATGCATCAACTCACTTAATCTCTTGCACTCATCACGCAACCAACTCACCTCCTCTATCAAAGCCACATTTGATGAGTCACACTACACAAGGAGCATTCAGGTACATTTGCTCTTCTTTCAACACCACAAAAATCATAAACGACAATTCTTAGTGTCATTGTCTAGGTCCTGTTTCACTTCCTTGATAACTCTGGGATTGATACCATCTGGACCCGGTGACTTATTTCTTTTTAACTTATCTATTAGTCCTGTAAGAGCGTCCACCCCAAAGTCAATGGAGGTCAGAGGTGGTACATTTTGTCTCTGTATCTCAGGACAAATTTCTTTAGGCTCTCTTGGTAATACACTGCTGTAACAGTCTGATAGCACTTTTGCTTTTTCTTTATCGCTACCTACTGGTTTTAGCTTTTTGGTCTTGGTCTGTATACAGTTCCTGTACATATGTAGTATGTTTGTTTTTTTACTGAATGTACTTCCAAAAGATTTTAGGGTTTTCCTTAATATGACAGGCAATCTCCTTTCCTGATTTTTAATTTCTTTCCTGGTAGCTCCTCTCACCTGGTTATTAGTCCTTCGGTAATCTTCTTGTACTTTCCAGTATTCCCCCACAAAACTTTCAGGTTATCCATATTTAATCCTCTTCAGTCTCTCCCACAACCTTTGTTTCCTTTTGATTTTGGACCACAACTTTCTATACATTGCTAAACTTCTGTTTTTAGTTCTCCCCTTACCAGTGTCTTGCCTACCCACAAACTCCCTTCTTGGGATACACTCATTTATTGCCTCCATAAATTTGGCTTTGAACTTTATCCATGCAATTTCAGTATTTTCTGAATTTAAAAAGTCCTCCCAGTTTATGGACAGTTTCTCCTTCATTCTTTTTCAGTCAGCCTTTTCATACAAGTAGCAACTAGCGATTGGACATTTTCTCAGCAAGCTGTCTATTCAGTGATGTTTTTTATTTTGTTTTTCGGTGTAATATATTTAAGCTCAAGAAGATAGTTAACATTGAGTGTTAGACAAAATATTCAAGGAATTTTTAATTATATTTTCAATTAAATCAGGAAATGGCTCTTGTTTGTTTACATTTCAGAGCGGCCTAATTTCCTTCCCCCTTTTTGTCCACACTTTTTTTATTGCCTAATTAGGGTTTTAAAAAGTTTTCTCAGTATGGCTGTTGCTTTGGATGAAGTGAGTATGCCCGTTGATGTAAGTAGTATGTATGTAGTTTGTGATTTTTGTGGTGTTGAAAGAAGAGCAAATGTATCTAAATGTCCATGTGTAGTGTGATTCATGTAAATGTGGCTTTGGTAGAGGAGGTGAGTTGGTTGTGTGATGAGTGCAAGAGATTAAGCGAGTTGGTGAATGAAGTGAGAAGGGATGCGAGTGTATGCATGAAGAATGTAGCTGGGACCAGGAGGGTGGAAGATAGGCCTAGACTGGAGAGAAAGAAGTGACTGATGTGAGTGAAGATGAATGGTGGGTGAATATGGATAGAATAGATAGTTTAGGACAGGTTAGGTCTGTGAGTAAAAGGGACATGGAACCTATTAGGTTGACTAACAGATTTGATGCTCTGAGAGAGGAAGAGGTTTAAAGTGATTTGTCTGATGTGGTTTTGGATGAGGTCAATTATCTAATACAGAGCTTGGAGAAAGCAGTTTTTTCATACGAAGATTTTGTGGTATCACGTGAGGCCTTTTCTGTTTTTGTTTGTTCATTTAGCGTTTGTTGTTGTAGTTGCAAATAGTTTTTGTTGTTCGATTTTGCATAAGAATTGGGTTTTTTCTGATTGGTAGTATCCAAACGGATTATTTTTCTTTAAAATATAATAATCTAATTAAATGTTTTGTATATATTTTGATTGAAAGTATTCATAAGATAGAATTAATTGTTTTGTATATATATTATTAGCGTGTTGTATATAAATATATTTACCGACCGCCCCCCCCCTTCCCATATTTTTTTGTAAGTAAAGGACTGTACATACAATCCGTTTCATTTCTCCCTTGATTTATCACATCCGAATTAGTGTAGGAAGTGGGTTGGATCGATTGGCCATTTAGGGTAGATTTTCAGCCAGCTACAAGGTCTATGTCAATACTAAAATATCTAATTCTTTCTCAATAATAAGTTTGTTAATTATCAAAGCCTTGATGGTGATAGATTGAATATTTACAAGGGCACATGGTTTTAAGTTCTTAACACCCCATGGTCTGTAATATTAGCTACTTTGTTGCATTCTGCTTCCATCTTCGGACACACATAAGCATTTGCCCAGTGACTAGAATCAAGATTTGCAGAATCACAATTTAAGCAGCAAATTTCTTCATGTTATTGCAAGAAGCTAACTTATGGTGGCCCACACAACGCACATATGAAGACTTTCCTTGGCCTCAATCTGTAATAGCACATTACCCATCCTTGTAACCTTAGTATCATCAATAGGAATTTTTCCTAAAGTCTTAACAAGTTCACTCATTTTTTCAGCAGCCTTGCTTGAACAATCCTTTGCCTTGATGACCAACCTTTGTCTTTGTAAGGACCTGCGCATAGGAAGCTGGGGATGATTTTGATCCTTCAGATGTAATGTTTTCTACTCTAGTAATAATTTCATTGTTAGCTTTGTTATTGCTATCAAAAAGTTTTTCTACATTAGATATCAGTGTATTGCTCCTCACATTCAAATTTTTAACCTCAGTTTTTAAGTCAGAGTTCTTATTTGCTAATGCTGTAACCATATCCTGAATCCCTTTTAGTTCTTTACTTTCCCTTTTGGAATTACCAGATGCTTTTTCAGGCGTATTTAAATTTTTATCAGGTCAAAGTCGATAGTCATCTACACTTTTTAATTCTTCCTTTAAGGTGGACAAATCTACAAAGTTACATTGTTTACACTTCAAGTATATGTTTGGGTCTTCTTCTAAAAGTGGGCGCATTTTCTCAGAATGCATTTATTTTAGACTCATCCTCAGTAATATTACAAACTGGACAAAAGTCATCTGCAGTCTCTGAAATTTCAGTGATATTTAAGTCTGCACTTTTTTTATGCTTTTTTGTCTTACACTTCCCCTTCATTATCCTTGAATTGTTGTTATTTAATTCAATTTAAACTTATTTAATTAAATTATTCAATTATTTTGATAAAAGATTATTTTTAAAAAGTACAATGATATATAATAAATTTGATAAATTTAAGTTTGATTTAATTTTTGATAAGATTATTTTAAACAAAGTACAATCTGGGCGACTCCATATTTACCCATCATTCATCTTCATTTACATCAGTCACTTCTTTCTCTCCAGTCCCTAGTTTAGGCCTATCTTCCACCCTCCTGGTCCCAGCCACATTCTTCATATGTACACTCACATCCCTTCTCACTTCATGCATCAACTCACTTAATCTCTTGCACTCATCACGCAACCAACTCACCTCCTCTATCAAAGCCACATTTGATGAGTCACACTACACAAGGAGCATTCAGGTACATTTGCTCTTCTTTCAACACCACAAAAATCATAAACGACAATTCTTAGTGTCATTGTCTAGGTCCTGTTTCACTTCCTTGATAACTCTGGGATTGATACCATCTGGACCCGGTGACTTATTTCTTTTTAACTTATCTATTAGTCCTGTAAGAGCGTCCACCCCAAAGTCAATGGAGGTCAGAGGTGGTACATTTTGTCTCTGTATCTCAGGACAAATTTCTTTAGGCTCTCTTGGTAATACACTGCTGTAACAGTCTGATAGCACTTTTGCTTTTTCTTTATCGCTACCTACTGGTTTTAGCTTTTTGGTCTTGGTCTGTATACAGTTCCTGTACATATGTAGTATGTTTGTTTTTTTACTGAATGTACTTCCAAAAGATTTTAGGGTTTTCCTTAATATGACAGGCAATCTCCTTTCCTGATTTTTAATTTCTTTCCTGGTAGCTCCTCTCACCTGGTTATTAGTCCTTCGGTAATCTTCTTGTACTTTCCAGTATTCCCCCACAAAACTTTCAGGTTATCCATATTTAATCCTCTTCAGTCTCTCCCACAACCTTTGTTTCCTTTTGATTTTGGACCACAACTTTCTATACATTGCTAAACTTCTGTTTTTAGTTCTCCCCTTACCAGTGTCTTGCCTACCCACAAACTCCCTTCTTGGGATACACTCATTTATTGCCTCCATAAATTTGGCTTTGAACTTTATCCATGCAATTTCAGTATTTTCTGAATTTAAAAAGTCCTCCCAGTTTATGGACAGTTTCTCCTTCATTCTTTTTCAGTCAGCCTTTTCATACAAGTAGCAACTAGCGATTGGACATTTTCTCAGCAAGCTGTCTATTCAGTGATGTTTTTTATTTTGTTTTTCGGTGTAATATATTTAAGCTCAAGAAGATAGTTAACATTGAGTGTTAGACAAAATATTCAAGGAATTTTTAATTATATTTTCAATTAAATCAGGAAATGGCTCTTGTTTGTTTACATTTCAGAGCGGCCTAATTTCCTTCCCCCTTTTTGTCCACACTTTTTTTATTGCCTAATTAGGGTTTTAAAAAGTTTTCTCAGTATGGCTGTTGCTTTGGATGAAGTGAGTATGCCCGTTGATGTAAGTAGTATGTATGTAGTTTGTGATTTTTGTGGTGTTGAAAGAAGAGCAAATGTATCTAAATGTCCATGTGTAGTGTGATTCATGTAAATGTGGCTTTGGTAGAGGAGGTGAGTTGGTTGTGTGATGAGTGCAAGAGATTAAGCGAGTTGGTGAATGAAGTGAGAAGGGATGCGAGTGTATGCATGAAGAATGTAGCTGGGACCAGGAGGGTGGAAGATAGGCCTAGACTGGAGAGAAAGAAGTGACTGATGTGAGTGAAGATGAATGGTGGGTGAATATGGATAGAATAGATAGTTTAGGACAGGTTAGGTCTGTGAGTAAAAGGGACATGGAACCTATTAGGTTGACTAACAGATTTGATGCTCTGAGAGAGGAAGAGGTTTAAAGTGATTTGTCTGATGTGGTTTTGGCAGAAAGTGAAATAAGTGGTAGTTTGAATGAGATCAGGAGGGAGGGTAATGCTAGGCCTAGGGGGACTAGGAGGATGACTGAGGTGCTTGTGATGGGTGACTCTCAGATTAGATATTTAGATAGGAAGTTGAGTGCAAGCAAATGGAAGGGAGTGAGAGTTTGTTTGCCGGGTGCTGGTGTAAATGATGTGTCTAAGAAGTATGATAGTCTGGTGTCTGGGTGGGAGAGGGATGCAGTTGTGATTACACATGTGGGAGTAAATGATGTAAAGAAGGTTGGTCATGTGAGTTATGAGAGAGGTACAAAAGGTTAGTTGAAAGGACGAGTGAAAGTAGAGTGAAAGGCGTTGTTTCAGGTGTGCTTCCGAGATTGGATGTGGGGATGGAATGGTTGTCTCATGCAATTGGACTGAATGAGTATGTGAAAGGCCTGTGTGAGGAGTTGGGATTAGTGTTTGTAGAGGTTTGGAATGGGTTTATGGGAATAAGGTATTGTATGCATTGGATGGACTCCATCTAAGCCGGGCTGGGGTTGATGTGTTGCAGGAGGAGTTAGATAGTGTCGTTGGGTCTTTGCAGGTGGGAAACTAGTTACTGATAGTGGTCAGGAAAATATAAGAGTACAGGGTGGGGCAGGGAAGGGAAAGAGATGCAGAAGAGATAGAGTGGAAGGTATACATTCTAAAAGAGGTGCTTTAGAGATAGGAGGGCTGAGTTGTCTTTATATAAAGGTTCTTAGTCTTAGAAATAAGAAAGATGAGTTATTTAGTTATATTATTGATGAAGATATAGATATAATATGTGTAATAGAATTATAGTTAATGAAAATAAATTTAATGAAAATGTGAGTGAATTTGAACTACATTAGTCAAAGGGGAGATAGGACGGGTGGTGGGTTGATTATTTATATCAGAAATAGCATTTCTTCAAATCTAAATAATTCTATAAAGCAAGAAGTTGAGTCACTGTGGATAGATATTAGGGTCAGTAAAAATAGGATAATACATTTGGGAGCCTTTTACAGACCCCCCGGACAGACAGACTGTATTGATGAGCTAATGATCAGGGAAATAAGGAAAGGATATAAGTAGATACAGTTAATCTTGGTGACTTTAATTTAAATTCTGTGGACTGAGAAAATGATAGGAAGGGATAGAGCAGGTTGTAAGTTTATAGAATGATTTGAGAATAATTTTTTGACTCAATTTGTTAATAAGCTAACAAGGGGTACTAATATCTTAGATCTGCTTCTGTCAAATGATGATCACTTGGTTGAGTAATTGACTGTCAGGGAAGCATTGGGAAATAGTGATCATCAGATGGTTCATTTTAACTTGGGAATAGTGAAAGGTAGAACATCAACAAACTCCACAAAAACTCCAAATTTTTATAGGGGAGATTACGATAAATTATGAAACTTTCTAAATCAAGAACAGTATATTCCAAAGAAGGCTATTAAAAAGAAATGTAGGAAGCCATTGTAGTAGAATCACGAGATAGCTAGGAAAACTTCTGAGAAGAAAAGGACATACTAAATAATACAGAGAGAAAATAGGGTCAACAGGAGTTAAATGGGGCATTTTTTGACATTTTGATTTTCACAGCCCAAATTAAAAAAGATATTTGATAGTTTTAAGTGTGGATCAGAACAATGTGTCTATTGGCTACAAAATGAGACATAGTACAAGAATTTTTTATCATAAAAAGGTTTTCAAAAATTAAATTGAAAAAAAAAAAACCCAGGCATCCGGGGTTGGGGGTTGAATGCATATAAACATATGCAAATTATATTTTCCCCAATCAAATTTGTAGTAGTCTCCAACTTGATGTTTTGAAGTGCATAACTTTTTTTTTGAGTAATTTTCTTTTTTATCTTAAATTTATATCTATTGTTTGTTAAATTTATCTCTACTTTTAATGTCCTTAACCTACTATGTAGGCCTACACTGGTTTGAGTCTTCAGCTAGGTCTACCAGTACTGCTCACACTTCTGGCACAGCCCACTGGCTACGATTGCCGCAAGGAGTTGGAGCATTAATGATGCGGGCAATGTCTTGCAAACTCTAGTGCTTCAACAATGGTTCGCTCTTCATCAAAAGATAACACTGTTTTTGCTCCTGAGCCCACTCTTTGAGGTGAGCATATCACCCAACGTCTCTCTCGGTATATTGTTCTTCCTAGCAACACTTGTCACTGCCAATTCCTTTAATTTAGTAGGATCATAGTTTGTCACTGTCATTCTTTTATGGTGTTGAGGCATTTTTTTTTGTCAAGTAGGCCTGACCTATATGCACACTATAATCTGAAAAGTATTGGCTACTCTGAAAGACATCAAATAAATTTAATACTCTGAACAACAGAAAAATATCAAGTAAATAATTTCAGTTGCCATTAATATCCATTTTTTATATATCATTATTATAGAAAAATCATTGACCCATTTCACCCTGTGTCAGTTTTTGTTTAATAAAAGAAAATCTGTTAACATTTAGATCCTGCCTTTTGTGGTGGTAATAGCCAACAATATTCCCAACCAAATGAGCTATAATTTTTTATTCTAGGCCTATAACTTTCGGAGTGGCACTAAAGTTTTTGAGACGCTTTTTTAATTTGATTTTTTCTTACTTTTTTATGGTTTTCAAATCAACATGTTGGCTTATTGTTAGATTCAATCTATTATTTGTTTACATATTAATATAGTACACAATTTTACCTTTCTTTTGAGCCCTTATTTAAATTTTGATAATTTTAGGTTTGTAAAAAATTGTTTTGGAAAAAAAAGGTATAAAGTTCCCCATTCACCCCCGGGCCCCATTTAACCCCTGTTGACCCTACTTTTGAGAATTTAAATCATTATAGTTCAACAAAAATTAGCTAAATAAGATTATTTTAAGAAGAGGAAAAGGGCGGGAGTAAGTAATTTAGCTCAAAATAATAATAAAGATACAATAAAATTCTTGAGTTATTATAGAATTAATAACAAATCTAACAGTGATGAAATAGGGCCTATTAGATATGAAGGGGTTTTGAAAGAATCTGATGAGGAAATAATAGAGGTTCTTAATAATCATTTTTCTTCAGTATTTACACAAGAGAATCAAGATAGATTATTTGATGATAATTCTAGGTCAAGGGAAGTAGGGTTGAATACCGTTAATGTGAACAGGGAAATAATTAAAGGACTAGTAAGCCATCTGACCCAGACAATATTCACTCTAGATACCTCAAAGAAGGTGTAGATAGTATTGCAGTAGCTCTTGAGAAGATATATACTAGATCACTAGAGTTTGGAGAAATACCGAATGATTGGAAATTAGTGAATGTAGTGTAAATTTTTAAAAAGGGAAGTAAAGAGGACCCGAATAGCTTTAGGGCAGTAAGCTTAACTTTTAGATAAGGGAGAGAAGGTTGATGTAATTTACTTAGATTTTAGCAAAGCTTTTGATAAGGTTTTACATAGGAGACTAGTTCACAAATTAAAAATGTATGAGATATGTGGTAAAGTTTTGAATTGGATAACTGAATGGTCGAAAGACGAAACAGATAGTTGTGCTAAATGCAGTGAGGTCACAGTGGAGGGACGTTATCTTAGGGAGGCTGTAAATAGCAAAGTGTCAATTTTGTAAATTGGCAGCTGTAGTTAAAGAAGTTGAGGGTAGCTTTAAAGTGCAGAGTGACTTAAATAAGTTATAAGCTTGAGCTCAGAAGTGGCAAATGACTTTTAAACTTAAAAAATGCAAAGTTCTTAACATGAGAAGGGATAATAGGAAATTTAGCTATGAAATGGATGGGCATTGGCTGAATTCAGTTGAGAATGAGAAGGACTTAGGCATAGTAGTAGATAGGTCACTGAAGTTTTCAAAGCAGTGATTGAGGCAAAAAATAGAGCAAATAGGGTACTAGGATACATTAACAGGAATGTTAGCTACAAGAGTAAAGAGGTTATCCATAAACTCTACAACTTGTATGTTAGTCCACATTTAGAGTACTGTATACAAGCATGGTCACCACATTTTAGACATAACATCAACCTGCTAGAATCAGTACAAAGAAGGGCAACAAAAATAATACTTTCCCTGAAGCACCTTGAATATGAAGATAGACTGAAGGTACTAAATATGTTCTCATTTGAGAGAAGATATGTGAGGGGAGATATGATTGAGCTTTTTAAAATCTGTTCTGCGATGGATAAGTTGGATTTTAGCAAATAATTTGAGTTGGAAGGTAATAATAGGATTAAGGGTCACCACTTAAAAATTAAAAAACAGAGGTGCAGATTGGATGTTAGAAAATATTTTTTCACCAATAGAGTGGTAGATTACTGGAATAGTTTTCCATCTGAGACAGTAGACAGTCCAAACTTGAATGTATTCAAATGCAGATTAAATGATTTTATGGGGAGGGAGGGTTAACTTTGTGAGGTATTCTGGACTCATTCCTGTGGATGCAGTTTTTTATTATTGTATATTACAATTGATTTGGATTTTGACGAGTCTTGATGATGATGCTTTTTGTTTTTGACACATTCCTGTGTATGGTTTGAATTGTATATTGTAGATGCATGATTGGACACAATCCTATAGATTGTTTAAATTGTATATTGTGATGCATGATCCGAAAATCCCATGGATGCATTTTGTGGGTGGGTTTTGACAGATGCAGATGACCTTTGATAGGCCCTTGTAGCTTTTGTCATCTGTGAAATTATGTTATGTATTCTGGACTCATTCCAGTGGATGCAGTTTTTTATTATTATATATTACGATTGATTTGGATTTTGATGAATCTTGATGATGATGCTGTAGCGGGACAAAAATCTATGCTCTAATCTCAATCGTTCCAACCCGCTTCCTACACTAATTCGGACGTGAGAAATCGAAGGAGAATGAAACGGGTTGTATATATAGTCCTTTATTTACAAAAAAAATACAATAATAATTACAATAGAGAGGGGTGATTATAATGGAGATCTCGTTACTATTCACACAAAAAAATTACAGCTAAATTTCCTATATATATGCAATAAAAAAAAATCCTACTTAGAAATACTATTAATCATTCCTAAGAAACAATTCTATAAAAAAAATCAAACCCAAATAAAATTTGGACTACTACAGTCAATGAACAACAAAAGATGGCCTCACGTGGTACAACAAAAATCTTTGTATTCAAAACTAGTGACTCCGAGCTTGGACTAAGATAACTGACCTTGTCACAGTTTTGTGGCTATTTTAAGCCCTCCTTCATTAAAGCTAAACTATTTTACACTCAACCAAGTAAGACAGAACATAGGCCGGAACCTTTGTCATATACTAGTGGCCTTTGGTATTTAACAATAATAAATAGTTAGCTTCTATTACAGGGGTAATTTACAAGTGTTTTTATCTTTCCAGAATATGGCACCTGGAAAGAAAGAAAAAAACATGGAAATCAATTTTATACATAAAATAAACAAAAAACAAACAAAATAAACCCATTTACACACACACATTCTTACAGAAAGAGGGAGAGTGTATTGGGAAAAAGGGTGGGAGAATGGCCCCCTTATACACACACTCACATTCGCTCCACCACAATGCTTTTTGTTTTTAACACATTCCTGTGTATGGTTCAAATTGTATATTGTAGATGCATGATCGGACACAATCCTATGGATTGTTTAAATTGTATATTGTAGATGCATGATCTGACACTTATGTTATGGTTATGTTATGTTATGTTATGTAATCCAGGATATGTTGAACTAAATAGTTCTCCTGAGTACATTTGAGAAATTTATTTGAATAGTTCCTCTCAGATCCAGGTGCAGTCTTCTGGAACAAATTGCCGCGGAGGGTAGTAGGTAGTCCAAATTTAAATGTATTTAAGAGTAGGTTGGATGAGTTTATGGGGAGGGAAGATTGTGATGGTTCCTAAGTTTTGTATATATTAATATTGTTTGTATATATCTATAGCTGCATGATTTAGTTCTTGACAAGCCTTGATTGGTGATACCCTTGTTTCTGGACGCAATCCTCTAGATGTAGTTTTCTTGGGAGTTTGGCCGTTTGACTCGTATGACCTATGATGGGCCATTGTGGCTTTTGTCATCTGTTAAATTATATTGTGGGGGACTTTGATTTTGTCTTCCCCTGGCGATGGTGCTTTTTGTGGGTGGGTTTTGACGGATGCAGATGACCCTTGATAGGCCCTTGTGGCTTTTGTCATCCGTGAAATTATGTTATGTTATGTTATAATGTTCCAATTTATATCAGGTAAATTAAAATCTCTGATAATAATTACTTTATTTCTACTCAAAGCAACAGCTTGAGACATCAGGTTCAATAGACTATCATCGTTAAAGTGTCCAACATTGGGCTTCCTATAAATGCCTCCAAATAAGATTCTATATTGAGGCAGATTAGAACTAGTCACCCTCTTCATCTCAATCCAGCACCACAAGGACTCAATAAACAGCAGCTATATTATCTTTAATATATATAACAATCCCCTATTTTCTCTTATTTGTGTGTTTATGGAAAAAAACTATAACTGCTCAGATTAATTTTGGAATCCTGGCACAATGTTTCCACAATGCAAATAATATCTGGATTCAATTTCACAATTCTTGCTTGAAATTTGGGCTATTTATTTTTAATGCTCTCAATGTTAGTATACATACATTTATATTTAGACACCAATGTAGTCCCACCACAACAAAAAGAATTATTCCTACCATCCCTATTATAATCTCACTCCTCTCATTATAATTATATATTAGCTATGCATTATTTGGGTTGGAACCCATCCGGACAACACAGAAATTCTGAATAACCAAATTAGTCTCTCCTGCATCTATATGTGAATTAAGTTCAGCTAAAGCAACTTTTTTCATGTCACGTTGCTTTTGGGTATAATCAGGTACTATATCAATTTTGGATTTCTAGCCTATAGTTACTTTTCTTAATTCTCTGGCACAACTAAGGATTCTATACTTATCAGAAACATCTTTAAATCTAATACAGAGTGGTCTAGCTCTATTTCCATTGTCTCTCTTCCCAAGGCAGAAAGATTTCTCTATCTTATCAGGTAAAATTTTTAAATCTTCACAAACATCTTTGCGTAACTTGGATATCATGCTCGGTTGCAGAAGTTCTTTCTGATATTTAACCTTGATCTCTTGGAGTATAGCTTCTTAGTAGGGCCTCTGGTACACCCATCATGCTGCATCACAAAAAGTCCTCTTTGTAAACCCCTTGCAGTATTTTATTGCAGTATTTCGTCCCTGTTCCAATATGTTTCAACTTTTTTAAGTAAATTCAAGGGGACTGCCCCCCCAGTATATAATCAGGTAAATATGTATATTAGCGACTCGAACGATGGGACATAATATTTCGTCTGTGTTCCAAAATGATTCATGTTTTTTGAGTACATTTAAGGGGACGGCTCATGTTAGGGTAAACACAATGGTGGGGACCACACTACGATGATCCTGAGCTTCATTAAATTGATAGGGGGGGAGGTTGAAATACAGAAGTTGCTTATTCTTGGTTTTGATAATCCTAATTGTTTATAGACTAATGTCCTAACATTTACAGAGGTGAATGATTTAACCAAATCTTGTCATCACATTTAATCATTTTGCAAATTATAATGGGGGTGGGTTCTGATTCTCACCTGTGAAGCCTCCTGAGCTGCACCCCTTTAGGCATAGGAATTATGTATCAGGGACTCGGAGGCACTACACTCCCGCGCGCCACTGTGCCACTCAACCACTGGCCATCGTAGAACAACAATAAAAAGAAACATGACACAATGGAATGATGCGCAGGGAATAGCTAGATTACACATCATAATAATACAATCTAAAACAAGATAAACAAACTGAAAATAACACAACACAACTACTAAGCCCATCTAGAAAACACCCATACAACAAAATAAGGACATCCTCTTAATACTAAGACGTATCATTAAAAATAAAAAGAATCAAAATACAAAAACCAAGAACACTGCTTCTAAATAAAACATACTGCTAACAATAGGAAGAAGAAACAAGCAAAAGACACAACAGAACATAAAAACCTACCAAAGTAAAAGGAAATACAAAGTATATAGAAAAAAACACAAAAACCAATAAAAAGCAAAAACAAAGGCAAAAAGCAAAAAGAAACAACTAAAAATTGACTAATTAATTAGGAAGAAGAAACAAGCAAAAGACACACAACAGAACATAAAAACATATCCAAAGTAAAAACAAAAAACACAGAAAAACCACAAAAAACAATGAAAAGCAAAAAAACAGACCAAAAAGAAACAACTAAAAAATTAAAAAATTGACTAATTAATTAGGACATACCCTTAATTACTAACTTCCACTACACAACCTCATAATAAAATCTCAAACAATCCATCACCCAGAAACCCTTCCAGAAGTCTCTTGAATGTACTGATGGAAGTGGTCCCAACAACATTAGGCAGAAGTGAATTCCACAATGTAACTCGCCGCACTGCAAATGACCTTCTCAATACTTCACTTCTGCAGATTGGGATAGACATCTTGAACGAGTGACCATGGGTTCCAACATTTCGCGCCATTTCAAACATATCTGTTATTCCAACATCTACATTTGCATTAAAGGACTTCCAGATCTTTATCATATCTGCATGTAATAAACGTCCTTGTATAGAATGGAGACCAATACTCTTTAAGCGAGCCACATAGTCAAGGGCTTCTAAACCTGCTATCTCTCTAGTCCACCTTTGTTGTAACGATTCTAGCTTTCTAATATCTCCAAGGTATCCCACATTCCAAAGACAAGAGCAATAATCAACTAATGGTCGGATGTGTGAGATAAAAAGAGATAGCATGAATTCCTTTGATCTACAGACTGTGGATCTCAACAATTCACCCATCAGTCCTCCAGCTTTAGCAGTTACCAGTTGTATATGTTGATGGAATTTGAGGGAAGAGTCCACGATTACACCCAAATCATTGTAGGATTCAACATACTGAAGCGCTTGCTGATCAATAAAATATTGAATTGGTGGATCATTATGACTTGCACCTCCGCCAAATCTCATTGCATAGCACTTCAGTGGATTCAATCTGAGATTCCATGATTTGCTGACTTCACATATAGAATGTAGGTCTCTTTGAAGAGTTTGTGCTGCATTGTTACCATTAACAGATGATCCAACTGGGTAGCAAACACATAGCTTAAAGTCATCCGCAAATGCCTTTCAATCTGAGTTGACATCCTTTGTAATATAATTGGCATAAATGAGAAACAAAATCGGACCAAGGACTGAACCCTGTGGAACCCCACTAGTAACATCTCTCTCAGAGCTCAACTTGCCTCAGAGCTCAAGTGCCTCTACTGCTACATAGGGGTTGGCCCCTAGTGCAATTCTTGCCACCTTGTTTCGGATCCTTTCCATGCTCTCCAATTCTGTCTTTGTCACTTCATTATATTGTTAAGTGAGCCCCTAGCATGCATCTTTAGAAAATCATTGGAGAGTGGCATTGTGCCAGTGGCATGGAAGAAAGCCAATGTGATACCTATATTTAAGAAAGGGGATAAAACAAATATGTCTAATTACATACCAGTAAGTTTGACATCAGTGGTAGGGAAAATGATGGAATCTATTATAGCAAGGAATATTAGAGATCACTTGGATAAGCACAGCATGGCTTTAGTAAGGGTAAATCCTGTCTGACTAATTTGCTGTCTTTTTATAGTAAGGTGTATGAAGCAGCAGATAATGATGAAAACTATGATATTTTATACTTGGACTTTAGTAAGACTTTTGATCGAGTGCCACACTTACGGCTTCTGAGCAAAGTTAAAGCACACGGGATCGATGGCAGTATATTTAGGTGGATTTAGTCATGGCTTGGTGACAGACAGCAAAGAGTTAGTATAGATGGAGTTAAATCTGAGTGGGGGTGTGTTAGCAGTGGAGTTCCGCAAGGATCTGTTTTGGGTCCCTTGCTATTCTTAATTTATATTAATGATCTTGACATAGGTATAAGTAGTGACCTGAGTAAATTTGCTGATGATACTAAGCTAGGTAGGGCCATTAGGGCTGATTCTGATGCTGTTGTAATGCAGGAGGAATTGACCATTCTGTCCAATTGGGCCGAGAAATGGCAAATGAAGTTTAACATAGACAAATGTAGTGTACTTAGTATAGGTAGAAATAATCCATTGAATAGTTATAAATTAAATGGAAGAATTTTAGGGAGGACCGATTGTGAGACGGACTTGGGTATTTTGGTAAGTTCAGACCTTCATCCTAGAAAGCAATGCCTAAATGCTAAGAATAAAGCTAATAGGATATTGGGATTCATTAGGAGGAGTGTAAGCAATAAGAGTGCTGAAGTCATTCTAAAACTGTATCTGGCGCTAGTTAGGCCTCATCTAGATTATGCAGTACAATTTTGGTCACCATATTATAGGAAGGATATTGATTTGCTTGAGTCTGTGCAGAGAAGGATGACAAAGATGATTGGTGGGCTAAGGAACTTAACTTATGGTGAAAGGCTCAGAAAACTAAATCTACATACATTGGAAAGGAGAAGAGTCAGAGGGGAATTGATTGAAGTCTTCAAATGGGTAAAAGGATATAATAAAGGGGATCTGGGTAAGGTTCTTATACTTAGTGAACATGACAGGACACGTAGCAATGGGTTTAAGCTTGATAAGTATAGGTTTAGGAAAGAGAATGGGAGGAATTGGTTTACAAATCGTGTGGTAGATGAATGGAATAGGCTCACTAGACATGTGATAGAAGCCTCCTCTCTGGGTAGTTTTAAGAATAGATTAGATAAATATATGGATGAAGGTGCTAGATGGGACTGACTTTTTTTTATGTACATATGTATATATTTTTCTAAGGAGTGGGGAGATTATATTTTGCGGTTGCATGAATGGACATAATCCTCTGGATGCATTTTATGTATATTGTAGATTAGATCTGACGAACTCCTGTAAAGGGTGACAATGTTGATGACTTTTCTCTGGTAAGAAATCTTTTGTGTGTTGACTGGAACAGGAGCTGCCAAGTGTAGGCCATGAATGGTCTTTTGCAGTCTCCTTTTCTTATGTTTTTATGTTACCCATACAGACTTCTTGGGACTGCTATCCCTTTCCACAGTTCCCTTATTATTTTATACTTGTTTGCTTGCTTAGTTGCCATGTTCCTCAACATGCCAGTCATTCTAAACATATTTAGTTCATTTTGTCTCTTATGTTTCTCAAATATATCCTTCTGGTTACATACTGTCACACCCAAGTATCTATATTCATTGACTATTTCTAGGATGTCATTTCCTAGGATCCATCCTTCATCTCTTCGTTCTCCAAATATCATGATTTTGCATTTTCCTCTACTAAATTTAACTCTCCATTCTTCTCCATACCGGTACACCACGTTCAAAAGTCTCTGCATACCCTCAGCTGTTTCATTAACCAGAACTATGTCATCTGCAAATCCCAGGATTGTCAATATGCGGTCTCCAACCATGACTCCTTGGCCTTCCCTCTTTACTCTCTCCAACAGTTCTTCAATGAAGAAGCTGAACAGGCTAGGAGACATGGTACATCCTCGTCTAACCCCGATGTCATTCACCATCCAACCTGGTTCTATGTCCTTCAAGTTTAGTTTGACTTTGTTGTTTTGATACAGTTTTTGTATTACATTTAAAATATTTACATCCATCCCCAAGTCTCTTAGTCTTGCAAACAATTTTGTTCTATCCAGTCTATCAAAGGCTTTCTCTATATTGAGAAAGCAGACATATAAAACTCCCGCTCTTTTCCTTACCCTCTCTATTACATTCCGTAGTATATAGAGATTGTCTATGGCTCTTCTTCCAGTCCTGAATCCATTTTGTTCGTCTCCAAGTATCTCTTCACGTTCATCCCACTCCTTCAGTTTCTTTGCTATGATGCTGCCAAACACCTTTCCAATCACACTCATTATGGCTACTGGCCTGTAGATATCCACCAGTTTTTTGTCTTTACCACTTTGGGGTAACAAATTGATCCTACTTTTCTGCCAAGTCTCAGGCACCCATCCATTCACCAGCATATCGTTGAATAGGGTTGTCAGTAGATCTTCATCGTTTCTCCTCCATATTTGAGAAATTCACCAACTATCCTTTCTTCATCCACTGCCTTATGGTTTTTTAACCTATTCAACCCATACTCTATGTCCTCCCTGTTGATTCCTATACATTCATCCTCTAATTCCTGTACTGCATTCAGAAGATCCTCATTGGCTCCGATTTCTTCCCATCCCTCCTGTGCCTGAATGATTTTTCCCCAATATTCTTCAATTTGCATCTTTATTTTTTCCTCATCCTCGCATTCTCCTTCCGTTGTCTTCATTATTACTTATTCCTCCCTTTTATCCCCTTCCAAGGCCCTCCTCAGATATCTCCACTGCTCTCTTTCTCGGTCATTTACCCCCAACTTGTTCCACTGTCTTATTTTTTCCTCTTCATAACATAACATAACATAATTTCACAGATGACAAAAGCCACAAGGGCCTATCAAAGGTCATCCACATCAGTTGAAACCCCCCCACAAAAAGCACCATCACCAAAGTCCCCCACAATATAATATAACAGATGACAAAAGCCACAAGGGCTCATCATAGGTCATCCGAGTCTACCACTCTATTGGAGAAAAAATATTTTATTAAATCCAACCTACACCCTTGCTTTTTAATTTTCAAGTGGTGACCTCTAGTCCCATTTCCATCATCTAACTCAAAAAACTTGCTAACATCCAATTTATCTATCCCAGAAAAAATTTTAAAGAGCTCAATCATATCCCCTCTCACACACCTCCTTTCGAACAAGAACATATTTAATACCCTCAGTCTATCTATATATTCAAGGTGCCTCAGGGAAGGAATAATCTTTGTTGCCCTCTGTTGCACTGACTCAAGAAGGTTAATATCGTGTCTAAAATGTGGGGACCATGCCTGTATACAGTACTCTAGATGTGACCTAACATAAGAGTTATAGAGTTTAAGAATAACCTCCTTACTTTTGTAACTGACCTTTATCTTAATGAAACCCAGCACTCTATTTGCCCTATTTCTTGCTTCAATACACTGCTTAGAAAACCTTAATGACTTATCTATTACTACTCCTAGATCTTTCTCATCCTCTACTGAGCTCAGCCAATGCCCATCCATTCCATAGTTAAATTCTCTATTATCTTTTCCCATGTTAATAACTTTGCACTTATCAAGGTTGAAAGTCATTAGCGACTTATGTGCCCAGGATAACAATTTATTTAAGTCCCCCTGCACTTTAAAATTATCATCAATATCTTTAACTACAGCTGCTAATTTGGTATCATCCGCAAAAATTGACACTTTATTATTAACTGCCTCCCCAAGATCGTTTATATAGATGACTTTACACCATTTAGCACTACCCTTTGCTTCCTGTCTTTCAGCCACTCAGCTATCCAATTTGAAACACCCCCACATATCCCAATAATTTTTAATTTATGAACTAGTCTCCTGTGTGGTACCTTATCAAATGCTTTACTAAAATCTAAGTAAATTATATCTACATTCTCTCCCTTATCTACTTGATCTGTTACAAACTCCAGAAAGTCTAGTAAGTTAGTCAAACATGATCTACCTGATCTAAACCCATGCTGAGAATCGCTGATTAACCCCTCCCTCTCTAGATGTTGGCAAATCCCTTTTTTAACTATTTTCTCAAGAATTTTACAGACTACAGGAGTTAGGCTAACCGGTCTAAAGTTATTTGGATCCTCTTTACTACCCTTCTTGAAAATGGGGACTACATTCGCTCTCTTCCAATCATCGGGTATTTCTCCATATTCCAATGACCTAGTATATAACTTGTCCAGAGCTATTGAGATACTTTCTACCCCTTCTTTAAGTATCCTAGAATGAATATTATCAGGGCTGGAGGCCTTGGTAGTATCTAAATCACCTATTAGTCCTTTTATCATCCTCCGATCCACACTAATGTTAGTAAACACCTCTTTTCCTGACCCATGAGTACTATACATAGGACTATTTAGTTTCTCCTTTGTAAATACTGATGCAAAATGACCATTTAGTACCTCAACTATTTCCTCATCAGTTTCTCTCACAACCCCTTCATATTTGATAGGTCCTATTTTAACTCTGCCAGACTTGTTATTAATTTTATAGTAACTAAAAAACTTTCTAGGATCTTTGTTGCTATCCTGAGCTAATTTAATTTCTGACACCCTTTTGTTCTTCTTTATAATCTTATTTAACTCATTCCTAGCCATTCTATAATCACTTAAATTTTGAATATTATTTTCTACCTGTAATTTTTTGTATGCCCTTTTCTTCTCTGAAATTTTTCTAGCTATCTCCTGATTCCACCATAATGGTTTCCTACTTTTGTTCCTTATGGCCTTCATTGGGATACATTGTTCTTGGACTACATTTATTATATGCTTGAAAGTATCCCACATCCCATAAGCATTTTTACCTCTGAATTCTATATCCCAGTCTACCAAATTTAGCAAGTTGTCTTTACACAAATGCTCGTAGTCTTAGAAATAAGAGGGATGAATTATTTAGTTATATCATTCATGAAGATATAGATATAATATGTATAGTTGAATCATGGGTTAATGAAAATATATTTAATGATAATGTCAGTGAATTTGAACTAGAAGGTTATACTATGTACATTAGTCAAAATTCTTGAGAAGATGGTTAAGAAGGGAATTTCTGATCATCTAGAGAGTAGCAGGTTAATTAATGATGCTCAGCATGGTTTTAGAAAAGGTAGATCGTGTTTAACTAATTTACTGGATTTTATGGATTATGTAACTAAAGAATTAGATAGGGGTGAGAAAGTTGATGTGATCTACTTAGATTTCAGCAAAGCTTTTGATAAGGTTCCACATAGAAGACTAGTTCATAAATTAAAGCTGCATGGGATATGTGGGAACGTTTTAAATTGGATAACTGAATGGCTGAAAAATAGGAAACAGAGAGTTGTACTGAATGGAGTGAGGTCAGAGTGGAGGAATGTTATTAGTGGCGTACCTCAGGGATCAGTTTTAGGCCCTTTATTATTTATAATTTATGTAAATGATCTTGGGCAAGGTGTCAATAGCAAAGTGTCAATTTTTGCTGATGACACTAAATTGGCAGCTGTAGTCAAAGAGGTTGAGGGTAGCTTTAAAGTTGTTAGCTTGGGCTCAGAAGTGGCAGATGACTTTTAACCTTAATAAATGCAAAGTTATTAACATGGGGAGAGATAATAGGGAATTTAGCTATGAGATGGATGGGTATTGGCTTAATTCAGTTGAAGATGAGAAGGACTTAGTAGTAGTAGATAGGTCACTGAAATTTTCAAAGCAGTGTATTGAGGCAAAAAATAGTGCAAATAGGGTGCTAGGTTACATTAAAAGAAATGTTAGCTACAAGAGTAAGGAGGTCATCCTTAAACTATACAACTCTTATGTCAGGCCACATTTAGAGTACTGTATACAGGCATAGTCACCACATTTTAGACATGATATAAACTTATTAGAGTCAGTACAAAGGAGGGCAACAAAAATAATACCATCCCTGAAGCACCTTGAATATGAAGATAGACTGAGTGTATTAAATATGTTTTCATTTGAAAGAAGGTGTGTGAGGGGAGATATGATTGAGCTTTTTAAAAAATTTTCTGGGATGGATAAATTGGATTTCAGCAAGTTATTTGAGTTAGAAGGTAGTAATAGAACTAGAAGCCACCACTTAAAGATTAAAAAACAGAGGTGCAGACTGGATGTTAGAAAATATTTTTTCACTAACAGAGTGGTGGATTATTGGAATAGTTTGCCACCTGAGACTGTAGACAGCCCAAACTTGAATGTTTTCAAGCGCAGATTGGATGATTATATGGGGATGGAGGGTTAATTTCTTACTTTTGGTATGTGGATATGTTTCTTGACTCATTCCTGTGGATGCAGTTTCTTTTTATTGTATATTTTGGGGGACTTTGATTTTTTTTTTTACAGACTCCTATGGAGGCTTTAAATTATATATTGTAGATGCATGGTTGGACATTCCTATATATTGTTAAATTGTATATTGTAGATGCATGATCTGACAAAATCCTATGGATGCATTATGTGGGTGGGATTTGACGGATGCGGATGACCTTTGATAGGCCCTTGTGGCTTTTGTCATCCGTGAAATTATGTTATGTTATGTTATGTTATGTTACATGGGGCAATTGGAGGACATCAGGTATCTCAGGAAAAAAACAGGAGGTAATGGATATGACTACAGTTTTGGAAGAACTAAATGATAAGAAGAAGAGAGAAAACAATATTGTGGTGTACAATGTCCCTGAAAGCAATTCAAACATGTTCCAGGAAAGAATTAATTATGACAGACAGATTAAGAAAATTCTGAATACATGTGAGGTTCATGAGGATAATATGATGAGAGTGATAAGGCTTGGGAAAAAGGTAGAAGGCCGAGATCGCCCAATACTGACTGCACTCACTGACTCAGAAGTGAGAAATGATATATTCAGAAAAATAAATTTTTTTTTTTTTTTTATCAAGGGGCTATCTGGCGACTGCCGACTTAGGCATAAGTTGCCGTAAACAAACAGCATAGTTCTAGGCTACTTCAAAATAATTCAACAGGAAACAACAATAAAAAGAAATAACAATAACAAAGCAATAACAAAAACGATAACAACAACAATAAAACCGGGTTAAATGAAAGGGAAAAGGCCGGCCTCCCCCCAAAAGTCAATAAGTCCACCAGTCATGGTGCACGCACTCGTCCCGAGTACAAGGGACAGGCGGTAGCGACCCCACCCATCTCGGTACCGAGACAGGTATCGTGCGCGAAGATCACCCAGACTGGGACATTCGACAAGAATATGCCAAACAGTCTGGGGGACGACGCAGTCGTTGCAATAGGGCGCATGCGAGCGCTCCATCAAGTAGAGATGCGTCACACGAGTGTGTCCGATTCGAAGACGACAGAAAGCAACCTGAAGCCGCCGCGGCATTGGGGGATAGATCCATGGGAACAGTCGCGGCGCAATGGCACGCAACTTTAAGTTCCCTTCGACCGTCTCCCATCTTCTTTGCCAAGCAGTCCGAAGAGCTGCCCGTATTCCTGCCATGTAGTCGGTGTGAGGAAGAGCGAAACGCTGGTCCGGTCGCAGAGTCCTCGCGGACTCTTTGGCGCGCTCATTCCCCGCAATTCCTACATGTCCAGGAACCCAGCAGAAGATAATCTCGACATCTGCCCGGCTCGCCAAAACCGTGGCGTCACGGATATCACGAACCAGGGGATGCGGAGATTCCAATGCCCCGAGAGCACTCAGGGCGCTTTGTGAGTCGCTATAGATCACAATATCCGGTCTCCGAACCGGGCACGTCGCGTAATCTCCCGCACCGAGTGGTGTATTGCCACCAGCTCGGCCGTGAAGACAGACGCAGCGCCTGGTAGAGCCCCGCTGACTTCAAACAGAGGGGATACGGCGTGGAAGCCGACCCCCTCTTGGGACTTGGAGCCATCCGTATACACTGGCACGGTTCCAGCGTGACACGATGTGTACTCCAAAAAGGTCGAACGCAATACTCCCGGCGCAGTACAAGCTTTGGGAGCAGAGGCGTGGCGACAAATAGCCAAATGTGGTACACTCCAGGGTGGCATCCTGGGCAAAACCAGGGGCGCCACCGGCCCGAGAGCGATATCTACCTCTCGAAGGAGTTTCCTGGCCCTAAACCCGAAAGGCTTAGGGTATGACTGGCGTCTCTCGACGGCATAGGCACCATCGAGATCAGCTGCGGATGCAGTGAGAGCTGTTGGCGACTGAGGGAGGCGCCGGGCTCGCGCGTACAGTCGAGTGATACACTGCACGCGGCGCAGAGCGAGTGGCATCTCCCCAGCATCGACCAACAGGCTCTCAATGGGGAAAGTGCGGAAGGCACCGGTCGCAAGGCGAAGGCCGGTGTGGTGGATCGAATCCACCTTCCGCAATAAACGCTCGGCTGCGGATGCATAAAACTCGCATCCGTAGTCGAGCTTCGAATGAACAAAGGATCGATAAAAAAGTAAGGCAGTAGCCCTATCAGCGCCCCAAGCGCTGAACGTCACGGAACGGAGAATGTCCATGGCCAGGGTACAAGAGACCCTAAGGCTGCGAATATGAGCCTCCCAGGTGAGGCGTCGGTCGAATACACGACCAAGGAAACGGTGCGACTCAACCACATCCAGGCGCACCCCATTAAGAAACAAATCTGGGTCGGGGTGAAGCCGTGGATGGCGGCAGAAGTGCACCACCTTAGTCTTGGCCAAAGAAAACCGAAACCTGTGCGCTTCGGCATAGCGAGAGACGCGGTTCAATGCCTGTTGGAGTCGACGCTCCAGAGTTGGCATCTGGGCCGCGCCAAAAGAGATCGAAAGGTCGTCCACGTAGAGCGTAGCGAGAACATCTTCCGGCAGCACCGAGGTGATGCCGTTGATGCTCAGGGCAAAGAGTGTGACACTGAGGACACTTCCCTGCGGGACACCCTCTTCCTGCTCCATTGGGCTGGAGAGGGCTTTCCCCACCCGTACGCGGAATCGACGATCTCGCAAAAATTCAGATATAAAAATTGGGAGGCGTCCCCTCGCCCCCATCGTGTGGAGAGTCTCCATGATACCGTATCGCCATGCGGTATCATAGGCCTTCTCCAGATCGAAAAACACCGTGGCGTAGTGCTGTCTACGAAGGAAAGCCTCGCAGACGGCATTTTCCAGTCGGAGCAGAGCATCCGAAGTGGAGTGGAACTTGCGGAAGCAGCACTGTGCGGAAGACAGACGTCCTCCGCTGTCCAGGAAAAAGGCTAATCTAACATTTACCAATTTCTCCATCAACTTGCACACGCAAGAGGTTAGAGAGATTGGGCGGAAACCGGTCGGAGTAGAGTAATCTCTCCCCGGTTTGCGAAAGGCAAGCACAGTAGCGATTCGCCAGGAGTCTGGGAGAAGACCTTCCACCCAGATCCTGTTGAACAAATCTAACAGAAAGGCCATGCCTTGCTCACCTAGATGTCGAAGCATGGCGTACGGGACATCGTCCGGACCGTGGGCGGTGTCCGCGCACGAAGCGAGAGCGGAACGCAACTCGCTTACAGTAAACTTGTCGTTGAAGGGTTCTCCGCCTCTGGAGGTAAAGTCCAGCCGGCGGCCTTCCGCGACATCACGACGTGAAGTGAATGCTGGCGGAGCAGCATCACGGCTAGAGAATGAAGAAAAAGCGGTCGCGAAGGATTCCGCCACGGACGCGGGGTCCGAGATTGCGGTCCCATTCTCCTGGAGAACGGGAGGGGGGTCCTGCGAGAACTTGCCCCGAATCCTTTTGACTCGCTTCCACACCTCAGCTAAAGGGGTCTTCCCGTTAAGTGAAGACACGTATGCCCGCCAAGAAGAGCGGCGGAACTTCATGAAAGAATTGAGAGCGATGTGTATGCAAGGGGTCCCGCCATTTCAGGAAGTGTTGATTGTAGTGAGTCGTTTGTATGGAGTGATTGTTTATGTGCACTTTGGTGGTGAGAGGCGGATTGTGTACAAGGATGAGAAGATGAAGGGTTTGAATCCTAATGTGGTACATCTGCAATGTTTGAGCGGTGTGCACTACAATTGGGTAATTGAAAAGTATTCATATATAAGAGAGAAGAATGATTGTCTGGATGAAGATGAGTGTGTGTTGAGTGATGATATGGGAGTTAATGACAGTGTGGATATCAGTGCTGATGTTGGTGTGCTTGTTCCTTCTGTGTATTGCGAACATGGTGGACCTGATATGATGGAAGCGAGAGTGAAAGTTAGTGAAAGGTTGTTCTGTGGTTTGATTGATACTGGAGCGCAAGTGTCTTTAGTGAATAAGAATATTCTGAGTAAGTATGAAGAGTTTAGATGTTGCGAGCATAAACCTGTGAAGTTACGGATAAGTGGATTAGGGAATGGCATGATAGTGGCATGGGAACAGGTTAGTCTGAAAGTGAGTTTGGGTAATGGTGTGAATGTGAAGCATGACTTTGTGATTCTGAAAGGTGAGCAAATGCCTTGTTGTTTCTTGCTTGGTGTAGACTTTATGAGATTAAATGATTTGTCTTTGGATGCTGATAAGGATTGTCTTATGAAAGGTGAATGTGAGGTGATGAAGTTGAATGAGTGTGAAAAGAATGTTGTCAAGTTTTGCGGTATGATTGAGTTGGTCATGGATGATGAGAATGAGATTTTAAGTGATGATGATATTCTAGAGATGCAAGAGATGTGTCCTTTTGTTAGTGAGTTGAAGAGGTGTGTAATGATGCGTGTTGATTTGAATGAATGGCCAGAGTGTTTAAGTGATTTTAAAAGGTATGCTAAGGATTTTGTTGTTTGTATGGATGTTGTATATTTTGTGAGGCATGTGAAGGGTGGTGATGATATGTGTGTACCTGTGATGTCCTTAGTTGGTATGATTGGTCTGGTGAAGGTTGTGCATGATAATTATGGGCATATGGGTAAGTTTAAGCTGTGGGAGTGTATGAAGGAGCATGTGTTCCACCCGTTTCTGAGAACTGTTGTGAATGATGTTGCAACTACGTGTGAAAGGTGTCAGAAGCGAAAGGTGCAAGGTGTGCAAGTGAAACCACCGATGTTGAAAGTTGATGCGAAAGAACCGTTTGAATTGGTAGTGATTGATTGTGTGTCTTTGCCGCGTACGAGTGCTGGGAATGTTGGTATGGTTGTGATGGTTGACCATAAAAGTAAGTTTGTGTATGCAGCGCCTGTGAGAGATAAAAGGAGTGTGACTGTTGCGCGTGTGGTTGAGCAGTTGTTTTTTCCTATGTGTGTATGGAAGCCTAGAAGATGTCTGAGTGATAATGGGCCTGAATTTGTAGGGGAAGTGTTTGAGCAAATGTTGAGAGAGAATGGTGTGGAGCATGTGAGAACAACTCCGTATGTACCGTCTTCAAATGGATTGGCTGAACGGACTATAAGAACCTTGTGTGAGATGTTGAGAATGATGAGTACGACAGTGAATGACTGGGATGTGTGTCTGGGGAGAGTGTTGTGGGCGTATAATTCAACTGTGCATAGTGCAACTGGAATGTCCCCATGTCAGTTTGTGATGAATTTTGAAAGGCGAGTGAAAGATAGGTTTCGTTTGAGTGAAAGTGAGCAGAGTGTATGGCGTGAGGCGCATGAAAGGTTCCGTTCATTTGAATTAGGTACGAAAGTATTGAAGGTGAAAGAAGTGAAGGGTAGGTTGAATGTATCAAAGATGAGTGAGAAGTTTGATGGACCTTATAGAGTTGTGAGAGTTTGGGAAAATGGGGTAACGTATGTTTTGGAGAGTTTGAATGACGGCATGACTGAGAGAGTGCGGGCTCATCAGAGTCAGTTAAGGAGATGGAGAGAACCTCCTGACTACCTGGTGAGCCATCCGGTGTATGGACTGTGTAGAGAGAGAGGTAAAGTGCATGATGATGAGATTGAATGTGATAGTATGGATCTGTCTGGGAAAGAGCTAGTCTTAGTCTTGAGGAGTAGAAAGCGTACAAAGAAGAGTGAAAGGAAGAATGCAAGTACGAATGAAAGTAAGTCTGAGCAGAGTGTTTCTGGTATGGGGGATCTTGAAAGGGAGATTGAGTTTTTGCGTAAACAGGTGAGTGATTTGGCTGGTATAAGTAGACGAGTGAGTGAGCTGCATGTGCCTGATTTTTCTGGTTTTGGGAACAGTATGAATGATAGTGTGTTTGGGCAGAATGAACCTAGTGTGGCTGATTTTTCGGGTTTTATGAATGGTAATAGTAGGGGTGAGTTTGATGTAGTGAATGATGAAGTGGCTGATTTTTCAGGTTTCTGGTGGGAACCAGTCGAAGGGGTTTCTGGTATGCCTGTTGAGAATACAGGGGATGTGAGTGACCTGTCTGTTTCGCAAGAATGTATCTTGAGTTGGATGAGAGCTGTGAGTGAGGAACTGATGAATGGGGGTATGAAGAGTGAGGGTTCTGAATGGAAGAGTATGAAAGAATTCTGTCGTGAGATGGGAGAACTGGTAATGAGGGCTAAGAGTATGGTTGATGAGATGATAAATAGTGACGATGAGACTGACAGGACGACTGACGAACAACCCCGACTAATTGCTACGCATAGCCAGGGACCAGTAGAAGAGTGTGAATGGGTGCAGAAGGGTGCGATTGAGCACAAGTGGTACCGTGGAGAGTGATTGAAAGGGTTTAGTGAGTGGCTGGTCGAATGGCTTAAGGAAGGAGGGGTGTGGTGGGGCGAATGTGAGTGTGTGTAAAAGGGCCATTCTCCCACCCCTTTTCTCAGTACCCTCTCCCTCCCTCTGTAAGAATGTGTGTGAATGGGAATGGGTTTGTTTTATTTTTGTTTAATTCATGTATAAAATGATTACCATGTTTTTCTTTCTTTCCAGGCGTTATTCTGGAAAGATAATAGCTAATTTTGAAATATCACTATAATAAGATAGTTCTTTGTTTAAATTAACTTTTATCAAAGCGTCATATTCTGGAAAGAGGTAAGCTAGTCGATGTATTTTAGGGTAATGCCCACTTAATAGTTTCGCCATCCATGTATAAATAAATGGGTCACTGAAGGAGGATATATCTCTTCTTCAGAGAGTGGAAGTGTGGACTGGCAGCAAGAGGGGTTCTATAGAAGAGTGCTCCACCCAGCCCTGAGAGGAGGGCTTTCGTGTCTCTAACCACCTGAACCGCCATACCTGCCTTCGTTGACAATCCTGCCTCCTTCTAGTTAACCAACTACCACCCACCTCCAGCAAGTCATAGCGCGTGTCCCCTTTTCGTTCGGTTGTGGTTGTGTTTTTTTGTTTTGTGTAGAATTTACGTAAATTGTTGTATCTGCCCGTTATAAGATTTTCGTTTGGTATCGTTATTTTGATTGGGGAATTTAGCCTCATTTTGAAGTGTGCACACTTCCCTAGTAAATATAAAATTTTGTAAATATAAACTGTAACTATCATTGTATTTTTTTGTAAGTAAAGGGACTGTATATACAATCCGTTTTATTCTCCCTCGATTTCTCACGTCCGGACAGTGTAGGAAGCGGGTTGGATCGATTATCGATTGGGATTAGAGATCTATTTTCGGCCCGCTACAACGTCCCAGGCAGAGCTGGGCGCGCCAGGACCAAGTCCTTAGCCTCGCGGAATGAGAGTCTATCCTGGGCCTGAACGGCCAGGATTTCTTTCTCCAGGAGATATGCACCACATTGCTTCGAAGAAGCAGGGTGCGGCTCTCCGCAATTGACACACTTGGCCACACACGATTTGGACTTATCGTGTGCGACCTTGGAGCAATTTACACATACTTTGGGTGACCCCGACTTTGCACGTCTACATGAGCGATTCGTATGGCCGAAGCGGTGACAGTAATAGCACCGCCCCGGAAGCGGCACGAATGCCTTCACGCGGTAGCGGTACCAACCGGCACGCACCGACTCAGGGAGCTTGTCACAGTCGAACGTGACGAAGAGTGTAGGGGTGGGTCTCGAGGCCCCTCCCTGTTTTCTCATCACACGTTCGACTTTGACCGCCCCATGGTCGGCCAGCTCTAGGGTGATGTCCTCAATGGAGTAGTCAACGAGTTCCCTCGCATAAACTACTCCTTTTACAAAGTTCATGGTAGAGTGCGGCGTCACATTCACCGGGGTGCCATGAAGTGTCCGAAGAGCACTTATCTTGGCCGCCTCAGCGGGATTCGCCGCATTCGCCAGAAGGCTGCCGTCCGAGAAACGGGTCACCTTCGGCTCTCTACCAATTGCACTAGCTAATCCTCTCCTCTGATGGATCATGTTGCCCTTGGACAACATGGTGCCATCAGTGGAGCGAATAACGAGGAAGTGTTTGAAGCCAGCGGGCTCGAAAACGCCAGGTAACCTCTGAATGAGGGGCCCCGATGTCATCGAGGCTCCGCCCTGTGCACTCTTGGTGTTAGTCTTGGTCAGGGGCTCCACACACGAGGGGGTAGAGGGGCCGGATGTGCTGATCTTGGCTTGGTCGCCTACCAAAGTGGCAGCAGACCTATCCGTCCCCGCAGCCCCCGTGGATGGAGAGGAGCCCCGAGTCTTCTTTGTCTTTCTAGTCTTTTTCTTTTTTGGAGAGGAGGGCGGGGAATGAACCCACTTCTCACCATGCCAGATGGGCCGGCCTCAGCCAGGTCCCTCTCCGAAATGGAGAAGTTCCTGGTAGTCGGGGGGGCACCTGTCGGAGGAGATCCCTCCCCTCCTTGTATTGCCTCGGAGCCCTCAGCCGTTTGAGGGGGACCTTGCATAGGGGCGGACTCGGGTTCGGTGCTTGGCGTCGCGCCCGGATTCCCCCCCATGGAAGGCCCTACCGTCTGAGGCTGGGTCTCCTCAAGGACCATGTCTATCACAGGAGGGGCCTCCAGTTGGCCATCCCCTCCCAGGACATCGCAGGTCCCCTTGGCAGCGTCAAGAGTCATTTGTGGGGAGGCACAAGCCTTAACCCCGGCAAGGTTTAATATCCTTGCCAGCAGGTCTTTTGAGGGAAGCAACCGAAGGGGCCTGGCTTCCCTCTCCCCCCTAAGGGGGTTTGCCCTACTGAGCCGCTTACAAGAGGGGCGGTCGGCAATGGGCTGCCTGCTGGCTTTCTTGGCAGTTAGAAAGAAAATGAGGGACTCCCGCTGGAAATAGGGAGGTGCCCGAAAGCACCTCCAGAGAAGGGAGTGAGGGGAAGTCCCCTACACCGGAAGGCGTAGGAGAGGAGTAAGCCTCCTCTCCGGTTAAAGAAGTATGGAGGGTCCCCTGCGCAAGCACAAGGGGGGGGGGCCTCCATTTTTTTGGTTGAGTTGCCCGAGGGCGGCTCCGTTGTTCTTGGGGAAGTTGGGGGTTGGGGGGGTTTTTTATTCTCATCATTGGGCATGGTAACCCTCTTATTTACACGGGACGCAACAGCTCACCACCTCTCACAGTTGCCCGCACTGCAAGAGGTGCTTGCAGGCCCGGCAGAGCCAGGCGCCGCCATTTGGGACCACCCCTCCCGCCTGGTGGCCTGGCAGTCCATTGGCATGGCGGCTCCACCTTAGACACGGCGTAAAAATGATAGATTTTGAAGACGAGAGGAAAAGGGATGTGAGGAAGGTATGGGTGGGGATGAAGCAGGTAGTTAAAAACCAGCCACCCCAGACCGGAGCTCAGGGGTTAGGGAACATTGTCCCCCACCCCCTCAGCCCCGATGCGGGACGGTTGGCTGAAAGGAAGGTCAACATCTACCCTGTGAAATTAGAGGCTGACCAGAGAAAGTTGTGGGAGAGGTTGTGTGAAAAGAGAGGAAACAAGTGTTTTGAAGGAAGGAAGAGAGGCTAAGCTGGGGCCGGACGGGGTGCTGAGTCCCGTCAGCACGGCGGCCAGGATGGCAAATCGCCGCGCCCCTTACGGGGTCAGAAAAATAAAAGAATTGGGCAAGAATGAAAACTTTAGAGAGAGAGAGAGAAATGGACAAAGAACTGTTAAAGAAGGCAAAAACTCAACAGATATGGGAGAGGGAAGGCATGTAGTCAGAGGTCCACCCTGGAACTGAAAGGTCATCAAGGTGGAGGATCAAAGACCACAGCCACAGTTGAAATTGACTCAAGCACATCATGTGCTGAGAATGTAAATAATGTAAATAGAAAGTTTAGCATTATATTTACAAATGTGGATGTATATACTTTTGATAAGTTTTTAGAATTAAGGTCGTTACTTGATACATTAAGTGATAAGCCAAGCATTATTGCCCTCTCTGAAGTTAAACCTAAGCACTTTAGATATCAAAGAGAACTTGAAGAATACAACATCGAAGGGTATGAAATAGAAGAAAGTAATGTTTGGGGTAATGAAGGTAGAGGTCTCTTGATATAGGTGAAAAGTGGCATTAAGTATAACAAGGGGGATTTGGTTTCATGTTTCTGTGAGTATTGCTGTCTGGAAATTATGCTTCAAGGAGAGAAACTTAACCTAACTCTAGTATATCAGAGTCCAAACAGCCAGGAGGAAAATGACCAACTGTTGCTGGATTTATTGCAAGAGGTAACTGAGATGAAGGCTACATTTAAGATTTTGATGGGAGACTTTAATTTGCCACAAATAAATTGGAAAAATGGCACTACTAACACTGGAATGAATGATTTTGGAACAAAATTTGTGGAGAAGGTGCGTGATTGCTTTTTGACCCAGCATGTGGAGGAAATTACCAGAATAGGGGTGAAAATTTGGGTAATACACTAGATTTATTTTTCACAAATGAAGAATCAATAGTTGAAGAGGTCATGATTGGAAATCCACTGGGGAGAAGTGATCATGCTGTGATACAAGTTACATGTAATATGGAGGAGATTGTGGCTCATGATAGAAAAACTATGTATTTGTATGAAAAAGCAGATTATGAGTTAGTTGCTGAGAAGGGAACTTAATATTAATATTGACCGGGTGAAATACCTATCCAAGGCTACCAATATTGAGGAAATGTGGAGTAAATTCAAGTCAAAATTGTATGTTGCAATAGATGAATAGTGTACCCACATGAAAGATGGGGAATTTAAATCAATCCAGGAATAGGATGAATAGCAATCTACCAATGAATAAGAAATCATGGTCTAAGATAAAGAAGAAACAGAGGTTGTGGATGAGAATGAAATCCTTGAAGGAGTAATCTGAATGTATCTGCTAGTTTATAGTTTTTTTCCAAGTTAGGTAAGGTTTTTGATGTCTTTTATTGTTTTTTGTTTTGTTTTAATATTTTTTGTTTGCTGAGAACAATAACAGCTTCTTACTGGCAACATCGTAGCTTATAAATAGGACCCGTTTTGCAAATGTTTTTCTTTCGTTATTGTGTTTTTGTGCTCTCCATGTGCTTCTTTGTTATTCGAATTCGGCTTTACTTTGTATGATCGCGAAAAACTTTTAGATTATTTAGAGGCGCATAAACTAATCAAGAAACCTATAAAAGTAAGAATTGTTTGTTATTAGGTTAGGTTTTTCTGCCAGTAAAAAGCTGTTGGGGAGAAAAAAAAAACCCAGTAAATTCAAGGGGACTGCTCGTGGGGGAGATATCACTGCAGGGGGACCCCCCTACAATGATCCTGAGTTTATACTTGTATACAAAAAAATATTACGCCGTGATTGTTCACATCTGACGCTACCATCTGATGTCATAAGAGATATATTGTAGCCCAAAATTGTATCTGACTAACAGCGCCATCTACCGTGTGCCCCGAATCTGAAGTATTACCGAAAACAACTTCAAGGGCTAACTCGTCTCAAGAAATCATCACGTCATCATGAAGCAGAAGAAGTCATCACATCATCAGAATTGGAAGGAATCATCACATCGTCATTAAAAGGAAGGTCAGTCTTCGACTGACCTTCGAACAGGTAGCACGTGTTTTATAAAGCTCTCAGTCTGTTGATCTATTTTTCAGATTTTTGTATAGTTTGTTTGTTTTTTGTTTTTTTTCTCACCACAATCAGCGAAAGCTAAGTTGCTCTTCTTTTTTTTCTTATTGCTACTTAAATTCTTTCTTTGTTTGAATAAGTGATGGAGTTTGGGGATGAAAGTGAGCATGAGTGTCGGAATGTATGCATTGGTTGTGGTGTATTAGGTGAGGGGTATACATGTATTGTATGTGGGCTGCGTGAATGCATTGTAGATTTAGAGGGGATGAGAATGCTGGATCTAGACAGGATATGTAGGCTGGAGGGGTTAGTTGCTGAGCTCAGGAGGGAACTTAGTGTTAGGCCTAGATTTGGGAATAGGTTAGGTGGTGAGGTAGGCCAGTTAGATGTTTCAGGTAAAGGTAGAGGGCCGGTGGAGGAGGTAGGATGTGATAGTTCTAAGGATAGTGAAGATAGCCCCCATAGATTAGTTAGAAATAGGCCTAGTGAGGATGGGGGACAGTGGAGAGTGGTTAGGAAACGTGAAGCTAGGGAGGCTTCTCCTGTTCTTTGTGAGAATAGGGTTGCCTCTGTTGAGGTGGTTAGCCAGGGGGAGAATAGGTGTGTGAGTCAGAGGGACACAGAACCTATTAGCTTGACTAATAGATTCAGTGCCCTAAGAGAGGAAGTAACTGGAAGTGATATGACTGATGGGGGTGGGGGTGGAGTTCGAGTGACTGGTAGTTTGAATGAGAATAGGAGTGGGGATGGAGTTAGGTCTGTGGGGGTTAGGAATAGGAGTCTGACTGAAGTGCTTGTGATGGGTGATTCGCGAGTTAGATATTTAGATAGGAAGTTGAATGCAAGTAGATTGAATGGTTTGAGGGTGTGTTTGCCGGGTGCTGGAGTGAGAGATCTGTCTGATAGGTATGAGGAACTGGTGTCTGGCTGTGCAAGGGATGCGGTTGTGATTACACATGTAGGAGTGAATGATGTGAAGAAAGTGGGTGCATGTGAGTTACGTGAGAGGTACAAGAGGTTGATTGAAAAGGTGAAAGAAAGTAGAATGAAAGGTGTTGTGACAGGTGTGCTTCCAAGAATGGATGTTGGGGTAGAATGGATGTCTCGTGCAATTGGGCTGAGATTATGTGAGGAGGATGTGTGAGATGGAAGGTGTCATGTTTGTGGATGTGTGGGATAGGTTTGTTGGAATGAAAGAAATGTATGCGATGGATGGACTGCATTTGAGTAGGAGGGGGGTAGATGTGTTGTGGGAGGAGTATGATCGTGTTATTAGGTCTTTGCGGGCGGGAAACTAGATACTAATAGTGGTCAGGGAATTATGAGAGGACATTATAGTACTGAAAGTAGAATGGACTTGGCAGATAACAGAAATAGGTTCCAAGGCAATAGAGGTGAGGTCATTCAAGTTTCAAGAGGTGCTTCAGGGATAGGGGGGTTAAATTGTTTCTATACAAATGCTCGTAGTCTTAGAAACAAGAAGGATGAGCTATTTAGTTATATTAGCAATGAGGATATAGATATATTATGCGTTACTGAATCATGGGTTAATGAAATAGAATTTAGTGACACTATAAGTGAATTTGATTTACAGGGCTATAATATGTACATTAGTCAAAGGACAGGTAGGATTGGTGGAGGAATAATTATCTATATAAAAAACAACATTGTTTCAAGTTTAAATACTTCAATAAAGCAGGATGGAGTTGAGTCACTTTGGATAAATATTAGGTTCAGAAAAAATAGAATGGTGCATTTGGGAGCTTTTTACAGGCCACCTGGGCAGACTGATGATATAGATGAACTAATGATAAGGGAAATAAGTAAGGGATGTGAAACAGATGAAGTTATTATTGGGAACTTAAACTCTGTGGACTGGGAAAATATGATAGGTAGGGATAGAACAAGTGGCAGGTTCATAGAATGCTTTGAGGATAATTTTTTGAATCAATTTGTTAATGAGCTAACGAGGGGGGACAATATATTAGATTTAGTACTTTCTAACAGTGATCATTTAGTTCAAGAATTGACTGTTGGGGAAGCATTGGGAAATAGTGACCATCAGATAGTTCGTTTTAACTTGGGAATTGAGAAGGGTAAAATAACTGAGAATGCTGAAAAAGTTCCAAATTTTCATAAGGGAGATTATGTAAAACTTCGAAGCTTGCTAAATTTGGTAGACTGGTATATAGAATTCAGAGGTAAAAATGCTTATGGGATGTGGGATACTTTCAAGCATATAATAAATGTAGTCCAAGAACAATGTATCCCAATGAAGGCCATTAGGAACAAAAGTAGGAAACCATTATGGTGGAATCAGGAGATAGCTAGAAAAATTTCAGAGAAGAAAAGGGCATATAAAAAATTACAGGTAGAAAATAATATTCAAAATTTAAGTGATTATAGAATGGCTAGGAATGAGTTAAATAAGATTATAAAGAAGAACAAAAGGGTGTCAGAAATTAAATTAGCTCAGGATAGCAACAAAGATCCTAGAAAGTTCTTTAGTTACTATAAAACTAATAACAAGTCTGGCAGAGTTAAAATAGGACCTATCAAATATGAAGGGTTTGTGAGAGAAACTGATGAGGAAATAGTTGAGGTACTAAATGGTCATTTTGCATCAGTATTTACAAAAGAGAAACTAAATAGTCCTATGTATAGTACTCATAGGTCAGGAAAAGAGGTGTTTACTAACATTTGTGTGGATCGGAGGATGATAAAAGGACTAATAGGTGATTTAGATACTACCAAGGCCTCCGGCCCTGATAATATTCATTCTAGGATACTTAAAGAAGGGGTAGAAAGTATCTCAATAGCTCTGGACAAGTTATATAATAGGTCATTGGAATATGGAGAAATACCCGATGATTGGAAGAGAGCGAATGTAGTCCCCATTTTCAAGAAGGGTAGTAAAGAGGATCCAAATAACTTAAAACCGGTTAGCCTAACTCCTGTAGTCTGTAAAATTCTTGAGAAAATAGTTAAAAAAGGGATTTGCCAACATCTAGAGAGGGAGGGGTTAATCAGCGATGCTCAGCATGGGTTTAGATCAGGTAGATCATGTTTGACTAACTTACTAGACTTTCTGGAGTTTGTAACAGATCAAGTAGATAAGGGAGAGAATGTAGGTATAATTTACTTAGATTTTAGTAAAGCATTTGATAAGGTACCACACAGGAGACTAGGCTTTGTTCTGGAAGGTTGTCTTACAGGAGCTCCTGATTCTCATTGTAAGATTGGGATATAATACTGATTTGGGTGTGTAATTTTTCTTGTATTTATTTAATACATCAATCACTGTATAATAAATACATTAGTGATTAATACTTTTGGGGAAGATAACTGGCAGCAATCCTGAGCAAGAATTTTTTTTTGGGTGAGTGTTAACTTTTTCATTAGTAAATTTCTGAGAGTATGGCTTTTTGTATAGATGGTGAGAGCATGCCGTTTGAAAGTAGTGTGTATGTGGTGTGTGATGCATGTGGAGTTGAAAGGAGAGTGAATGTAACTGAATGCCGTGTGTGTTTTCTGGAAGGGGAGGTTAGGAGGTTGAGTGGGGAATGTAAGAGGTTGAATGATTTGGTGTTTGAGGTGAGAAGAGATGCAAGTGTGCGATTGAAGGGTGAGATTAGTGCTAAGAGGGTGGAAGATAGGGCTAGGACTGGGAACAGTGTGGAAGTTGTGAGTGATGATGAATGGTGGGTGAAAATGGATAGGATAGATAAGTTAGGACAGGTTAGGTGTGTGAATGAGAGGGACATAGAACCTGTTAGGTTGACTAACAGATTCAATGTCCTGAGAGAGGAAGAGTGTGAAAGTGATTTGCCTGGTGTGATTGTGGATGAAAGCAGGATGGGTGGTAGCGTGACTGAGAGCAGGAGGGAGGGTAATGTTAGGCCAAGACAGAATAGGAGAATGACTGAGGTGCTAGTGATGGGTGACTCTCAGATTAGGTATTTAGATAGGAAGTTGAGTGATAGCAAGTGGAAGGGAATGAGAGTTTGTCTGCCGGGTGCTGGTGTAAGTGATGTTTGTGAGAGGTATGATAGGCTGGTTTCGGGGTGTGAGAGGGATGCAGTTGTGATTACGCATGTGGGAGTGAATGATGTAAAGAAGGTGGGTACATGTGAGTTACGTGAGCAGTATAAAAGGTTAGTTGAAAGGATGAGTAAAAGCAGGGTAAAAGGTGTTGTTTCTGGTGTGCTTCCGAGATTGGATGTGGGGGTAGAATGGTTGTCGCGTGCAATTGGTTTGAATGAATTTGTGAAAGGACTGTGTGAGGAGCTAGGATTGGTGTTTGTAGATGTCTGGGGAGGGTTTTACGGGAATAGGAGGTTGTATGCGATGGATGGGCTCCATCTTAGTCGGGCAGGTGTTGAGGTTCTATGGGGGGAGCTGGATAGTGTGATTAGGTCCTTACGGGTGGGAAACTAGAAGCTGTTAGAGGTAAGGGAATAACAGGAATAGAGGGCAGGTGTAGGAAATGGAAGGGATGCAGTGATAGAGGAATAGCTAGGGGAGAGGGCATACTGATGCGTTATAGGGGGACTAATGCACAAGTGAATGAGCAGATAACTAGGAATAAAAAAGCACAATGCAATGAAGATGGGAATAATAAAAAAACCTTAAAAATATACTACACAAATGGTCGGAGTATAAGGAATAAGATAGATCTCTTAAGAGCGTTAGCAAGTGAAGAGAATTTTGATATAATTGCGATAACAGAGTCATGGCTTGATTTGGCAGGTAATCACTTTAAACCTGAGGTTGAGATTGAGGGCTTTAACATGTTCCATACAGATAGGAATAGGAAGAGAGGAGGAGGGGTTATTATTTATATTAAAGATAATCTCCAGTGTTGTGTAAACAGTACAATTAAATTAGATGATAACACAGAGTCATTATGGCTAAATGTAAAGGAAGGTAAAAACAAGCTTGTCTTAGGATTATTATACAGACCACCAAATCTTAGTAAGGAAGCTTCAAATCTTCTGTGGCAGGAGATTGAACGGGCATGTAGAAGTAAGCATGTGTGTATAATGGGCGATTTTAATTACAGAAATATAGACTGGGAAGCTCTTGTGGGTGATCAGGAGGCTGAGGAATTTTTGAATGTTCTCCAAGATAATTTTCTGAGGCAGATTATTAACGAACCCACTAGAGGTAATAATATACTGGATTTAGTTCTGACAAATAGGGAAGAAGTTATTAAGGATACTGAGATTGGAGGAAATTTGGGTAATAGTGACCATTGTGAAATTAGATTCAAGATGAAATGGAATGGTATTGATATTAGCATGAACAATGTTAAAATTCCTGACTTTAGAAGAGCAAATTATAATGGGCTCAGGACTTACCTGGAGTTAGTGGAGACAATAATCACCAGGAGGAAGAGATTACAATTGAAGAGGAGTATGAAAGAATAATTGAGCAATTAATTACAGGTCAGATGATTAACATTCCATATAAGGAGATTAGGACTAAAAATAATGACCCAAAATGGATGACAGATAAAATTAAGCATTATATTGGCATTAAAAAGGGCATTTATAGGAAAATAAAAAATGGAGAGGATCACTTAAGGCAGAGATATAATGAACTAGCAAGAGATGTTAAAAAGTTAGTTAGAGTAGCAAGGAGAAATTATGAAATTAAAGTGGCAAATAGGGCAAAGGAAGATCCTAAAAGTTTTTATCAATTATACAAAACTAAGGTTAGAGATAAAATAGGCCCACTTATAGATTCCAATGGACAATTAGTGAGTGATAGGGACTCAATGGCTGGAATGCTAAATGACTTTTTTCTCTCAGTATTTACACAGGAGGATACTCTAAATATACCTGAGGTGTCAATGATCTTTCAGGAGAATGATGAAGAGAAATTAAAGGATATATTGATCACAAAGGAGATAGTGACAAAGGAAATTGATAAAATCAAAAGTAGTAAAGCACCCGGTCCTGATGAGCTCTTTCCTAGAATTTTGAAAGAATGTAAGGATGTGTTAAGTGAGCCCCTAGCATGCATCTTTAGAAAATCATTGGAGAGTGGCATTGTGCCAGTGGCATGGAAGAAAGCCAATGTGATACCTATATTTAAGAAAGGGGATAAAACAAATATGTCTAATTACAGACCAGTAAGTTTGACATCAGTGGTAGGGAAAATGATGGAATCTATTATAGCAAGGAATATTAGAGATCACTTGGATAAGCATAAGTTGATAAAAGAATCACAGCATGGCTTTAGTAAGGGTAAATCCTGTCTGACTAATTTGCTGTCTTTTTATAGTAAGGTGTATGAAGCAGCAGATAATGATGAAAACTATGATATTTTATACTTGGACTTTAGTAAGGCTTTTGATCGAGTGCCACACTTACGACTTCTGAGCAAAGTTAAAGCACACGGGATCGATGGCAGTATATTTAGGTGGATTCAGTCATGGCTTAGTGACAGACAGCAAAGAGTTAGTATAGATGGAGTTAAATCTGAGTGGGGGTGTGTTAGCAGTGGAGTTCCTCAAGGATCTGTTTTGGGTCCCTTGCTATTCTTAATTTATATTAATGATCTTGACATAGGTATAAGTAGTGACCTGAGTAAATTTGCTGATGATACTAAGCTAGGTAGGGCCATTAGGGCTGATTCTGATGCTGTTGTAATGCAGGAGGAATTGACCATTCTGTCCAATTGGGCCGAGAAATGGCAAATGAAGTTTAACATAGACAAATGTAGTGTACTTAGTATAGGTAGAAATAATCCATTGAATAGTTATAAATTAAATGGCAGAATTTTAGGGAGGACTGATTGTGAGAGAGACTTGGGTATTTTGGTAAGTTCAGACCTTCGTCCTAGAAAGCAATGTCTAAATGCTAAGAATAAAGCTAATAGGATATTGGGATTCATCAGGAGGAGTGTAAGCAATAAGAGTGCTGAAGTCATTCTAAAACTGTATCTGGCGCTAGTTAGGCCTCATCTAGACTATGCAGTACAATTTTGGTCACCATATTATAGGAAGGATATTGATTTGCTTGAGTCTGTGCAGAGAAGGATGACAAAGATGATTGGTGGGCTAAGGAACTTACCTTATGGTGAAAGGCTCAGAAAACTAAATCTACATACATTGGAAAGGAGAAGAGTCAGAGGGGAATTGATTGAAGTCTTCAAATGGGTAAAAGGATATAATAAAGGGGATCTGGGTAAGGTTCTTATACTTAGTGAACATGACAGGACACGTAGCAATGGGTTTAAGCTTGATAAGTATAGGTTTAGGAAGGAGATTGGGAGGAATTGGTTTACAAATCGTGTGGTAGATGAATGGAATAGGCTCACTAGGCATGTGATAGAAGCCTCCTCTCTGGGTAGTTTTAAGAATAGATTAGATAAATATATGGATGAAGCTGCTAGATGGGACTGACTTTTTTTTATGTACATATGTATATATTTTTCTAAGGAGTGGGAAGATTATATTTTGCGGTTGGATGAATGGACATAATCCTCTGGATACATTTTATGTATATTGTAGATTAGATCTGACGAACTCCTGTTAAGGGTGACAATGTTGATGACTTTTCTCTGGTAAGAAATCTTTTGTGTGTTGAATGGAACAGGAGCTGCCAAGTGTAGGCCATGAATGGTCTTTTGCAGTCTCCTTCTTTTCTTATGTTTTTTCTTATGATATGTGGGGGTGTTTCAAATTGGATAGCTGAGTGGCTGAAAGACAGGAAGCAAAGGGTAGTGCTAAATGGTGTAAAGTCAGAGTGGAGGGATGTCATCAGTGGGGTTCCTCAGGGATCAGTTCTCGGTCCATTATTATTTGTCATCTATATAAACGATCTTGGGGAGGCAGTTAATAATAAAGTGTCAATTTTTGCCGATGATACCAAATTAGCAGCTGTAGTTAAAGATATTAATGATAATTTTAAAGTGCAGGGGGACTTAAATAAATTGTTATCCTGGGCACATAAGTCGCAAATGACTTTCAACCTTGATAAGTGCAAAGTTATTAACATGGGAAAAGATAATAAGAGAATTTAACTATGAAATGGATGGGCATTGGCTGAGCTCAGTAGAGGATGAGAAAGATCTAGGAGTAGTAATAGATAAGTCATTAAGGTTTTCTAAGCAGTGTATTGAAGCAAGAAATAGGGCAAATAGAGTGCTGGGTTTTATTAAGAGAAATGTCAGTTACAAAAGTAAGGAGGTTATTCTTAAACTCTATAACTCTTATATTAGGCCACATCTAGAGTACTGTATACAGGCATGGTCCCCACATTTTAGACACGATATTAACCTTCTTGAGTCAGTGCAACGGAGGGCAACAAAGATTATTCCTTCCCTGAGGCACCTTGAATATGAAGATAGACTGAGGGTATTAAATATGTTCTCGTTCGAAAGGAGGTGTGTGAGAGGGGATATGATTGAGCTCTTTAAAAAATTTTCCGGGATAGATAAATTGGATGTTAGCAAGTTTTTTGAGTTAGATGATGGAAATCGGACTAGAGGTCACCACTTAAAAATTAAAAAGCAAGGGTGTAGGTTGGATTTAAGAAAATATTTTTTCACCAATAGAGTGGTAGACTTCTGGAACAAATTGCCGCAGAGGGTAGTAGGTAGTCCAAATCTAAATGTATTTAAGAGTAGGTTGGATGAGTTTATGGGAAGGGAAGGTTGTGATGGTTCCTAAGTTTTGTATATATTAATATTGTTTGTATATATCTATAGCTGCATGATTTAGTTCTTGACAAGCCTTGATTGGTGATACCCTTGTTTCTGGATGCAATCTTCTGGATGTAGTTTTCCTGGGAGTTTGGGTGCCTTGAAAAAGAGGCCGCTTGACTCGGATGACCTATGATGAGCCCTTGTGGCTTTTGTCATCCATTATATTATATTGTGGGGGACTTTGATTTTTTCTTCCCCTGGTGATGGTGCTATTTGTGGGTGGGTTTTGACGGAGGCGGATGACCTTTGATAGGCCCTTGTGGCTTTTGTCATCCGTGTAATTATGTTATGTTATGTTAACCCAGCCAACTTAAAGAAGAAAGAATCTCAGCCTACAAGAATACTATGAGTCAGATTACTAGAAGACAATGTTTCAAGGGGCACTTCAGTCTAGAAATAATACCTAGATTTGAATATAGAAATCTCAAGATGAATGATATTGATAAATAAATAGATATCAAATATGGACCCCCCCCCCCCATAAACGATCTTCCTGAATTTAAATAGATTAACACCGAAAAATAAAACAAAAAAAAACACTGAATAGAGCTTTCGCTGAGAATACGTCCGATCGCAACCGATTGAAAAAAAAAAAAAATCCACAAAGAATCTAACAAGAAAACACAAAACACTAATCCTCTGGATGTAGTTTTCCTGGGAGTTTGGGTGCCTTAAAAAAAAAGAGGCCGTTTGACTCGGATGACCTATGATGAGCCCTTGTGGCTTTTGTCATCTGTTATATTATATTGTGGGGACTTTGATTTTGTCTTCCCCAGGTGATGGTGGTTTTTGTGGGTGGGTTTTGACGGAGGCGGATGACCTTTGATAGGCCCTTGTGGATTCTGTCATCGGTGAAATTATGTTATGTATGTTAAAGGGTTGAATGCCACAAGAAACTATAACAATCTACAGTAAACCAAAAAAAACACAAATATGCACAACCATCACAAACAAAGAAGAACAGTAACAACAACAGCTACAAAGTACGAAAAAGTTTGAAACTAAAACAAATGTGAAATGCACATTTGAGCAAAAAAACTTTATATATATATATATATATATATATATATATATATATATATATATATATATATATATATATATATATATTTTACATTTTATCCTTTTGCATATAATAATTTTAAAAATAATTGTGAAGCTACACTAAATCTGATAAAAGTGCATTTCACATTTTTCTTAGCATACGGCCGTAAGACGAAAAAACAATGAGAACACCAATCTCAGAGAAACGCCTGCGATTCCCTCTCACCAGGGATTTCTATCCTTTGATACCCTTTCACCAGGGATCCCTACCTCTATCTGTCCATCTCCTACTATTATATATACATGCATATATGAGTTCAGTTGCAATCATTTATGTGTGTATAATTTTGTCGCGGGCGACTCTACATCTCATTATGTCAGTCGGTCGGTGGGTCCCTGTTTTGCTTTTTTTTGGTTAATGTAATAACATTGTAAATAATTGTGAAGCTACACTAAATCTGATAAAGGGGCATTTTACATTTTTCTTAGCATACACCTGTAAGACGAAAAAACAATGAGAACACCAATCTCAGAGAAACGCCTGCGATTCCCTCTCACCAGGGATTTTTATCCTTTGATACCCTTTCACCAGGGATCTCTACCTCTATCTATCCATCTCCTACTATTATATATACATGCATATATGAGTGCAGTTGCAATCATATATGTGTGTATATTTTTTGTCGCGGGCGACTCTACATCTCATTATGTCAGTCGGTCGGTGGGTCCTGTTTTGTTTTTTTTTGTTTTTGCAATAACATTGTAACTAATCGGCCGATTCTAACGAAATTGGAAACGATTATGTTGTTTTACGTTCTCTTTCTAATGGTATAACTTACATGGTCCTCCCTAGATTAGCCCATGAATTATTTTGTTATGACAATAACATCATACCTATTCTGCCGATTCTAAAGAAATTTGAAACACTTATGTTGTTTTACATTCTCTTTCGAATGATTTAACTTCCCAGGGTATTCCTGAAGGTCAGTCTTTGAATTATTGACAGTTTTAGAGGTAGTAAGGTCATAAATCAGAATATGTGAGAGCACGCGACTTTTTGGTCAGTAGACCTTGTTTTCTTTCACCACTTTATTATGTCCAATATTTTTCATTCACTTTAGACCTGGAATTCTTGGACGAAATACATTTGCTATTTACATCTCGCTACCCGGCAAAGGAGGTAACAGTTAAGGATAGTCGGAAAAACGTATTCGCTCAGTAAAGAACTGTGAGCACCGCTTTATTGTGAGCAAATTATAGAACTTTATAAGACTTCAAAATGCTCATCATTGAGGTGGTTTGAGTCAGATGCGATTCTATAATGTGGTTCCAGCACCACAAGAGTTCAACGCGAGAACACGGAGTATGTTAACATATAAATAATACAGCTTTCGTACAAATATTTTACGTTATTCAAAGTATACATAGCTTATTTAGCACGTTCGGACGCACGAACTGCTACAATTAAATGCGAACAAAATATGCTTGCGTGTGTGTGCGCACGCGTGCGCCACCACATTATTATGCCCATTATCGACTTTTATTATTGGCTGAAGTATATATTTTTTATTTAAGTACTCCTGAGGGTTTTGCACCATTCTTTAATGTATACTTACAGCTTCGTTGCAGTTTCTCATCGCGAACTAAACTTCTTTTTTTTAATGTATATTATTTTGTGTATATGCACTACACCACTTTTGTACACGGAACGGAGTTAACTTAAATTAATATATACACGAATTTACACAATTAGTATTATTCTTATTACCGAACATAGGAATTTTCACTATTTGCACTTTAAAAGAAAATAAGCACTAAATCTCCTAAACTTACTAGCAATGGGATTTTAAAAAACACAATTATTGCCCGTTTGTCGATTTTCTTTAACTCAGGGGTTCTCGGGACGCTCAGTGCGGAGCCCCAGGGCTCCCCGAGCCATTTTTTTTATTTATTAAAATACCAGGCAATGGCTTCGCCATTTCCCCTTACGGAAGGAATTTGCGCTTCGCTACTAAGATTAAATTTTAAAATAAAAAAAAAGCAGCCATGGTTAAATTTTTATAAATTTTCTGAACTTCGCCAATTATAATAAATGTGAAACGTGGCGTGCTTAACTGCAATAAAAGTCCCGCTTTTTGTAATTGATCATATGGTAATGAAAATATGGCAACATTGTCTATCGGTATACTTGCCAAACGTCAATTTCATCATCCATGTATGTTAGTGTGTTCGTGGTATTCCTGTTTAAGTGCCGCTTTAATTAGTTGTTGCATTTACGATAAAACTTTTTATAAGATTTGTGGACTGTGCAGTAGCAGCGTAGCTATAATTTTAATATAAATGCAAGAAATGTGATGACTTGTATTTCGTGTTTAAAAAGTTAATTTCTTTATACCCTTAAAATGGATAAAGGATTAAAAACTGTAAAAGGAAACTAAAGTAGGTCTACTTCGACTGAAACAATTGGAGCCGCTGTCCAATCTGTTGCAAGCACATTGCGTTCGTCATCGAAACTTGATAATAATAATAATAAAACTGCGGAAGCTTCTAAGAAGATAAAATATGATGAAAGTTATTTGAGTTTTAGCTTCACCTGGAAGAGCCAAATGGACTTTGTGTAGAATGTGGCACTGTTCTTTCAAGTGGCAGTTTTTTCCCCGGCAAAGCTCAAAAGGCACTTAGAAACAAAAGACTCTCAGCTTAAAAATAAAAATATTAATCATATCAGAAATAAAAGCCAAGAACAAGAAGAACAATTTTTAAATCGTTTATCAGTGAAGATCATAAAAATGCCTTTATTGCTTCTTATAAAGTTAGTCTTCGGATAGCACAGCAAGGCGAGGTTTACACAATAGCTGAAAAATTAATAAAACCGTGTGCAAAAGATTTAGTTAAGAGTATGATCGGCAAAAATTATGTTCGTAACATAGAATCTGTGCCCCTTTTAAATAGTACAGTTGCCAGGCGTATTAGTGACACGTCGGAATATTGTCAAAAAGAAGTAATTAAGAAAGTAAAATATAGTCCAACATTTTATCTTCAAATGCACGAATCCACAGACGTTACGGGCTTAGCTATATTACTTGTATTAGTTCGTTACATCTATAATTTTAAGACTCAAGACTATTTACTTTTCTATAAAACTTTAAAAAATCATACAAAAGGTGCAGATATATTTTTATTAGTTAAATCCTTTTTTTTAGGAGCATGATATGTCATGGAAAAACTGTTCGAGTGTATGTACAGATGGAGCTGCCGTGATGGTAAGTGAATATTCAGGAGTTGTGGCTCAAATAAAAAATAGGAACTCGGAAATTGTTGGCATTCACTGCTTCTTACACCAACATGCTCTCGCAGTCAAGTGAATACCTCCTGATTTAACTGAACTGCTGGATGATGTGACAACAATCGTTAACTTTATTAAAGCTAGGCCACTTAATTCCAGAGTTTTTAGCTAATTGTGTGAAGATATAAAAAGACTGACGACGCGTTATTGTTACATACTCAAGTTCGGTCGCTTTCAAGAGGGAAGGTGTTTTTTCCCACTTAAATGAAACAAATATTTCATTACAAGGCAAAAAGGTTACATATTTCAAAGCTCAGGGAAAGATCATTGCACTCCAACAGAAAATATATCTGTGGAAAAAATGCATTCTTGATAGAAGTAATGAATGCTTTGGAAATTTATGCTAATATCTTCTTCCCAACCAGCTTGTGTTGCAGGAGAATATAAAAGCTTCCATCTCTCAGCATCTAACTGGTTTAGCCGAATTAGTTGGCCAGTAAGGCGAGGAGGGGGAACACCGACCGAATGCTCTGGTAGGATAACTATTTCAAATTGCCCGCCGCCACTCACCACTAACACAGCACCCATCCTTAGTGAACAACACGCGAGCAACAGGTTTCCGCCATCACGACGTCTGTTTTTACCAGGTAAGAAAATTGATTTTTCGGTTGTCTGTTGTTATTTTTCACGGTTCTCATAGTGTCTCACGTCGGTGAATATGGCGTGATTTTTTTTAGTTGAGTTTCATTACGATATTTAGCCATATTGACATGTTATTGAGTGAAATGAAGTGGTCACCATGGGATTGTTGTGAAAAAGAAATGGTGGTGCGGGAGAACATCGACCGCCAACATGTGGGGGAACACCGATGCGTGAAATTTTGAAAATTCGATATATTTTGAAATACTTGGAAAAACATAACAAAAAATGACTGATTATGTATATTGGAATGAAAATATATGGTGGGAGTGAACTAGTGCATTTAAATGAAGTGGAACAGTGTATTTTTATGTAAAATTGAAGGTGATTTTTAGTGAATTATGATGCGATATCAGTGTCATTACTCATTATGCTATAAGCACAAGAAATAACTATTATATAAGTGACTTAGGTTATTAGAATGACTCTAGGATTAATATTCAATTTGCAATAAAAATTTTTTGACCACCGGATGTATTCGAAGCATCGCGGTCGGTGTACCCCCACATCACTATGATTTTTGAAAAAAAATATTTTAAATACTAATAATGGTTTAAATACTGTAAAAAATACTGTAATATATAGCTAATTACTCATATGAAATACATAAGACTAATAATTCTTAAACTAAAAACAGGAAATTACATATTGATATGACATTTCATTAACTCTTCCAGATTTAGCCTACTTACTGCTTTCTTGGAAGCCTGATCATCATGCCTCGCAAGTATAGTTTTTAGGTGGTTATTACGCTAATACACTAGACAGCTCTGGTCACAATAAACCCCCAAACCTATATTTTTGTTATACAAGGGGAATGAAGTTAATCTCTAACGGGAAGTCCGAAGTTGCAGAGGAAATTTCCTTAGGCCTAAGTCGGCAACTTCGTGGGAATACTGTATTAAAACAAAGAGATCCGAAAAATATATATTATGGAATGAACAGTTATGATTAAAAAGTGAAATTATAGTTTTATGATTGGATTTAATTTTATGCGGTTGAATTAACTTTTCACGAGTTAATGAGAATTAGAGCACACATATGATGATTGACAAATATTAATTAGATTATAGTTGAATGTTAAATGAGTAAATATTATAAATGTATGATAAATATTTATATGGATTGATAAATAGATTATATGAGCAAATAGATTATACAGTTAAATGGATTGGGTAAAATATTAATATAGATTGATATGTATAAATAGATTGTATGGATTAAATTGGATACATAAATGGATTAAATAAATAGCTTGAATAAATAAATTATATAAATAAGTAATATAAATAAATTACAACGGAGTTGGAGGGTCTGTAAATGAGAGAAAAAAAATCACGTATTAAAAACAAGATTCTTTTGGGACATATTTAGCTAAATATTACAATTTTAATATTACAGACCTGATTCCGATGAGCCGAACAAAGTGAATGAATGAGCATTGGGATTTATTTTATTTGAAAACGCTCGAGAGATCGGGCGTCCCAATCACACGATTTAAGTTATGGTTACCAACCCTTGTTGAAATAATATATATATATATATATATATATATATATATATATATATATATATATATATATAGTTATGATTAAATATTTCCACTTGTAGGGGTGTAGACCGCTACCCAAGTATGCCAGAAAAAGTGACAAGCAGCTCGACCGCACCAGCCTGGAGGCTGCATTCAAGCACTGGGTTGCAACCAATTTCAGCATCAAAGCGACTGCTGAGAAATTCGGAGTCAAGAAAACAACTCTTGTGGTAAGTTTAAAAATTCATTAATCCCATTTAGGCTATATCAAAGGTCTGGAATTCACTTCCTCAGTCTCTGTTTCCAGACTCGTTTAACATTTCCTCTTTTAAGAGGCAAGTCTGCCAGCATTTTCGGAACCATATTTAATTTTTTTTTACTAGCCTAGGTTTATATATTTTATTTTTTTCATTTTTTTAGCAAGGTGCGCCTAAGTCCTAATTCATTTCTTTTGTTACAGGATGCCTTCAATCGGTTCAAGAAGTTGTCTGACAGTGTCTCTTATGTGCCTGTGCAGACCCATACTAATAAGGTTTTCCCCCCACAACAGGAGCTGCACATAGTGGAATATACCATCCAAGCTGCCAAGATGTTCTATGGCCTGCCCATGAACGAGGCGCGAAGGATGGCATACCAGTATGCCAGAGCTTGTGGGAACCAGACCATCCCTGATGCCTGGGAGAAGGACAGAATGGCAACGCGAGACTGGTACTGCTCGTTCATGGACCGTCATCCAAACATTGTGTTGATGGCTCCGGAAGGCATGTCAATTGCCAGGATTGTGGTCTTCAACAAAGTTAATGTGGAAACCTTCTTTAAGGCTTACACATTAGCTATGGAGAAGTATGAATTCACTCCGGACCGGATATACAATTTGTATGAGGCCTGTTAAGGTTGTGTGTGCGAGGGGTCAGCCAGTAGCCACGCATGTAACTCGAGAAAGAGGGGACACCATGACGTTTGTAGGTATTATAAATGCTGTGGGGCAGTCCATCCCTCCAATGTTCATAATTCCCAGATGCAGATGGAATCCAGCTTTAATGAGGAACACGATCTTCCGTTCCAAAGGCATATTGCATCCTAATGGCTGGGGATGAACGGTGAATGCTTCGTGCAGACACTTCAGCATCTCCATGAGAAGTCTGGTTCTTCTGTAGAGAACAAGATTCTTCTTATCATGGACAATCCTGAATGTAACATGAACATTCATATTGTGGAGTTTGCGATCAAGCATGGTATCGTGATTGTTACCTTGCCTCCGCATACGACAGACAAACTTCAGCAATTGGATGTGAGTGTGTTTGGTCCCTTCAAGACGTTTCTGTGGGGCATACTCAAACCTTGCTTCCCCAGAGATCACCACAGAGAGTATCAGGCTGTTCCCAAAGGCTACTCCTCGCCCTTATGGAAAGGGACGTAAGAGGGTACGGGCCTGCCTTCTGACTGAGAATGAGGAGGCCATCACAGTTCTGAGGATGAAGGCATAGAAGAGGAAAAAGATAGAGGAGAAAAAGCAGGCAGCGGCTGAAAAGAAGGCATTAGGAGAGAAGAAAAAGTGTACAAGGCGGAGGAAGTCTGTCCCTGTAGAGCAAGATAGTGAGGAGGAAGACTTTGATGATGCTTCTATGCAGCTCGAAGACTCCTCCGAGTACTCAAATGAGGTGGAGGACGAAGACAATTGGACAGAATTGTTATACCTTTTTGCTGAGAAGGCATCAGAGGTGAGGGACTTTATATTTTTGCAGCCAAAATTTATTAATTATCATAATTCATTATCAGGACTAGCCTAATCTGACATATATATTTATTTTTTGTTTTGTTTGATCTCAGTTTTCAATTCTTTTTCAGGTGGGGGACTTTGTTCTTGTTGAGCTGAAGCTAGAAGAGAGAAGGAACGTGGGCACATTGGTGTGCTATGTTGCCCAGGTCTTGGCCATCATGGAAGATGGAAAGTTTAATCTTTCTTTCCTCCGCATGAAGTCACCTTTCTTCAAGGACACCTTTACCTTCCCTACCATCTTGGACGAAGCGTCTATCAAGCCAGGACAGTGTATGGGTGTCCTAGTAACCACCAAGGGTGCCACCAAAGGGCAGGCCAACCTGGTTAAGGTGTACCCCTCTCTAAGTGCCTTCAACATGCCCTTCTCTGCCTGTAGTAGCCTACAGGCTGAGGTATTTATTTGTATATAGTTTTATGTCTTGAATTCCCTGTATTTGTATGTAATTAGGCTATAAGTTGCTCAAATATACGTTAAGGTGTCTTAACTTCCCTCTCTGGTTCAAATAGTTTTTAATAATTCATAAAATTTCATGAAAATTGCCAAAAATTATTTTTGTCTGCCTGAGTAATTTTGTTTTGTCAAATAAATGTTATTTTTTTATGTGCTTATCTTTCATTTCATCACTTAATAATGATGAGGGTGGCTATGGTTATCATATATTTTGATTTCAGGCAAAGAAAAAACAATGTTTTTTTTTGTTTTATGAGCTTTAAAAATAAGGGTCGATGTTCCCCCGCAGTGTTCCCCTGCGGTAGGGAAACACTGGCCGAGGTCCCCAAAAGGACACTTATTTTCTGAGTTGAGGATTTATGAGTATACCATAGGTGGGCCATGTTGTGAAGCTTGTTTTAGCACAGTTTGCACTCACTCAGGTACAAAATGGATTTTTTTTATGCAGGTCGGTGTTCCCCCACCTCATCCTACTTTGTTTCAGACACTGATACCTTTCTCTGGATTCAAAACCCATTTCTTGATTCTCCTAACATGCAATCCTTGTCTTTTAAAGAAAAAGAGCAGCTGATTAATATTTCATCAAACTTTGAATTGAAAAGCAAATTTAAAGAAACTGAAGTAACGAAGTTTGGGATTATTTTGAGCAAAAAATTTCCAGAAATTTCGGTTTAGGCTCAAAAAGTTTTCGTAAGATTTCTGACGACCTATCTGTGCGAGAAAACATTCTCATTGTATGGAGCAACGAAAACTAAATACAGAAACCGGCTAAATGCAAAAGATGACATAATCTGGTAAATTACTTCAATTTAACCCGAATTTGAAACATTTTAAGGTACAAAACAGCAGATCCATCCCTGTTATTAAATAAATAACAATCTTACTTACTTGTAATTATTAATGTTATTTTTTTTTCTTAATTCTATATAAATTCATTGTGGGGGCTCCGCGAACAATGTTCGACCTCCTCAAAGGCTACAGATCACCAAAAGTTTGAGTACCCCTGTTGTAACTCATCCAGGTTGTTCGAAGTAGTCCGGTGCGTAGAAAAAAAGCTCGAATCATTCATCCTGCTGAGTTTCGCAGAGTTCGTTGAGAGGAGTAGCTCTGCGATGAAATTCGATCCACGGTGGCGGGCGGCAAAGTAGCACAAATCCGCGTCTTCTTAGGTGAAGACGGGAAGCTCGCTGGTGGTGGAATTTGCTCCAGCCTCTCGAGCGGTAAGGCATCCTCACGTCCATTATCTTCTCCATCCCATAACGGCTGCTTCTCTGTAGACGGGAGGCTCGATGCAGGCGGATTACGCCAGGTTTGTAAAGTGAATCCATTTATGGTTTGATCACACTGCTTGTCCAATGTAGAAGGGTCACCAGTTATGGGTACGTGTATGGTTATTAAAGGGATTTATTTTAGTTAATAAATCATTCTAAATAGCTTTTGGATGGATGGAAAATAGTCGTCTGCTAATTTTTATGCCTAACGACTGACGTGAAATGAATTCAGAAAACTTCTGAACTAGGTTTGTAAGAAAAACAGAAAATAAACAAAATAAATATATTTACAAAATCAACGAACGCACAATGAGAGAATTGAATTAGGAATACAACGTAAGATGTGGTAAAGTAAATATGATTTGAAGTAACAAGATGTAAAGTTAGTGAAATGAGATGTGGTAAAGTATGGTGTGAAATGACTATGATATAAAATGATCATGATGGTATGTGAATTGGGATCTGCAATGATAGAAGTAACGAGAATTAAGACTTACTCTCGTATGGCAGTTTGCAGAGAATAAGTGTGAGAGGATTTATGACTGACCTTGATTGGCAGTAAAGTCGAACTCGAATGGCTAGTGACGCGAACACAAATGAGAGAGAGAGAGAGAGAGAGAATTCACGTTATTTCACAAGTGGTTAAATGCGTGTGTTTGTATGTGCGTGAAATTCTAAGAGATGTTGTTTGAACCAGTGCGTTAAATGAAATCAGTTTCTCGTCACAGAATATTTAAATTATTAAAGGTTACATAAAATATATGAATTGCAAAAGGTTATGCATAAAATAATATGCATAAAAGTTAAGTAAAAATTTTCCTACTCAAACTTAAGATATACAAAAATGAACCAATCAGCGTTAAGCAGATTTTAAATAACAAATTTATGATTAATTTATTTGCTCACACCTAGCAAGATCAAAATGACTAATCAGCTTTTAAGACAAATTTTACGTTTTAAATTTAAGCGCTACAAAAATTGGCCAATCAGCGTTAACATAGATTTTAAGGGACATTTACGTTGAAACACTTTCAAACTTAAGCATTCCAGAAATTCATTTTTCATTAATTTAAGACCCGGATTTCTTGGACGAAATACATTTGTTATTTACATCTCGCTACCTGGTAAATGAGGTAACGTTTAGGAGAGTCAGAAAAACGCATTCGCTCAGTAAAGAACTGTGAGCACCGCTTTACTGTGAACTTTATAAGTCTTCAAAATGCTTATCTTTGAGGTGGTTTGAGTCAGATGCGATTCTATAATATGGTTCCAACACCACAGTTCTTCCAACTGCTCCAGAAGCTGCAGGTGTATTTAAACAATGGTTGTTTGTCTTCCCGAGGTACAAAACATCAATTGAAGGTTAAAGCGATTCGTATTTAGGGCTCCTAGCCAATTCAGTTTCTCCTGAAAATTTTGAGATAATTTCCGAATGTACTACTTTCGATGGTACTCTTCCTGCTCTCAAAAGAGCCTTCATTACACCTGAGAATGAAATCGTGGCGCGACGCAAGCTCGCGACTCGTAAGCAATCAGATGGTGAAACAATTCATGAATATGTACGTGCTCTTCAGATACTCAGTTTGGATTGCAATGTCAAGGCTGTGAATGCCGAAACGTATAGAAACGAAACGAGTATGTTCGAGATGCCTTTATTACTGGGATTTCATCATCGAAAATTCGAACGAGACTTATAGGGAAAAAACTAACATTATCTTTAGTTGTTGATCAAGCGACAGCGTTAGAGGTTGTCACAATGAATTCGGAGGCCTATGCATCATTCCCTACTGGTCGTGTAGCTTCAGTAGAATCGCATGAGCTGGATGCTGAAGTCGAATGTTCTAATCCTAATCCTGGCGGACGAATTGTTCTGCTATGTTATTAGGTTATTAGTGGGATTGATTTTAGTTAATAAATCAGCCTAGATAAGCTATTTGAAAATCATTACCATAAATTTCTTGAATTGGATGGAATAGTCGTCTGCTAATATTTAGGCCTAACGACTGACGTGAACTGAATTTAGAAAACTTCGGGCGCGAAGTTTGTAAGAAAAACGGACGATAAAAAACAATAAATAGATTTACTGTTTCAACGAATGCACAATGAGAGAATTGAATTAGAAAATAACTAGTGAGCAGTTATTATAACTATACGGATGAATGATATAATTAAATTGAGAATTGTTAAGGAATACAACGTAATAACTAATGAAATGTATAAAAGTAGGTAAGATATTGTAAAGTAACTAAGGTAACTAAGATATGGTAAACATGATGTGGTAACTATGATATGATAACTATGATGGACTGTGAATTGGTATGTGCAATGAGAGAAGTAACCAGAATTAGGACCTACTCTCGTATGGCAGTTTGCAGAGAATAAGTGTGAGAGGACGAGGAATTAAACTAAGTATGATTTGTTCAATGTGGTTGAGCTGAAAGCGTGATAGTTTGTGTTTGACTAAAGTAAGTGTTGCCAAAAAGAATGTATCTTAGCCATGATTTTCGGATATCAATTATATATTACAAAAAATATATTGAAAATACATATACAAAATATTTGAAATTTGGGATTGATTATTTATACATAACTAAGTTTAGATTTTACATAAGATTTAATAGAAATTGAGGAAATTAAATGGGAAACTAAATGGATAATTTTACATTGAATTTAAAAGGCAAGTATGCAAATATTTATGCACAAGGTACATTACGTTAAAATTATATTAGGTAATGGTAATATTTAAATTGATGCAATGGAATATTGATACATGTAAAATTTTATAGGAATGCCAGAGGGCATTGCTATAACACTCTCCCCTTAAGAAAATTACCCCATTTTTATTTTAGACCCTCTGTCCGAGTAACGACGAGGCTTTCTGGCGACGCGACTGGAGCGTGTGACAGTACCATTGGTTAGGCTGCGGGGACACAGATTTGCTGTGGCAGTGCCAGTAGAGTTGGACGAGGCATTCACACAAGAGAAGGTTGATGGAGCGAAGGTGATCAGTTTGTTGGTTCCTTCTGAGACGGCGTCAAGCGGGATGTGGGAGTCTTGAGTCCCGTTTTCCGCTGACGGAGTGACCAGTAGGGCAGAGATTTGCTCATGAGAGACCACTTCTGCCGACGAGGGTTCCTGCAACAAAAGAGGAGGAGGCACATAACGGAAGGTGAAGTTGGAGTAGCAAGAGGGGTTAAAAGGGTGGGGTTGAAGTTGTTTTGGGGGATTACTGTACAATAAAGGGTATAATAGGAGGAGAATGAGGTGATAGTGGTTCTAGATGAACATTTTCGGTATAAGCGGGTTCCAGGCGATTGATAGAGACAGTATCTTGCCTGATACCAAGCTTTAGGACGAAGAATTTCGGCTTCCTGGAGATGACGAGAAAGGGCCCGTTATAGACTGGTTGCAACTAAGTGCGAGTTGAATTGCGACGAACGAAAACATGAGAGCATGTTGTCATCTCCTTCGGCACGAAGGTTTTATAATTAGCAAGCACTCTTGGGGCAGTTGGTTTAACTTCAGCTATCACCCGTACAATATTATGTACGTATGAAGAAGGATCTAGGTGAGAAGGTAGAGGTCGGTCAGAGGAAGAAAAGAATTGACAGGGTAGACGAAATTGAGTACCGTAAACTATTTCCGTTGCAGAGCAATCAAGATCCTCTTTCAAGGACAAGCGAATGCCAAGGAGAATCAAAGGTAGCTTGTCCAACCAAGTGATGTTTGGATCGGTGGAGCGTAAGCTTGCTCTGATGGTTTGATGCAGACGTTCTACCTTAGAATTCTTTTAACCTTGTAGAATTCTTCCACTTCGTTTTCAGTGAGCACGATCGGGACAAGGCGGTGGATGTGGTCTACCTAGACTTTCAGAAAGCCTTTGATAAGGTACCACACCGCCGCCTTCTCCGGAAAGTGCGAGCGCTTGGCATAGACGGAAAGGTAGCCAGCTGGATCGAGAACTGGCTAAGTGGCAGACGGCAACGGGTGGTGGTAAATGGACAGTCTTCTGAGTGGGTGCCCGTTACTAGCGGGGTGCCTCAAGGTTCTGTCCTGGGACCACTACTATTCATCATCTACGTCAACGACATGGACGGTGACATGGTTGCGAAGATTTCCAAATTTGCCGACGATACCAAGCTTGGTATGAACGTTGCAAAGGATGGAAATACTGCCCGCCTGCAGGAAGATCTTGGGAAGATTGGGGAGTGGTCGGACACGTGGCAAATGCCTTTTAACGTGGGCAAATGCAAAGTGATGCATATCGGCCACAGAAACCCCCAATCTCAGTATATCCTTAAGGGCACTGCTCTTGAATCGAGTGACACTGAGAAGGACTTGGGTGTAACAATCACTAGTGACCTCAAGTTCTCGAAACAGTGCATTGAGGCGGAGAAAAAGGCCCAAAGGATGCTAGGCTATATTAAGCGCCAGTTTGGTTATCGGAACCAGGAGATTGTACTGTGCCTGTACAACTCACTTGTCCGACCGCACCTGGAGTATGCCGTACAATTTTGGAGTCCTTCATTGCGAAAGGACATCGCGAGATTGGAACGCGTACAAGCCAGGGCAACCAAGCTGATTCCCTCTATCCGACATAAAAGTTATGAGGATAGACTAAAGGAGTTAGATATGTTCTCGCTGGAAACCCGTAGACTGCGTGGTCAGCTCATCGAGGTCTTCAAAATACTTCGAGGGTTCGACAATGTTGACTACCGGGATATTTTCACACTGAGTGAGAACAGAACGCGCAATCACGGCTTCAAACTTGAACTGAAGCGTTACAACCGCAATCTGTGTGGAAACTTTTTCACCTACAGTATCTGCGGTAAGTGGAACGCACTTCCAGTGGAAGTTGTCAACAGTGAATCTGTTGACCAGTTCAAGTCAAGACTAGACAAAGTCTTGAAAAGTGGCCGTTTAGGGACGCAAAACAATTGAGCAGCCATGTGCCCGCTCAATTGCTAGTCCAAAGGTACCCTCTTTGAATGGACCGTAAGGTCTCCTAGGGTACTTACTTTCCTTGTTACTTAGAGTTACTCTAGGGATGATAGCTTGTAGTACGAAGGCGAAATGAGTCAAGCCCTGACATGAGTGCATCCCATTGGTGGGATTCAAACTGGCTGCCACGATCCGTCATGATCGTTGAGGCAACACCAAAACGAGTAACCCATGCTGAGACGAAAGCTTAAGTGGCCGTGGAAGCTCTGGTGTCCGAGATAGGAACCGCCTCTGGCCAGCGAGTAAAACAATCGATCATGGTGAGAAGATAATTACAACCACGGGAGTAAGGAAGAGGACCGAATAGATCGACGTGAACGGCGTCAAAACGTGAAGAGGGAAGAGGAAAAGGGACCAGAGGAGCCTTTGTCTGGCGGTGGACTTTAGCACGCTGGCTGGCATGGCGAATAGGGATCTGGTTGAATGCACGAACCAGATCCAAGCGAGAAAATTTTTTTACAGCCATGGAGAGTCGAGGTGAAATCAGCAAAGTACGGCAAAGAATAGCGATCAGGAATCGTCACAGCGTTAAGAGCTCTGTAATCCCCAACTGCTTTAAATTCCCCCGGTGTGTATTTGGGCACAATGTGAAGTGGAGAGGCCCACGAAAAAGAGGAAGGCCTACAAATGCCAGCATCCATCATGAATTGGAATTCATCACGCATAGCAGAGAGCTTATCAGGTGCTAGACAACGTGGCCGTGAGAATACAGGACCTCCTATTATCTCGATCCGATGCATCACACTATGTTTAATGGGCCTGTCCTTCGAAGGCGGAAGTGTGAGCTCAGGAAACTCCTGAAGAAGGCGCTGAAACGGTGGCTCGGAGGATGGGAGACAAATAGAGAGGAGGGAACTCTGAGAAGGTGAGTACGAATCTGAGACAGTTAGGAGAGTTTTACGGTCGACAAGCTTGCGTTATCGAGAATCGACCAAGAGGTCGTGAGCCGAAAGAAAGTTGAGCCCCAATATTGGATAATCTACCTCGGCCATGATGAAAGTCCATCAAAAAATTCGACGGAGAGCGAGTGAGACTTGAAGGTTATGCCTTCCATAGGTCCTAATATTGGTTGAATTAGCTGCCGTCAGAACTAAATCTGAAGGGGCAGAAGCTTTTTCGACCTTAGAAATTGGCATGACACTGCATCCAGCACCAGTGTCCACAAGGAATAAAAAATCAGAAGATGGGACAAAAATACGAAATAGAGGATCTTCCTGAGGAAATGAGGTGTAGGCAGGGGATGTAGACCCTTTTGTCCCATGTTTTCTAGTTTAAAGTTTGTGATTGAGAGGTTGGAGTGAGAGGAATGCGAGAATTTGAAGGTTGGGAAATTTAAATTTGAGGATTTGGAGAAAGTGGTTGAGTTGGGTGAAGTGAAAGAACTGGAGGGTTGAGGTTAGAAGAAGGTACTGGTTCCAAATATGTGCACGGTTGTAAGCATTTTAGAGCTTGTGCACCATATTTGTTGTGGTACCAGCACCACTGAGTTGAATGAGAGGAAAAGCAAACGTTATGCTTCGGGAGACTACCTGGCGCAGTATGTCAAGAAGCATAACGGTGGCTACAGGTTGCGTACAGTGTACAGCGTTGTGTCCGTACCTTTGATGATACCAGCATATACCCCGATGATGTGGAAGGTTATATGAATAGGCGGATGTATGAGGTTGAAAATTTTGCTGCCTCTCACCTTTTGCATCGGGATGCAATTGCCAAACCCGTCTTCGTGCTCGCTCTGTGATTCCGGCTGCAGCTTTAGCCGATGGATGGAACCCCTGAATGCTCCGACCGGTCGTTTGAGGAGCTATCCTTTCCCCGAACGTGAGAAATAGAAAGATTATTGTTAAATGGGCCATGAGTTTGGCCGTTGCCCCAATTCACATAAGGACTCTTGTATAATTTGTCTACCGCTATGGCAATCTCCTCAATGTTCATGGGGCTCGAGTGTAGGATCAGTGGCCCGATTCCCTCTCAGACTCCTCTCATGAAAATCTCAGTGAGGAGAGGGCTAAAAAGTTCGCTTTGAGCACCTTTTACCCTGATAATGTCCTTCAGATCCGTTAAGAAAGAAGTAGGACTTTTATCTCCCCATTTCCTGAGTGTTCAGGAGCTCTCTCAGGTCGTTTATTTGGGACCTACCGTATTTACTGAGGAAAGCCTCCTTCAAGCGGTCTAGAACGCCAGCTTGTTCCCCGTTATTTAGCACTTCCCTGAATTGTATAAATATACTTATTAGCAAACGCTGAATTTTTGCTGCAATTTTCTCTTCTTCGGGGATGCTCTGGGGTTTAAGGTTAAGGGACGAGACTTCCAACCATGCAATTTGGTTTGCGGGATCATATACGGGAAGCGAGAAGTACGCATATGGCTGCCTGTGCGTGGACTAGGGATTCGAGGCAGTCGGTTAGTTATGATGATCGGGTTGGCTGCCTGCAGATGTCCTTATTTGTTGTGTTTGTTCCATCATAGTCACTGTCTTTTATTTGTACTTGTGCTGGTTGAATGAATGTGTTAATGTGAGTGAAGTAGCTGTGGTTGTGTGCACGTGTGTGTGTGAGTGTGGAAATTATTCACGAGCACGGGAATGGGAACAAATGAAAAATAATTATGGGAAATAAAGGAAATTGTCCATTCGTTGTATATAAGGGATAGTATCGAATTAAAATGATATGAATTATGATAATTGGAAGAAGGATGCTAAAGATGACACGCGATATTAAAAATGAATATGTGAATCAAAATGCTATTCTAACGATGATAGCAGAGAAATAACGCGTGGAGTTCGAAAATATTTTAACGTTTGAAGTTATTTATTGATTTACGGGAGATTATTAATTTCTGGGCACCATCTTATGGTATACGGTTATTAGTGGGATTGATTTTAGTTAATAAATCAGCTGAGATAGCTATTTGAAAACCATTAACATAAATTTGTTGAATTGGATGGAATAATCGTCTGCTAATATTTAGGCCTAACGACTGATGTGAACTGAATTTAGAAAACTTCGGGCGCGAAGTTTGTAAGAAAAACGGAGGATAAACAAAATAAATAGATTTACTTTTTCAACGAATGCACAATGAAAGAATTGAACTAGAAAATAACTAGTGAGTGGTTATTACAATTATACGGATGAATAATATAATTAAATTGAGAATTAGTAGGGAATACAACGTAATGCAATGTATGAAAGTAATGAAAAGTAGAGTGAAATGTAAGGTGAAGTGAGGTAATTTATGGTAAAGTAACTAATATATGGTAACTATGATATGGTAACTATGGTGTGGTAACTATGATACGGTAACTATGATAGACTGTGAATTGAGATCCGCAATGAGAGAAGTAACCAGAATTAGGACCTACTCTCGTATGACAGTTTCCAGAGAATAAGTGTGAGAGGACGAGGAATTAAACGAGGTATGATTTGTTTGGAGTTAAATGACTAAATGGAGAAGGAATGATTACTGACCTTTATGCTGAGAATGGCGAGAGGCGAGTGAGGAATATTCGTGTTCAATGTGGTTGAGCTGAAAATGTGTTAGTTTGTGTGTTGGACTAAAGTAAGTGTTGCCAAAAAGAATGTATCTTAGCCATGATATTTGGATGTCAATTATATATTACAAAAGATATATTGAAAATACATATACAAAATATTTGAGATTTTGGATTGATTATTTATACATAACTAAGTTGAGATTTTACATAAGATTTAATAGAAATTAAGGAAATTAAATGGGAAATAAATGGATAATTTTACATTGAATTTAAAAAAGGCAAGTATGCTAATATTTATTCACAAGGTACATTACGTTAAAATTATATTAGATAATGGTAATATTTAAATTGATGCAATGGAATATTGATACATGTAATATTTTATAAGAATGCCAGATGGCATTGCTATACTGCAGCTCCTTCGCTTCGAAAACATAAAAAAATGTTATTATTGAGGAAATTCCTCGCACCAGAACCGTGCTTGCTGTTCGGCAAGTGATGTTACTTGCTTCAAATGGTGGAAGAAAAGACATATTTCGAAGGTATGCAAGTGATCTAGAAATGAAGTCTCAGCATTAACTTCCAATCTCGTTCTCGCTAGTGTGCCATGAATTTTGAAAAAGTCATCTCTAGAGGTGGAAGTGAATGGCTTGTGTTATCGTGGCAGTCCCGGCAGTTCCGAGAACTTCATTTTAAAAGATGTTGCGAACTACCAGCTAGTATATGGGTTAGCGCCCTTGCCCGGGAATCGTTGTGTCGGCAGTTTGAATCTCCGTCCGGATTCTTTTGAAAAAAAGCTAAGCTGACACTATTACTAGGAGGGTTACCTCCGTGACTGGGCATCACAGTTGGGACGGGTAGGTGGAGCTCGTAGCTACGACAGGCAGTCCATCTAAGAGAAGGATGAATCTGACTTCAAAACCCTGGAGCCACACGCATAATTGCTTTTTTCTGAAGATCCTCTGTGAGTATTAAACCTTATGAAGGCACTATATCTATGGCCTCTACAAATTTAACATCTATCAAGGAATGTTTTATCAGGTTAGTATAAAAGTCTGAAGCCGTGAGTGATGTACTGTACATTTGCTCGTTTTACCTGAATGTTGCGCTCACATTATTTTAGGATTCCCTTTCGTAAGTAAACATTCCTCTTTTAAGCTAAACTTTGGAGGTCCTCAACTTGACCTCTGGCTTCTATGATTAGGGATCCTCCAAGAGTTTTCACTAACTTATCATCTGATTGCAGACCAGCCATTACGAAGTCACGCAAATTTAAAAGATCTGACTCTAAATTTATTCGTTCTGAAGTAGCACGCATGGTCAAGGAACACATCATCGAACCGAACACCTATTTCTGGCGAGCTCAAGTTCATGATATGTCGAATCCATCAAAGAAAAGGTAAGTAATGACTATTATAATACGATTAACAAATTTACTTACTTTGATGCGTATCTATTGTAGCCTATGAGAAGTGCAGGCGATAGGCTTAAAAGCTTTGCTTGAATGAGTCTTTTTTTGAGACTCAGGATGGCCAAGTGGATTCACTGCTGGCTAACAGTGGTCTAGCGACGCGGGAAGCTGTTCGCAACTCGCTTACGCTACTTTCATTCTTTCTTTTTTCTTTGCCCCCTTTCCTACCCCCCTCTATCTAAAATGGTGCCCAGACCCGGGAGGGGGAGTGTTAGCCCTTGGATAACATTTCCAAACGGATTCTCTTCATTTCTTCATTCACACTCCACTTCTAGGAAGGGGGTTGTGTAGCGTACGAGAAGTGCAGACGAGCGGCTTAAAAGCTTTGCTTGAATGAGTCTATTTTGAGACTCAGGATGGCCAAGTGGATTCACTGCTGGCTAACAGTGGTCCAGCGAAGCGGGAAGCTGTTCGCAACTCGCTAACGCTCCTTTCATTCTTTCATTTTTCTTTACCCCCTCTCCTACTCCCCTCTATCCAAACCATTACTAATGTTGATGAATTTGTTAATAAGATATCGACCTATAAGATATTTAGCGCCATCGACCTAAGTAGTGCTTATCATTGTGTTCCTCTTCACCCTGAGGATATAATTTACACTGCTTATGAGGCGGATGGGAGGCCTTCTTAATTTAAACGCTTAAGTTTTGGTCTAACCAACAGTATTACCTGCTTCCAGACAATTATGCACGATTTCATTCGTAAAAATAACCTTGAGGAAACGTATGCTTACCTAGACGATATTACTATTTGCAACCGCAAACAAGCGGAACATGATAAACACCTAAGTTTATCGAAGCTGCTGAGAAACATAAAATGACCTTAAATAAAAACAAATCACCTTTCCAACTAATACTATATGTATTCTAGGTTATCAGGTTTGACTGAAAGAACTTCGCCCAGATCCTTCAAGCCTTGCTGCTCTTAATGATAAGCCCGTATCAACCAGCCAAGAATCATTATCTCGATTAGTCGGATTACTTGCATACTACTCGCGGTGGGTTCCAAGAGTTTCTCAAAGAATTCGTCCCCTAATTAATTGCCATCGATTTTGAAAAAGTCATCTCTAGAGGTGGAAGTAAATAGCATTCCTATAAAATATTAAATTCATCCATATTCAATTAGCATACTTTTCTTTTAAAATTAAATGTAAAATTATCCATTATAAATAATCGATCCAAAATCTCAAATATTTTGTAATATATAATTGCCATTCAAAAATCAATGACTAAGATATTCTTTTCGGCGACACTTACTTTTACTAATACACACAAACGAACACACGCCTTTAGCTGCCCGCTTTGAAGCAGTCACCCATTCATTCTTGCTCCAATTTACTTCGAATCAAGATCCCAATTCACAATCCATCATAGTTACTTTACCACATCATAGTTACTTTAACGCATCATACTAAAACCCCATCATAATTACCATATATTAGTCATCATAATTAGCACATCATAGTTACCATATTTTAATCATCATAATTACAACATAGTCACCACATCTTGGTTACTTTACATACCTTACATTCATTCTACTTTTCATTACTTCCATACATTGCATTACGTTGTATTCCTTAGCAATTCTCAATTTAATTATATCATTCATCCATATAATTGCAATAACCGCTCACTAGTTATTTCCTAATTCAATTATCTCATTGTGTATTCGTTGATTTTGTAAATATATTTATTTTGTTTATTTTCTGTTTTTCTTACAAACCTAGTTAAGCAGTTTTCTAAATTCATTTCACGTCAGTCGTTAGACCTAAATATTATCAGACGACTATTCCATCCAAATTCAACAAATTTATGGTAATGGTTTTCAATTAGCTATCTAGACTGATTTATTAACTAAAACCAATCCCACTAATAACCAAATATCATAGGCTGCACCAGCTAATGCTATATACATATTCTGCCTCAGCAGTAGACAGAAAAACACAGTTCTGCTTAGAAGCACACCAAGATATCAATCCACTTTTACCTATCTTACAGCAATAGCCAGAGGTAGATTTTCGGTCACATTTATCTCCGGCCCAGTCAGCATCTGAATAACCAATGAGAGTATCAGAATTTTGGTTGTCATACAAAATTCCTAAATCAGGGGTACCTTTAAGGTATCTAAAGATTATTTTTACAGCAGACGAATGTTTCATAGTTAGTTTAGAACAAGACTTAGCAACATTGCTAATATCATATGTTATATCAGGTCTAGTTTTGGTAGATAAATAAAGCAATGAGCCAACAGCAGATTGATATTTTTCACTATCAAAAGAATCTGAATTATTGGAATTAAGATCTAGCATATTATTGACATCAGCAGGTGTAGAGACACTTTTAGCATTATCAAAATTAAATCTATCAAACAGACTCTTAACATAAGTAGATTGATATATAAAATTTTTACCATTATCCTGCATACTATTAACACCTAGGAAGTACTTTAATTTTCCTAAATCCTTCATTTTGTATTTAGCAGACAAGGAGGACTTAATTTCATTAATGACATCAATTAATTCGCAAGCAATAATTAAATCTTCCACATAAACAGCAATAATAAATTAAGAACCGTCTTCATTAATACAAGTATAAATGCATGAATCACTAGTAGTTTGAACAAAGTTAAGCTCTTTTAAATAATTATTTAATGACATGTTCCAACATTTTGGAGCTTGTTTGAGACTATACAAAGATTTATTAAGTTTGCAAACATAATTTTTTTTCCAGCTACAAGGAATGCTTGAGGTTGAGTTAAAAATAATCCTTCTTTTAGTTCTCCATTGAGAAATGCAGAAGATACATCCATTTGATGTACTTCTTAACATTGACGAGAAGCTAATGACAGTACTGTGCGTACAGACTCGAACCGTACAGCTTGAGTAAAGGTTTCGTCATAGTCGATACCAATTTTTTTGTGAAAACCCTTGTGCTACTAACCTAACTTTTTATGAACATACGGGGGCGTAAGAACCTAATTTTCTTTTGAAAATCCATTTTGATTTGATAGGTGTTTTACCATTTCTAGATTTAATTAATGTTAGAATTATTATCCCGAAAGCAGGGCAGGATAAGCAAGGTGGTAGCGCTTAAGTGAGAGACGTTAGAGTCCAATTGATTTGGAAAGTTATAGTGATCTCTCCAGAGAACTTATTCGAATCGATGGTTAGTTCCAACTGCCCTCGTTAGTTAGAGTTTAGTTTAAGGGTAGTTTGAGAGTTTGAGAGTTTGAGAGAGAGAGAGAGATAGAGAGAGAGAGAGATATATATATATATATATATATATATATATATATATATATATATATATATATATATATATATATATATATAGAGAGAGAGAGAGAGAGAGAGAGAGAGAGAGAGAGAGAGAGAGAGAGAGAGAGAGAGATAGTGTGTGTGTGATGGGAATTCGAGGGAACTCGCAGAACCGGATCAACTGAAGAATCCGCTGCCCAGATGTTTTGGGTGGCGGATTCTCCAGTTGGAACATTTCTAGCAAATATGGGATCAACTGGATTTTCCAGTTGATCCCATATTTGTCATATCAGTTCATATCAGTTATATCTTATCAGTTGGCTGTCTGGCTTTGTTCTGGAAGGTTGTCTTACAGGAAGCTCCTGATTCTCATTGTAAGATTGGGATATAATACTGATTTGGGTGTGTAGTTTTTCTTGTATTTATTTAATACATCAATCACTGTGTAATAAATACATTAGTGATTAATACTTTTGGAGAAGATAACTAGCAGCAATCCTGAGCAAGAATTTTTTTGGTGAGTGTTAACTTTTTCCTTAGTAAATTTCTGAGAGTATGGCTGTTTATATAGATGGTGAGAGCATGCCGTTTGAAAGTAGTGTGTATGTGGTGTGTGATGCATGTGGAGTTGAAAGGAGAGTGAATGTAACTGAATGCCGTGTGTGTTTTCTGGAAGGGAAGGTTAGGAGGTTGAGTGGGGAATGTAAGAGGTTGAATGATTTGGTGTTTGAGGTAAGAAGAGATGCAAGTGTGCGATTGAAGGGTGAGATTAGTGCTAAGAGGGTGGAAGATAGGGCTAGGACTGGGAACAGTGTGGAAGTTGTGAGTGATGAAGAATGGTGGGTGAAAATGGATAGGATAGATAAGTTAGGACAGATTAGGTGTTTGAAAATGAAGGGCATAGAACCTGTTAGGTTGACTAACAGATTCAATGTCCTGAGAGAGGAAGAGTGTGAAAGTGATTTGCCTGGTGTGATTGTGGATGAAAGCAGGATGGGTGGTAGTGTGCCTGAGAGCAGGAGGGAGGGTAATGTTAGGCCAAGACAGAATAGGAGAATGACTGAGGTGCTAGTGATGGGTGACTCTCAGATTAGGTATTTAGATAGGAAGTTGAGTGATAGCAAGTGGAAGGGAATGAGAGTTTGTCTGCCGGGTGCTGGTGTAAGTGATGTTTGTGAGAGGTATGATAGGCTGGTTTCTGGGTGTGAAAGAGATGCAGTTGTGATTACGCATGTGGGAGTGAATGATGTAAAGAAGGTGGGTACTTGTGAGTTACGTGAGCAGTATAAAAGGTTAGTTGAAAGGATGAGTAAAATCAGGGTAAAAGGTGTTGTTTCTGGTGTGCTTCCGAGATTGGATGTGGGGGTAGAATGGTTGTCGCGTGCGATTGGTTTGAATGAATTTGTGAAAGGACTGTGTGAGGAGTTAGGATTGGTGTTTGTAGATGTCTGGGGTGGGTTTTACGGGAATAGGAGGTTGTATGCGATGGATGGGCTCCATCTTAGTTGGGCAGGTGTTGAGGTTCTATGGGGGGAGCTTGATAGTGTGATTAGGTCCTTACGGGTGGGAAACTAGAAGCTGTTAGAGGTAAGGGAATAACAGGGATAGAGGGCTGATGTAGAAAATGGAAGGGAGGCAGAGATAGAGGAATAGCCTGTGGGGGAGGGGATAGTGATGCGTTATAGGGGGACTAATGCCCAAGTGAATGAGCAGATAACTAGGAATAAAAAAGCACGATGCAATGAAGATGGGAATAATAAAAAAAAACTTAAAAATATACTACACAAATAGTCGGAGTATAAGGAATAAGATAGATCTCTTAAGAGCGTTAGCAAGTGAAGAGAATTTTGATATAATTGCGATAACAGAGTCATGGCTTGATTTGGCAGGTAATCACTTTAAACCTGAGGTTGAGATTGAGGGCTTTAACATGTTCCATACAGATAGGAATAGGAAGAGAGGAGGAGGGGTTATTATTTATATTAAAGATAATCTCCAGTGTTGTGTAAACAGTACAATTAAATTAGATGATAACACAGAGTCATTATGGCTAAATGTAAAAGAAGGTAAAAACAAGCTTGTTATAGGATTATTATACAGACCACCAAATCTTAGTAAGGAAGCTTCAAATCTTCTGTGGCAGGAGATAGAACGGGCATGTAGAAGTAAGCATGTGTGTATAATGGGCGATTTTAATTACAGAAATATAGACTGGGAAGCTCTTGTGGGTGATCAGGAGGCTGAGGAATTTTTGAATGTTCTCCAAGATAATTTTCTGAGGCAGATTATTAACGAACCCACTAGAGGTAATAATATACTGGATTTAGTTCTGACAAATAGGGAAGAAGTTATTAAGGATACTGAGATTGGAGGAAATTTGGCTAATAGTGATCATTGTGAAATTAGATTCAAGATGAAATGGAATGGTATTGATAGTAGCATGAACAATGTAAAAAATCCTGACTTTAGAAGAGCAAATTATAATGGGCTCAGGACTTACCTAGAGGCAGTTGTACAGAAACCAGGCAATGAAATCAAATCAGGAATAGATTCAATGATATCAGTTAGTGGAAACAATAATCACCAGGAGGAAGAGATTACAATTGAAGAGGAGTATGAAAGAATAATTGAGCAATTAATTACAGGTCATATGATTAACATTCCATATAAGGAGATTAGGACTAAAAATAATGACCCAAAATGGATGACAGATAAAATTAAGCATTATATTGGCATTAAAAAGGGCATTTATAGGAAAATAAAAAATGGAGAGGATCACTTAAGGCAGAGATATAATGAACTAGCAAGAGATGTTAAAAAGTTAATTAGAGTAGCAAGGAGAAATTATGAAATTAGAGTGGCAAATAGGGCAAAGGAAGATCCTAAAAGTTTTTATCAATTATACAAAACTAAGGTTAGAGATAAAATAGGCCCACTTATAGATTCCAATGGACAATTAGTGAGTGATAGGGACTCAATGGCTGGAATGCTAAATGACTATTTTCTCTCAGTATTTACACAGGAGGATACTCTAAATATACCTGAGGTCTCAATGATCTTTCGGGGTAATGCTGAAGAGAAATTAAAGGATATCTTGATCACAAAGGAGGTAGTGACAAAGGAAATTGATAAAATCAAAAGTAGTAAAGCACCCGGTCCTGATGAGGTCTTTCCTAGAATTTTAAGAGAATGTAAGGATGTGTTAAGTGAGCCCCTAGCATGCATCTTTAGAAAATCATTGGAGAGTGGCATTGTGCCAGTGGCATGGAAGAAAGCCAATGTGATACCTATATTTAAGAAAGGGGATAAAACAAATATGTCTAATTACAGACCAGTAAGTTTGACATCAGTGGTAGGGAAAATGATGGAATCTATTATAGCAAGGAATATTAGAGATCACTTGGATAAGCACAGCATGGCTTTAGTAAGGGTAAATCCTGTCTGACTAATTTGCTGTCTTTTTATAGTAAGGTGTATGAAGCAGCAGATAATGATGAAAACTATGATATTTTATACTTGGACTTTAGTAAGGCTTTTGATCGAGTGCCCCACTTACGGATTCTGAGCAAAGTTAAAGCACACGGGATCGATGGCAGTATATTTAGGTGGATTCATTCATGGCTTGGTGACAGACAGCAAAGAATTAGTATAGATGGAGTTAAATCTGAGTGGGGGTGTGTTAGCAGTGGAGTTCCGCAAGGATCTGTTTTGGGTCCCTTGCTATTCTTAATTTATATTAATGATCTTGACATAGGTATAAGTAGTGACCTGAGTAAATTTGCTGATGATACTAAGCTAGGTAGGGCCATTAGGGCTGATTCTGATGCTGTTGTAATGCAGGAGGAATTGACCATTCTGTCCAATTGGGCCGAGAAATGGCGAATGAAGTTTAACATAGACAAATGTAGTGTACTTAGTATAGGTAGAAATAATCCATTGAATAGTTATAATTTAAATGGGAGAATTTTAGGGAGGACCGATTGTGAGACGGACTTGGGTATTTTGGTAAGTTCAGACCTTCGTCCTAGAAAGCAATGCCTAAATGCTAAGAATAAAGCTAATAGGATATTGCGATTCATTAGGAGGAGTGTAAGCAATAAGAGTGCTGAAGTCATTCTAAAACTGTATCTGGCGCTAGTTAGGCCTCATCTAGACTATGCAGTACAATTTTGGTCACCATATTATAGGAAGGATATTGATTGGCTTGAGTCTGTGCAGAGAAGGATGACAAAGATGATTGGTGTGCTAAGGAACTTACCTTTTGGTGAAAGGCTCAGAAAACTAAATCTACATACATTGGAAAGGAGAAGAGTCAGAGGGGAATTGATTGAAGTCTTCAAATGGGTAAAAGGATATAATAAAGGGGATCTGGGTAAGGTTCTTATACTTAGTGAACATGACAGGACACGTAGCAATGGGTTTAAGCTTGATAAGTATAGGTTTAGGAAGGAGATTGGGTGGAATTGGTTTACAAATCGTGTGGTAGATGAATGGAATAGGCTCACTAGACATGTGATAGAAGCCTCCTCTCTGGGTAGTTTTAAGAATAGATTAGATAAATATATGGATGAAGGTGCTAGATGGGACTGACTTTTTTATGTACATATGTATATATTTTTCTGCGGAGTGGGGAGATTATATTTTGCGGTTGCATGAATGGACATAATCCTCTGGATGCATTTTATGTATATTGTAGATTAGATCTGACGAACTCCTGTAAAGGGTGACAATGTTGATAACTTTTCTCTGGTAAGAAATCTTTTGTGTGTTGACTGGAACAGGAGCTGCCAAGTGTAGGCCATGAATGGTCTTATGCAGTCTCTTTCTTTTCTTATGTTCTTATGTTCTTATAAGACAAAAGATACGATTTGAGATCATAAAAGTTGGAAATACAAATATGTAGCTGATAATATGCCTAGAAATCTCTATAAATATAAGATCTCCGAGAATTTAGAGCTTATAAGTAGTATACTAGTGAATAAGGTGACTGAGTAGTTTTTGCTCATAATTTTTAATTTTTAACCCATGGCAGCTAATAACTTTTACCAAGATACACTCATGCCATTATTAGTACACGAAGATGCCATGCCCACCATAGTATTTATGCAAAATATAGGCAGTCTCAAGAGCCAAATGAACTATCTTTACTGCAACGAGCAGTTAAATTTGTGTAAGTGTAAATCTTTGAAAGACGGCTATCAGTGGCGTTGTTACAATTGACAGTGCCAAAAGTATAAAGCATGTGTTACTTCAATCAGAAAAGGATCTTTTTTCGAGAAGTCCAATTTGAAATTAATTGTTTAGTTGCACATAATGTATATGTGGTGCATCCAAGAAAGTGTACGAAATGCAGTTAATATAGTGTCAATTTGCAAAAAAACTGTCATCGACATTTTCAATTTTTTTCGTGAATTGTGTCGAAAGTACTTTGAGAGGCATCCAATTCAACTGGAAAGACCTGGAATCATTGTTCAACCCGATGAACCCTGCTTTGCCCATAAAGTAAAGCACCACTGAGGAAGAGGAAATGAAAAACCTACTTGGGGTTTTGGACTAGTGGACACTAGTTTCACTCCAGCTGTTGGCTTCATGGAAATTATAGAACGCAGAGATTCCATTACGCTTCTTGGAATAATCGATGCTGTTGTACGACCCGGTTCTGTTATTCACACGGATGAATGGAAATCTTATCGCCATATTCGACGAGATCTTGGACTTAAGCACAGGACAGTAAATCATAGCATTAACTGTGTAGATCCTCACACGGGTGTGCATACCCAAGCTATTGAGTCATATTGGAATAAACAGAAACAGAAAATTAAACAAATGCGAGGTTGCCGAAGAAATTTATTAGCAACCTATTTAAGTGAAATGATGTGGCGAGATAGGTTTGGAACCACTGCTTTTCATTATTTATGCGAACATATAAGCGAACTATATTCATGATAGGTTTTACTCTATAAAAAAGTAAAAGCATTCAATCTTTTATAATTATTTACCGTTTATTATGTTAGCTTACATATTTAATTTGTGTATAATAAAGATAAACATTATTTGCTTTTTGCTATTCTATGCCTTTAAATTATCTATATAAGCTCGGGTGGCAGATTGTCCAGTTGAGTAATTCTGGGAGGTGGATTCTCCAGTTGAGTAATTCTGGGCGGTGGATTCTCCAGTTGAGTAATTCTGGGCGGTGGATTCTCCAGTTGAGTAATTATGGGCGGGGGATTCTTCAATTGAGTAATTCTGGGCGGCGGATTCTCCAGTTGGAACATTTCTGGCAAGCTGGGCGGCGGATTCTCCAGTTGATCCGCAGAACCAATGCGAGAAAGAGGGTATAAAAGCTCACCTTGGCCTGGGGAAACGCCAGGTACCGCATACTTCAGAAGTTTTCCGTCCGGCTGAGTCCCAGAGTTTGTTGAGAGTTTTGAGTGTAGACTGTTCCTTCTTCTTCAAGCTTCGGAAAGGTTCTGCCCAGTGTCGATGAGTTTTAGTTTGATAGGGGTTTCAGCGACTTGTTTCTTCCTCCAGTTACAAGGAAAGAAGGTACCCTAGGAGACCTTACGGTCCATTCAAAGAGGGTACCTTGGGACTAGCAATCGAGCGGGCACATGGCTGCTCAATTGTTTTGCGTCCCTAAACGGCCACTTTTCAAGACTTTGTCTAGTCTTGACTTGAACTGGTCAACAGATTCACTGTTGACAACTTCCACTGGAAGTGCGTTCCACTTACCGCAGATACTGTAGGTGAAAAAGTTTCCACACAGATTCCGGTTGTAACGCTTCAGTTCAAGTTTGAAGCCGTGATTGCGCGTTCTGTTCTCACTCAGTGTGAAAATATCCCGGTAGTCAACATTGTCGAACCCTCGAAGTATTTTGAAAACTTCGATGAGCTGACCACGCAGTCTACGGGTTTCCAACGAGAACAGATCTAATTCCCTTAGTCTATCCTCATAACTTTTATGTCGGATAGAGGGAATCAGTTTGGTTGCCCTGGCTTGTACGCGTTCCAACCTTGCGATGTCCTTTCGAAACGAAGGACTCCAAAATTGTACGGCATACTCCAGGTGCGGCCGAACTAGGGAGTTGTACAGACAAAGTACTATCTCCCTGTTACGGTATCCAAACTGGCGCTTTATGTAGCCTAACATCCTTTGGGCTTTCTTCTCTGCCTCAATGCACTGTTTCGAGAACTTGAGGTCGCTAGTGACAGTAACACCCAAGTCCTTCTCAGTGTCACTCGATTCGAGAGCAGTGCCCTTAAGGATATAATGAGATTGGGGATTTCTGTGGCCGATATGCATTACTTTGCACTTGTTCACGTTGAACGGCATTTGCCACGTGTCCGACCACTCCCCAATCTTCCCAAGGTCTTCCTGCAGGCGGGCAGTATTTCCATCCTTTGCAACGTTCATACCAAGCTTGGTATCGTCGGCAAATTTGGAAATCTTCGCAACCATGTCACCGTCCATGTCGTTGACGTAGATGATGAATAGTAGTGGTCCCAGGACAGAACCTTGAGGCACTCCGCTAGTAACGGGCACCCACTCAGAAGCCTGTCCATTCACCACCACCCGTTGCCGTCTGCCACTTAGCCAGTTCTCGATCCAGCCGGCTACTTTTCCGTCTATGCCCAGCGCTCGCACTTTCCGGAGAAGGCGGCGGTGTGGTACCTTATCAAAGGCTTTCTGAAAGTCTAAGTAAACCACATCCACCGCCTTGTCCCGATCGTGCTCACTGAACACGAAGTGGAAGAATTCCACAAGGTTCGTCAGGCATGACCGTTGCCTTCGGAAGCCGTGCTGGGAACTCCTCAGTAGCAGGTTTGACTCTAAATACGACGTTATTTTCTCCACCATCATGCTTTCCATGAGTTTACCGACTATCGAAGTCAGACTGATAGGTCGGTAGTTTGACGGATGGCTGGAGGATCCTTTCTTGAAGATCGGAGTCACCTCCGCCTCACGCCAGTCTCTAGGAACGCATCCGGTCCGGATTGACATGTTAAAGATAGCGCACAGATGTCGTGATACTTCATCGCACACTTCCTTCAACACCTTGGGTAGAAACCCGTCCGGTCCAGGGGACTTATTCGTCTTTAGGTCAGCGATCTTTTTCTTTATTTCTCCTTCGGTGAAGTCCATTGCCTCCAGCTTTTCCCCCGAGTAGGAATCCGTGGGCTGGGGGACGGGACCACACTCTTTAGTAAACACTGAGGAGAAGTAGTCATTGAGAAGGTTAGCATTTTCTGCATCTGACTGAGTTAATGCACCCTCCTCGTCCACTAGGGGCCCAATCCTACGATGGATTGGTTTACGGCTATTTACATAGCCGAAGAACTCCTTGGGATTCTCCTTGCAGAGTCTCGCCACTCGGAGTTCCTCAGTACGCTTAGCCGCCCTTATGCTGGACTTCACTCTCCTGGCTAGCCTCCGGTACTCGTCAAAGGCACCCGAGATCTTCGATCGCCGGTACGCATTTCTCTTCTCCCTAAGCAGTTGGCCGATTTCTCGATTAAACCACTTTGGTTGAACAGAAGACCGACGGAGGCATTTTAGAGGGATGCAACTTGATTGAAGACTCATGAATTTATTTTTGAAATTGTTCCACGAATCCTCAACCTCTTCGCATACCGCTAGCCTTACATCAGTCAGCCCAGCACGAAGGCGTGCAAAGTCTGCTCTTCTCAAGTCAAGTTTCCTTGATTGACTGGCAACAGACCTTAACTTCGGGATCTTGACGCTAAATCTAACTAGCTGGTGATCACTGCCACCGAGCTCTTCGCCTACAGAGACATCCTCAACGATATCATCCTCAGAGGTGAAGACCAAGTCGAGGATATTGTCTCCTCTCGTCGGTTCTCTGACCCATTGAGTGAGGAACTCGTTGTTGGCGAACTCCAGGAGTAGCGCGCTATCGCCACAGGCTGCTCTGGTTTCCCAGTCAACTTGTCTGTTGAAGTCGCCCATAACGATGCACACTCTGCCTTGAACAAGCTCACCCAGCAGCTGGTACAGTTCCCTGTCCTTCTCAACGGGTTGGGAAGGGGGTCTGTAAAGCACCAGGGTCCTGTATCTGACAGGACCTATCTCTAGGTCAATGCCTAGGAGCTCGTGATCGGATATAATGTTGGAGTTCGTAGATTTGATTGTATCCTTGACATACAACATTACACCGCCACCCTCTCTGTCTGGCCTATCTTTGTGGAAGAGTTGGTAGCCAGGAACCGTGAATTCGCCTTCAAAGTCTCGGTTTGACGTTTTTATCCACGATTCTGTTATGGCTACCATTTCGGGTTCTTCCGTCGCTACGAGGCCACGGAGCTCAGGAAACTTGTTCCTGATTGACCTCGCATTGAACAGAAGAACTTTCAGGGAGTCCCCGACTGTAGGACTCCCTATGCTCTTCCGTTTCCCGGCTTCTTTGTTGGCGAGGCACCCCTTTTTGCGACCTCTGAGAAGGTCGTTCCTGGAGTGACACGGGCGTACTGGCGTACGTCCGCCCTCACTCTGGGCCGGATACTCCTTTCGGTCCTCTCTACGACATTCTGGATCATGTTCGACAGAAAGGCCTTTCCTTTAAAGGAAAGATGTACCCCATCCCTTTGGTAGAGATCATTTCTACCATAAAAGGTGCGGTACGGGTCCACAAAAAAGACCCCCTCTGCCGTACACAAATCTGCCAGGCGCCGGTTTAGAGACACATTCATCGAGTGAGCGGTCCGTGTTGGACCTCTCCTCGGGAGCATCCCGACTACCACACGCTTGCGGGTTTTCAGCCCACAGTCGTCCACGGCACCCATGACCGTGTGGAGGATTTTATCTGTAGGGCCTACCCTACCTCCTCTCAGGTACAGGTCGTTTCCACTGACCATCAGAGCAACGACTGAGCTCTCAGAAATCTGTGATTTCTCAGCCTCTACTCTGATGTGGTGGTTACCACATCCTGGCAGGCAGCTTACCTTCACACTAGTGCGAAGGCGGGCCGCTAGCAGGGACTGCAAGCCCCGTGCTTGAGAATCACCAATAAGGGTGACTCTTGCACATTTGTCAGCAGGCGACTTATTCTTTCCTCTCGGAAGCGACTTGCCGCTTTCCTCTTGTATCTCTGCATTTTTCTTTTTTTTCTTCCTCATCTTATTTTTCTTCTCTTCATTTGTTTTCTTTTCTTCCGTTTCTCTTTTCTCTTCTTCTCTTTCCACTTTCCCATGCGCACCAGTAGCGCTCGAATCCTCTACACTGGGGTGAGCTGCATTATGGTCCTTTTTCTTCTTTTTCTTTTTCTTCTTCTCATTGGCTCCGCATGGCACAAGTGGGACTGCCAATGCAGTTTCACCTCCTTGGGCTGGAGGGTTTTCAAGGAATGTGGGATAATTAGGAGGGATGGCACGAGGAAGGCCGGCGTCGAGGTCCAAAACGCGTAACTCCTTGTGCCAACAATAAACCACCGTGGGGGAGAGCAGCAGTAGGCGTAGGCGTAGGCGTCTCGTCTCGGTGCCTAAGATGACCAACTGCCCTTTCCCTATTGTATAACCATAAACCATATGGTCAGTCTTCGATGGCTAAAAAGTGGGCCATAGAGAGAGAGAGAGAGAGAGAGAGAGAGAGAGGGGTAGACCCACTCAAGCTATCCTCCTTTGACATACATGCGTTCATCACGCTCACATAGACACGTGCTAAAGTGTGCAATAGTCTGTAATCTTAACAACCTCCCGGCCAGAGAAACTTAACAACTTCCTAAAGTTGTGAAGCTTAAGCAAGTACTCCTGATGAGAAGAGCTCATGCTAGCCGAGTGGATACGGCGTTGGCCTCCCAACGTCACGGTACGGGGTTCGATTCCGAATCCCGGCATGAGCGGACACAAACGTCAGCGCACGTAGAGATCTAGCTACCGATTGGTGGACGTGCTGTGCTCACCCCGTTATCGGGTGAGTAGATCTTACACCTCTCACCTCACACAAAGTCAATCACAACACTGCTTTCTTTCCTCTCCCGCCTTCACAGCACAACACACACACTCTCTCTGTTTCAAGGAAACCTGCCGATCGGTATTTATATTCCCGTACCTCTGACGCGGAACAGGTCCCTCTACCCCGAGGTGACCAAGGCTTCCACCTGAACGCTGTTTGGTGTCAAAACATAATACTTCCTGGCAAATCTCCACGAAAGAGAACCGGCCCCTGGGGCCCTCGGGCCGACCAGCGATTGTTATTCTGAACTTAATAAAAATTTTCATTATCCGGTCGGGGATCGTCCCAGTATCATGGAAGGATTGGCGCTAACTAACTAACTAACTCCTGATGAGACATTTGAATGAGGTACTTGAATAACTACTCAAGGGGAGGTAATTGAAGAGGGAAAAATAGAGAGGAATTAATTAAATTTTTGGAACATTCGAAATGATTATGCCGTTTAAAGTTTTGAATGAAGTTTGATAGCTTTTGAGGTGATCAAGTGTCAGACTTGATTATGAATGATGAAGGTTTGAAATGATATTTGATCAGTTTTGAGGTGATCAAGTGTCATATTTGATCATGAATTTGAAGTTTGGAATGATGTTTGATAAGTTTGGAGGTGATCAAGTGTCATACTTGATCATGAGTTTGATGACGTTTTTAAACGATCAAGTGTTGAAATTAATTTCTTCAGAAGAAGTTAGAGGAGAGCAAGCATTTTAGAATTCTCTCGGAGGTTCGAGTCCGATGATCTGGAATAGGTGACAGAAGGTTCGAGTGGATACACATGTTTGATATGGTACTTCAGGATATGACCATCGTCTCTTTGTAATTTACCTATTCGGACCTTATTATCTTCTCCTGGGAAAAGTTGAAGGACGCGCTTCATTTGCTAAAATGGTCTCGTCTTTAAGGGGCTTTGTACGAGAACCACATCCCCTACCTTCACTCGATTTGCCCTGGAACTTTTTGTAGTTCTTTACATAGTTCCCGCGAACTCAAAAGGTACGAATGAAACCAACTGTCTCTGAAGCTTCAAATTTTTCAGATATGCGTTGGAAGGATGCATTGATTTGATCATGAGGGTTTGAGCCCGGACTTCAAATTGGATGGATCATCCTTGTCTGAATGCTTGAAAGTGACACTCGAATTATAATGCAGATTAAGGAAGGAGTTGGGGGTGAGAGGGAGAAGATTTATCTCTGAAGATCGGAAGGTGAGAGGGGGCCCGTTCACGGCGTTTTGAATTGAAGATATAAGGGTGAATAAGTCAAAGTATTTCAGAGTGGCTCGACTCATGGTTTTGTAAAGTCATGATTTGATCACATTAGTTAATCTTTCCCAACAACTCCCGATCCACCCTGAATAAACTGTGATGGTAAGGTGCTTGAGGTTACTAGAAAGTAAGTGAACTTGGAACTCACCAGACACCAAGGTTTCTTTGAGAACATGCCCCCATTTTACGAAACTCTTAGCATTATAGCTGTAAATATAGTCAGGTACCCCATACAGATTTGAAAACCGCTGAGAAGCTTTAAGGTGCAAGGTCCGTTTTTGAGGCCGAAAATCTTTGGGATATTTTATTTTCAGCTTTTGCCATAAATTAAAAATATAAGTCTTTAGCTTGCGTATGCAATAGTTTTTATCTTATTTTTGTGAAAAAAAGTAGCTAAAGAATAAATTAAAAAATAAAGCGTAGCGAAATTTTAGAGAATGCTGCGTCAGGACTGGTCGTTTTCTATTTTTTGCATGACTATTATATTTTTGTCCATTTTTATTGTCACATCTGTTTGGTACGTATTGCATTATAAGCATTTATTTTTGTACCTACCAACTCTACAAGTTATGTAATTTATGGATCCGGAGTTGGAGTCGGATGCAGAGTCAGATAGTGGCTTTTCAAAGTAACAAGAGGTACCATTATGTCCTCGCTTTTTTTTACGAAGGTTCGCCAGTAGCCATAGTCCTCAAACTATACATATATCATCATCATCACTAACTCTATAATTTAAGAAGGGGATGTTTTTGAGTATTTGAATAATAATTTCCTCTTAATTTGGTTATGACTTATGTTTTTATATCAAAGATATTTCTAATAATTCTTTTATAATATCAAAAAACAAAATGGTGAAGTTTAGAAATAAATATAAGTATCGAAATTTTTTGAATTTTTTAAAACCAAAAGAATTACAAATGGTGAAGTTCAGAAAATTTATATATATATATATATATATATATATATATATATATATATATATATATATATATATATATATATATATATGAATGCAATATCCACCCTTTCCTTCGACTTAGTTTGACCTTATTGCCTGTTTCTTGTAATTCTTGATGTGTTTTTTTACCTTCCCCCTTCCCTCTTCCTCATTGGTGATTTCTTGTTTTTGAGGCGGTCTTTCATACTTTTCTTTCGTATATATACCTCTAATATAATACTATTTTTTGTAGTTATCCTTGATAAGGAACTTAATAAAGTTCGAAAGTACTTGGAAACACCTTTTCATTTTTTCCTGCGGGATATTGCATTCATTTGCTACCCTCACGTGATACTTTGTGAGTTTTTCATATATATATATATATATATATATATATATATATATATATATATATATATATATATATATATATATATATATATATATATATATATCTTCTATAACTATATTTTAGCAACGTGATATTTTGAAAGGGGGAAAATTTAGTTTAGAGTTCCTTTTATAAATTATTATAATTGGCGAAGTTCAGAAAATTGATTAAAATTTAACCATGGCTGTTTTTTTTAGATTTAATATTTTTCTAATCTTAGTAGCGAAGCGCAAGCTTTTTCCGTAGGGTGGAGTAGCGAAGTAATTGTCTGGTGTATGTATAATTATATATACTAATATCCATAACCCTATACTTTAAGAACTAGATTTTTTGAAGGTTTGCATAAGATTTTTTCTTTTAGTTCGGTTGTCACCAAGTAGATTTAATTTTTTTTATCAGTTATTTCTAATAATTCCTTTATAATATAAAAAAAATAAAATGGTAAAGTTCAGAAATAAATATAAGTATAGAATTTTTGTGACTTTTTTAAAACTAAAAGAATTACAAATGGTGAAGTTCAGAAAATTTATTCAAATTTTGGCATTCAAATTATTATAGCAAATATAGATGGAGAACAGAAAAAAGAATCTGGATAGGCAGTAGGACACAGGCCGAAGAAGAAGAACAACAACAAGAACAAGAACAAGAACAAGAACAAGAACAATAAAAAGAAGAAGAAGATGAAATGAAGAAGAAGAAGAAGAAGAAGAAAAGGGTGTTCAAGGCGTTAAAATAAAGAGTCTATACAGGGGATTAAAAAAGGCGGTTAAGATTAGCAAATAAGGCCGTAGGGCAACATCCCCGCAGGGGTGCCTGTGTGACCAAGCTTTTCCTGTTAAGGAAGATATATATATATATATATATATATATATATATATATATATATATATATATATATATATATATATATATATATATATATATATATATATTTACATATCGTTAAATTCCTTTTTTCTTCATAAGGAGTCAATCAATCCCTTTGGGCTTGCGATCCTGTATAATTTACAATTATACATGCATGACCTGCCACACTCGTTATGTAGGCCAAACTGGCTTACAACTCAAATGCAGGATCGCGAAGCACTTGGGTTTGTCTCATAGGACTGGTATTCCCATTTCTAAACCTGAAGCCTCTTTCATCAGGCAACATTCTGAGTATCACCATCATCCTTTTAATTCTAATTCATTTCCTTTATTATCTTCAGCCTTAACTTCTCTCGATTTTAAAATCTTAGAGTCACTGTATATCAATAAAGTAAATCCAAACCTAAATAATTACTCCTCCTCAATTAAACTATTCACACTATAACCAACCAACACTTCAATAGATTAACTAGCCAACCGACCAACCGAACAAATTTCGTTAGTAGTTTTTATATCTTCATTTTTTTACATTCTCAACTCCCACGATAAAGTTTAGTCAATTTGTTCATTCTGATTTGTTTTCGTTTTTTTTTTGTTTTTTTTTTACAATTTAATATAATAGGTTATTTTTTGTTTACTTCAGTAAACTTTAATATGTGAGATTCAAGTCAGTTTATGTTATAATATAACTTTCTATTTTTTTTTAAATCACACTGGGTAGTATTATTTAATTCTATATATTGTTATTAGTGTTTTTACTTTAATTTTAATAATTGTCAATTTTATTATTTTAACTTGCCTTCTTCCGCTTTTTTAGCCATTATTTAATGCATTCTTTTAACTGTTATCAATTAATGTCGCTGAAGATGGTCCTAGTAAAGGTCCGAAACGTCCGGCCAATTAATGATTAGTGTAATCACCTGGGTCTTCATATTCCTGCTACATATCAGATTCCCAAGGAACAAATAAATTATCAGTATATATATATATATATATATATATATATATATATATATATATATATATATATATATATATATATATATATATATATATATATTTATAGTTTTTGAATCACCAGTTGACTTCTTTCTTGTATTCTTTTTTTAAGCTCCAGGCTGGTATTCCGTAGATGCAGCAGTTTTTTTTTTCTTTCTTCTGGGGCCCATAGCTTTAGTTTTTTTTCTTGTGACTTCTTTCTTCTCCCGTAATTGAACTTCAGTCACAAAGGAATCTATACATGTTGTGATAATGTTAAACACTTCATAACCAACATTATGCTTTAAAATGTCTAATGTAATATTTATATTGGCCAAATGCATTCCTCGTATTTTGTTTTAGAACGCTTTGTCCATATTTTGGAAAGAATGGATTCATTCCAATTTGGAGTATTTGCCCTTCCTACATCTATCAAAAAGGGTGTCCGTTGTCATCGCCAATTAAACTTCTAGAACTAATCTATTTTTTACTGGGAACAAATTAAATTTTACTTTCATCTCTCTGTGCGTTTTTCGCTCAGCTACTGGGATGTCTAGAGCTACGTCTTTTTGATAAGAACACCATAAATTTACTCCTTCAGGACATCCATGATGCTTGGGATTTTTATATGTGCTTGAACAGTGATGGAAGCTTGCTAAAATATTATTTTTCATTTGTTCATTCGAGAGCTGGATGCTCCGTTTTATTGCAAAGGAATAATAACGCAACAATTTATCAATAAATAGCGTCAGTTAGTTTATTGCATCCCCCCCTTCAAGTTGGGAAACATTTCTTTTTTTTTTGTCTCTGGCCGTTTCTGTAATTTTACAATGATCTGCTTTTAATTTTCTTAGTTTTGTTCCTAATCCTTTAGCAACATGATTGATACATTCTTCTTTTACAACTGGGTAGTTATCGTAGGAACCATTTCCATTGTTTATTTCGCAACCTGCTTTATGGGCGCTAGCATCTCCATCTCCAATAAAAGCTGTATATCGAAAACCCAAATTTTCCGATCGGGACCATATTCTTCTAGCAGTTTCTGGCTCCATAGACCCCGATTCACCATCAAATTTTTTTCACATATGTGGCTTGTAAAGCTTCATAATTTTCGAGGGTAATCTTCTGAGAATCTAGCTTCTTTTTTCGCATACTACAGATTCTACAATAATTACCCAATATTTCATAATCTACGCAGAGTCCCGTATGTAGTTCTACGACACATCCTACTCCTATGTAGGATTGATGTCCTCTTATCATCCACGACCTATCATAGGATACATTCTTTTATAATATCAAAAAACAAAATGTTTAAGTTCAGAAATAAATATAAGTATTGAAATTTTGTGAATTTTTTTACATCCAAAGAATTACAAATGATTAAGTTCAGAAAATTTATTTTTATATATCTTCTATAACTATATTTTAGCCACGTGATATTTTGAAAGAGGGAAAATTTAGTTTAGAGTTCCTTTTTAAAATTATTATAATCGGCGAAGTTCAGAAAATTTATAAAAAATTAACCATGGCTGCTTTTTTTTAGATTTAATTTTTTTTAAATCTTAGTAGCGAAGCCCAAGTCATTGCCGGGCTTATGTATAATTATATATACGAATAAATTTATATATATACCAGGTGTCCCAGAAAAAAGTTAACCGTACTTTGAATTAGCATAACTCAAAAACTATTAGAGAATTTTTGGTTTTACCAAAAGTGTTTTATTTACCAACTATTTATTTGTCGATTCTAGAAATTTCATTAAATTCCCTTTTATGATATTGATATACTAATTGGTTTAGTGGAGTCTATCAAAAATATGTTTGCGCAAGGAAGTAAAATAATGAAACGAAGCCTAGGAAGGCTAGGCCACCGTGCACTTTCAAGAGAACCTAGAGAACCTAGGTTGCCTAGGTCTTTGTGCGATTTTCCAAGCAGACCCTAGGCCATTTTACAGTGGTTTTTTTTTAGCCACGCTGTGGTATGGTCTCGTCATTATTGCTTACTAAGCAAATGAAAGCGTTTCTGTGTAAAAGTTTACTTCCATAGAACCTTTTTAATCATGCAGTTAACAAAAGATCAACGCGTATTTATAGTCACAAACTTTATTAAGACTGACAGTATTAAACCAGTACAAGATTCATTTGAACAACGTTTTCTAGGTCGGTACCCACCAAGCAAGCCCACACTTTGGAAAAAGGTTCGCAAATACCAACATGAAGGAACATCCTTAAATATAAATAAAGGTCGTTTGGGTCGTATGAGAACCATAAGAACAACAGAAAATATCGAAAATGTTCAGATAATACTTCTTCAAAATCCACATGTATCAGTCAGAAAGAATGGATTACAATGGTCAAAGTCATCATTTAACCGCCTTATTAAACATGACTTAAAATGGCATCCCTATAAGATGCATGCAAGACACCAGCTTCTTGAAACTGATTTTCCTTGTAGACATTTTGTCGAATGGCCTCCTGATAAACTTGCTCGTTTCTTGGAAAACATTGTGATTGGTGACGAGGCAGCCTTTTTCATGAATGGAAAGGTAAATAGCCATAACATTCGGCAATATGCGCCACTGAACCACACCCCAGCATTCAACTTTGACACACGTATTTGTCAGCAGAAAGTGTCTCTGTGGATCGGAATATGCGGGAATGGCTATCTTGTTGGCCCATTGTTTTACGAGAATAACTTGAATGGTGCTGCCTACCTGAGCATGATCAACGAAAGGATCTTCCCGGAACTCCGCCAGATTTACGGCAATCAATTCAATAGACTTTGGTGGATTCAGGACGGCGCACCAGCTCATAAACAGCTTGCTGTAAGAACAAAACTAAGAGAAACGTTTGACAACCGCATTGTTACGCTAAATCATGCAATTGAATGGCCCTCAAGATCCCCTGACCTAACACCGTACGATTATTTCTTATGGGGATATTTAAAGAATTAAGTGTATTCTACTCTACCACAAAACATCAACCTGTTAAGAGATAGTATCACACGTGAAGTCAATAGACTTAAGGAAAATCGCAAGTTAATCAAAAAAGTTGTTCAATAAATGCGATCAAAGGCGCAACTGTGCTTGGAAAGAAATGGAAGACATGTGGAAGGAAATGATACTTAGAAAATTAAAAAATGAATTTGTCTTACCCATATGAAGAGGTGTTTTTGTTAAAAATGAATTTAATATATTTGTTAATTTTAAAGTTCGAAGTTTCATTATTTTACTTCTTTGCGCAAACATAATTTTGATAGCCTCCACTAAACCCATTAGTGTATCAATACCGTAAAAGGGAATTTAATGAAATTTCCAGAATCGACAGATAAATAGTTGGTAAATTAGTTTTGTTTTACAGGACTCAAAAATCTCCAATAGGTTTTGAGTTATACTAATTCAAAGTACGGTTAACTTTTTTCTAGGACTCCTTGTATATATATATATATATATATATATATATATATATATATATATATATATATATATATATATATATATATATATATATATATATATATATATATAATATATATATATATATATAAGTTGTTTCAATAACTTGGACCGATTTTAAATGTGAGTTAAGTTTAAGCGTCTAATGATTTTCTTATTTTTCTTTCAGATTTACCAACTTCAGTCTTTGGCAATTTCAACCATTGACAGATTAACTATCGAACAACACGTTAAGGTTATCGAAGCCTATTACGAAAATGGACGTTCAAACAGAAATGCATTTCGGGCACTCTGCGACTTTTTTGGTCAACATAATTGACCAACCGAGAGTGCAATTGGAAAAATTGTTCGTAAATTCAAACAAACGGGGTCGGTGGCAAATATGAAAACGCCATTGCGTGCTCGTTTACGCCATTCAGCAAAAAACATTGCTGCAGTGAGCGAGAATGTGGCCGAAGATCCAGACACCTCTATTCACCATCGCGCGCAGGAATTGAACCTCTCCACAACAAAGTTACATCGAATTTTTTTACGAAAAGATGTCTCTACACGCTTACAAAATTCAATTGACAAGAGAACTGAAGACTGCTGACCATTTGAAACACCATACATTCGTTAATTGGGTGCGCGAGCAAAGACAAGCCGATGATGATTTTTTGCAAAAAATCATCTTTAAGGATGAAGCCCATTTTCATCTTGGTGGGCAGAATTGCCGCATTTGGGCTGATGAAAATCCCAGGAAAATTGTTAAAAGCCACTGCATCCACAAAAGGTCACTGTTTGGTGTGCATTTTTTGCTAGCGGAATCATTGGGCCACATTTCTTTGAAAATGATGCCGGGAATTCTGTTACGGTGACAGGCGAGCGATACTGTGCCATGATAACCAACTTGTTATGTCCTGAATTGAATTCTATGGATGTCGAAGATTTGTAGTTTCAACAGGACGGCGCCACATGCCACACAGCCAATGCAACAATGGCTTTATTGAATGAGAAGTTCCCAGGTCGCATCTCTCGAAACAGCGAGTTCAATTGGCCACCACGATCGTGTGACTTGAGGCCTTTAGATTTCTTCCTTTGTGGTCATTTCAAAAGTAAGGTCTATGCCAACAAGCCAACAACAATTCAACAGCTGAAGGATGAGATAATAAGGCATAATGGTGAAATCGAGAAGCAACTATGCAGAGACGTCATCAAAAATTTTGATCATCAAATGGAGGTGTGCCGCCGAAGCCTTGTCGGACATTTAGGTGATATTATTTTTCACACATAATTGCCATGAGTCAAATAACATGATCCAATAGTGAAATCAATAAATTTTCACCAATAACACTGTTTTATTTATGGCTAACTTCGATCGTCTTAATGGAACACCCTTTATATACATACGTGGAATTCCCAAGGAAAAAAACAAACAACCGATAGCCCAAGCACTTTCGTTGTCAAAACTTCTTCACGGGCAAGTACAAAGATAAATGTTAAAGACAAAGGTGGAGCGGGCATATAAAACAAAAAACATGTGACGTCATAAACAAAAGACTAACAACACGTATCCTTACAAACTAAACAAAATATGTTATATAAAACCTGGGAGAGCTTTTTTATATTGTTTACATATTCTTTCAGGTATAAAATTATCAAGTTTAAAAAGCCCATCACTAAGATTAAAATTTAGGTGCTGCGTAAATTTAATAATGGCGGATTCAATAAGATTACGCTAATGATGACCTTTTACATAAATTAAGGCTTTTGCTCCTAACCAATCAATCTGATGGCCAGTGGAGATAATATGTATGAATAAAGCATTAGAAGTCTGCCCTGTTCTGCAACTATATTTATGTTGGGTAATCCTCACAGATAAACTTTTCTCCAGTTTGACCAACATAAAACTCCTTACAAAAAGTACAGGGAACTGCATAAATACAGGAAAGTTTATTAAAGGGCGAATTATTAATTAAAAAATTCTTTAAAACTAAATTAGAGGTAAAAACGACATGAACATTAAATGAGGATAAAAGCTTGGGGATATGTCTGTGGGAAAATTCCACATGGAATTTCTTTGCCAGCACGGAAGTGACGTCCATGCGCTAAAGAAAATTCTAGAATTTGGTTAGGCTTAAATTGGTAAGCATCCCCTTCCCCCACATCCACAAGCGGTAGCATCGAACCGCGTCCCCCTTTGACCACCTTTTCGCGGGTTAGAGTCGCCTGGGCGTGAAGATTCGAGGCTATTCGAGAGTAGCGCTGTTTCCCCCATTCCTTGGGGGGAGCCTCGGATAGATAGGGCTCTTCTTCCTGTTGGGAGACACAGAGTTGAGGAGTCCCGCCAGGATCCAAGAAGCATTCCCATAGCTCCAAGTCAGGTGCTAACAACGAAGCAAAGTGACGGCTGAACTTTTTGTGTGTTGGACTTATCCCACCCAGTGTGGCCAAATGTGATTCATCCTTTAATGCTAGATTGTAGGAGAAAAAATGCTAAAATATGCTAAAAAATATTTGTTTATACCAAAAAAAATGCCGAAAAAGTATTTTACTCACCAATTGCTTTTTTAATTAAACTTCCAAGAAAATGTCATCATAATTTGGGAAAGCAGACAGCACATCTTCTTCTGGAGCTTTACTGGAGTCATAAGACTCCATTGTCCCAATTTTGTTGATGACAACTTTTGGCAATTCAAAGTTTTTGCAGCATTTGTTGTGTCTCTTTAAGCCATATTTTACTGCAAGAATAGCTGAAAGCATTGGCAGCTGCATTTTGTTTCGCAGTTTATTTTTCACGATATTCATGCTGCTGAATAACCGCTCTACTTCAGCGTTAGAATTTGGCAAGATTAACAGACTTATAGCAAATTCTGAAACTTCCTTTAATGGGTTTCCCCCAGAAGCATCTATAGGCAGATACTTCAGACCGAAACCCCTCAGTAGTTTCAATATTAGTCCATTTAACCAAATGGATGCTATTGTATTGAATCTCAATTGATGACTTCATCTCTTCATCTAAATGAAATGATTCTAGTAGAGGAATGATGGGATTCTTAAAATGAGTCAAGGTATTTTGTACTGAGAATAAGTTGATGTTCTTCAAGATATTTATGTTTTCTGGCATACGATTATGTATCTCTTTGTATAGACAAAGCAAAAAAAAATTCTGCTCTTTTGCGGATGTCAGTTTGTTGAGAAACTTGAATTTTCTTGCTAATCATCAATTCTGTCAGCCTTTTTTCAAACCTATATCCCAGCTGTGGATTCAGATCAAGAAATTCTTCAATATTGGCATTAGGATCTAGAGGATCAATCATGCTTGTTGGTAATACTAACATGTTAGCAATAGATTTGATTATAGATGTGATAGGTCAGAAAGCAATTGTGTTTTATCAAGTCCTGAAAACAGCGCTTCCTACTGACTACGCGATTAAGTTGGATTTGGCCAGTGGTTTTTAGCACATTCCTTTGCACGAACATGCACGGCACCAATTCGGGATCCGAGTTAGAAAGGAAACCTGGAGGTTCACGAGATTGCCCATGGGCTTTGCCGGTGCCCCTTACATTATGCAGCAGATAATGGAAGCGGTGGCAAACAACTACGCCAGAACCGAAGGATGCAGGGCATTCACCTAACTGGACGACTTCCTAATCATAGGACACCTTGACAAAGTCCTGAATGTCTTGAATCAATTATTGAGCTCCAGCTTGACCATAAATTACCCAAAATCCATACTTACCCCGTGTAGACAATTGGAGTACCTAGGCATCCTCATAGACCTGGGCAACTCCCGTGTCAGGCTCACTTCCAAAATGGCCTCCAAAACTGTGAAAGCTCTTGGCTTTACGGATTACCCTGACCTGAACCATAAGTTTTGGCAGAGGTTAGGAGGTCTTCTAAATTTTGTAATACCAGTGCTTAACTTACCATTCATCTGGGTACAATTGTGTAGTGCAGCAAGACACCACGGACACCAGGATGCCAGACTAACGGCATGTGTAGGCCATGAATGGTCTTTTGCAGTCTCCTTCTTTTCTTATGTTCTTATTAGTGAATCTTATTGACACCCAGTGGCACCCCTGGCGCTTCCCCTAGGCATCATCCTTGACAGTGGTTTGCGACTCCTGCCTATCGGGCATAGCAATTACAGCCTCAGGTGAATCCTGGGCATTCCCTGCTCACCTCCTTCGAGTTCCTGGATTTGCCTTCCACTTGGAAAGCGTGGCCCTTGTCATCACCCCCCTCCTCTTCCCAAGGGCACGCATCCTCTCGGACTGTCAACCGGCAATCTCAAACACCAAGAGGGGAAAAATCCCTCCAGACATCCTCCAGCTCCTCTCAGCCGATGCCCTGGTTGACTTCTCTGCCTTATGGAGAAGCTCGGCCAAAAACATCTGTTACGTTCGATCCCTTCGGAATCCGGCGGACGGCCCGTCCCGGACCTGAGAGGAACCTTCGCTCCGCTCCAGGTATGCCCAGTCCTCTATGCCTTAGGCTCCGCCTATATAAAGCAGTGAGGACCTGGGACGGGCACATTCGCTCGCCGACTCCCACCGAACGCACACCTCTCCATTTTTGACCTTCACATCATTATCCCCGACCGCCCACCCCGGTTTGTATCGTCACTATATCCACTCATTTCCACTCGCGAAATTCTGATTTATATAGCTTTCCCCATTCTTTCATTATTCCTTCCATGTAAGGAAAAAACTTTGACAAAAAGTTTGTTAACTTCTTGAACATGTTTTAAAATTGGATGCAGAAATAAAATGAAAAGCTCATTCTGAGGGTCACAATACATATCGTTTAGTAGCTGGGCAGTGTAACATCTTTCGTTAACACTTGCTATTTGAAAATGAGTCAGTAATTCAATCCACTGGCTTAAGATTCTGCTGATTGCTGGTTCAATCGAAAACCACCTGGTTGTACAAGAATTTAAGATCTTCAATGGTTCCTTATCATTAACGGTCAGGAAAAGCTGTTTGTGAAAAATTTGTCTCACTGAACTCTGTGAAAACCATTTATAAGTTTCACTTACTAAAAATTCTAAGTTTCTTGGCAGAGCTGCAGCACAAGCATGGGATACTGATAATTGTAGTGAGTGGCACACACATCTAAACAAAAGCAATCCAGGAATTTCATCTTTCAACTTCTTGATAAAACCATTATTTATCCCTACCATTACGCTGGCATTGTCAGTACCAATGGCCAAAAGATTTTTCATGTTCAATTTATTTTCAGCTAATTCATTCTTTATTGCATTTGCAATGGCATCTGCATCACATTTTTCTAAAAGCACCAAATTAAGATATGTATGCACTACTTTTTATGATTTCTACTATAATAAATTACAATGATGCCTAATAACTTATTAATAGTGATGTCATTTGATTCATCCAGCAATAGGCGGAATTTTCCTTGCCCTAGATCAGAAAGCAGATCTTCATTGAAATAAGGAGCTATGACATTCTTCACAATATTTCTACACTTAGTGCGATGCATCTTAACTTTATTCACCGTTTCATTATTCGATATACTATTTTTGCACAAGTCTACCAAATGATCACAGGAATTGAACACTGAATGACAGCAAATATACATTGCTAAATTGGCCTCAAGTGTACATGTTTTATCATCTTTCTTCACAATGTAACTTGTAAGAGAAGCACTATGAAATGGAGTAGAAAGTTTGTGTTTCTTTGTTTCACAATGGCTTGTTAAAAGAGAATACTTAGCTAAAATGTCACATCTACAAAACTTGCAATGAGCTTTAGATGAATCAGTGGGCACTTCACAAAGCCACTTTGTAAAAGCAAGAACTTTTAACCATTCCTTTCGGAATTTTTTTGAGAATACGTTGCTTTAGTTTTACTCATTATTAAAGGAAAGGTGCACTTGGTAATTTAAAAACTTGAAGAGCCAATTTTAAGTATAAAGTACAGTAGTTTGGTTTGGCAGGGATTGCATCAGTTCATAGTTAACACTGTCACTGATGAAGCGACAAATTTAGATGTAAAAAATCTAAAGTGGCAACCAACCGTCTGTCGTCTGAGACTGTTGTTTTTCGAGTGTGTGGATATTTTATATATTCTTGCATTATCTTATATTTCATAATGAAACATAATGTAATTTTCATTCCTCCCTATTATGATTACAAGGTAAACTTAATTGAAGTACAATAAAATGATAAAAAATGCCAGATATCTATTTTTTCATGCTGCTTTTCCTGCTAGATGCCAGATTATTTTTTTGGCTGCTAGATCAGTCAAAAAAATGCCAGATCTGGCATTAAAAATGCTAAATTGGCGACCCTAGAGGGAATTCCATTTGACGATCGCCACCGAGCGATTTTTCCGACTCCACTCATCAACTAAATTTTATGGTCCTAAGACCCCTCCTAAATTGGTTCCAAGATTTACCAAAGTTCCTAGCTACTCAAAGCCAAGAAACTTCCATCCATCTGAACACCGAGACGTTAAGCCCCTCGTTTCTTCTCCCCCGGTTGTGCCGTACCAAAAGAACCCGATCATCTCTTACACCTGCGGAGTTCCTGGGGCCATTACAGCACGAACTGTCCTCAAAATTCCCGACTCGCAAACTTTCAGTCCCACCATGTGCACCAAATCTGGGCCGCCCCTGCTCCTCCTCCGTTGCCTCATGAGACCCCCGATCCTCCCTCGCCCGCCAAAGATCCGGTCCATCAGGTAAACTTCCTCTTTAATGAGAACAAACCTGGTGGATTGGAATTTGAGAACGGAACTGTAAACGGTCGCCGAGTATCCACCCTCGTCCGTGACACCGGGTGCACCTGCATCGTAGTGTCTGAGGACCTACTCCCCCCTGTTGGCCCCGACCACAAGAAGTTTGCGGTGGTCCACGACTACTTTGGCCGGGCCAGTAACTCGTTGTCACATCGAGTGTGACTATATGTCCGGGTGAGGCGAAGTGGTAGCGGCCCATAATCCAGTTCTGCTCCGTTTTAATCGGTCAGAACCCCGTAATCCCCGACCATCCCATGGCCCAGCTCGTGATTACCCGTACACATGCAGCCCTGGAATCCCATGCACCAGTTCCCCTGGAAACCCCTATTAACCCGGAGTTTCAAGCCCTCCCGAGCGACAAGTTTGCCCGCGCCGAGAAGGAGTGCGCAACTCTCCTCCCCCTTTGGGAGAAAACTAAAACCCTCGAGCGTGAGTCCACCCGAGGTAACAAACGATTGTCGGAGATCGTGAAGAAGGACTTATTGAGAGGTATAAGACCTACTTTGACCTTAAGTCCCGAAAACGAAAATTCAAGCCTGGCGCGGAGGTACTGGTACTATTTCCCATGGAAAGCAACAAACTTCTTAGCCAGTGGAAGAGACCCTACCTCGTCCTCGAGGCTAGAGGACCCGTGGATTACCTCATCCGCACTCCGGCGGGAGCGAAGGTTTTCCACGTGAATTGTATATATTATCTCATTAATGTTCTTAATTATGATTTTTTGGGGGGGTTCACTAAGTTGTTTAGTCATTAGTCCCATATTCATGCCTCCATTTAATTGCATCCTTTTTTTGGTACCACTGAAATGTCGCCAATGTTCTACTGTGATTTTTTAGTTTAAAATCGTGCTAGTTAAATTGTCTTTAGAATTGACCCATTTAAGGCTTATGCCCGTAAATTTCCCGCCGAGCTCAGATTCACGTTTTTTTTTGTGTGTACACATGTCGTAGCAGGTCAAAATTTCCCAAGACCCTTGATAATTCTAGTTCGACGGGTGGGATTATCCTTTCCTACGCAACTGCTCTGTAAAGCATCATCTTTCGGATGGGAGATGTGTGGGGGAATTCCACGTGGAATTTGTTTGCCAGCACGGAAGTGACGTCCATGCACTAAAGAAAATTCTAGAATTTGGTTAGGCTTAAATTGGTAAGCCCCCCCCCCACAACCACAAGTTGTAGCCTCGAACCACGTCCACCTCAGACCACCTTTTCGCGGGTTAGAATCGCCTGGGCGTGAAGATTCGAGGCCATTCGAGAGTAGCGCTGTTTCCCCCACCCCTGCGGGGGAAGCCTCTGATATTTAGGGCTCGTCTTCCAGGTGGGAGACATAGAGTTGAGGAGTCCCGCCATGATCCAAGAAGCATTCCCCTAGTTCCAAGTCAGGTGCTAACAACGAAGCAAAGTGACGGCTGAACTTTTCGTGTGTTGGAATTAGCCCAGCCAGTGAGGTAATTCCATTTGACGATCGCCATCGAGTGATTTTTCCGACTCCACTCATCAACTCCTGTCCAAGCCCTCCTCGTTCCCTCCTCATCTTCAGGTGGCCGAAATACTCTCCTCTGGACCGGACGTTATCGCCCCCCCCTCCCTTGGAGAACTGTCATCACGTCAACTTCCCGCTCAGAAGCTCCGAGTACCCTCGCCCTCACGTTTATTGCCTGCAGAAGACATCCGTGAAACCTTACCATGACGTCTGACTTGGAATCCTCCGTAAGCCAACCCCTCTTCCCCTTCAGCAACCCATTTGAGTTAATCCTCCCCATTGGAATAGTCTCCTTCTGTAACTCATTAATTTCTAACTTCAGAGTCTGATTCATAACTCTGCAATTCTCCCCTCATTTACCAATTTAATTTTGCCCATTGATTCGCTTATTTTATGTAAATAAAATTATATTTTTGTAAATGCCTCTTTAAATAACCTTGAGCTTTGCTATTGCCCAAATTTACCTGACCTCGTTTTGCACTCTTTTCTCGCTGCTCTGCGCATCGAAACTCATGGCGTCCCCCCCCCACTTGTCAGGTCGCCTTTAAGTTATTAGTCCCTTCCCTCATAGATATAATATGGTATTGATATAATATAATGTCATACCACGACAATGTCTAAAATTATCATTATAGGGAAGATTTTTTGGCTAAAGCCAAGGCACTATCTAAAACATAAAGAGGGTACTTTAGATCCCTATCAATAATTATCAAGCTCTCGGTCTAAAAATTCAGGATTACAAACACGTAGTGCGAGTTAATACATGGAGATAAAAGCAGATTTTTTGACAGCAGTGGAATGGTTCGAGTAAAAATGAATATACAGAGGAATATGGGTAGGTTTTCTAAAAACAGAAAATTTAAACCCTTGCACGGTACGATGAACAAGAGAGTCTAAAAAATTAAGTTTACTTTCAATTTCAACCTAATGAGTGAACTTTATGGATGGTACTAAGTTATTCAGTTCCTTCAGAAAAGCTTCAATATCACAATCATTGGGCCAAGTACAAAATACATCATCGACAAGAAATGCAAATAGCATTTCTTGGCAAAATTCTTGGCAGCATCCTAGATTCAAAAAACTACATTTAAAGGCAGCTAAATAATTCGAAAGGTGGTTACCCATTACCATACCAGAGCGTTGCAAGAAATAATTATCATTAAAGCTGAAGGAACATTTTTTTTTAAGCATAATTCAATCAACTCAATTAGTGGAAAAAGGTAATGAAACTTCATTCGAAACTCCCGGCAAGTAACTAAGATCGTCAACCGGGACCTTGGTGAATAAAGACACCACATCAAAACCTACCATTTTAAAATCAAAATTTACATTAGGTTCTTCAAGTTTATCAATAAAATCGATGTTATTCCTAACACATGACCCCAAAATTGTACCAATTAATGGACTTAGGATCGATAACAACCACTTGGGTAGTTTGTAAGAGGCGGACCCAAACGAACTAATAATGTGTCTAAGAGGAAAACCAGGTTTATGGATTTTAACCAATCCATATAGGTAAGGCAAAGAAGGTGTAGTAACAACAAACGTACGAATTAGCTCTTTGTCTTTAATTAAGCTTTTGATTATTGATGGAAAGATGAATTTACAAAAATTAATGGATCTTTAACTAGTTTAGAGTATGTAAAATTGCCAATAAGTAACGCATCCATCTTATTAATAGAATCGCACTTATCAAGAACCACAAATGTGTTAGACTTATCTGCTTTAGTGAAAAAACAAATGCAAAAAACAAAACAAAACAAAACAAAAAAACAAACCTTGCTTAAATAATAGGGAGAAGGCCGGCCTTCCCCAAGAAGTCAACAAGTCCACAAGTCAATGTGCACGAATCTGAACCGAGCACATGGGACAGGCGGTAGCGACCCCACTCATCCCGGTACTGGGACAGGTATCGTGCGCGAAGATCACCCAGACTGGGACATTCGACAAGAATGTGCCGAACAGTCTGGGGGACGACGCAGTCGTTGCAATAGGGCGCAGGCGAGCGCTCCATCAAATAGCGATGCGTCACACGAGTGTGGCCGATTCGGAGACGACAGAAAGCAACCTGAAGCCGCCGCGGCATTGGGGGATAGGTCCATGGGAACAGTCGCGGCGCAATGGCACGCAACTTTAAGTTCCCTTCGACCGTCTCCCATCTTCTTTGCCAAGCAGTCCGAAGAGCTGCCCGTATTCCTGCCATGTAGTCAGTGTGAGGAAGAGCGAAACGCTGGTCCGGCCGCAGAGTCCTCGCGGACTCTTTGGCGACTAATGCCCAAGTAGGCAGTCGCCAGATGAGCTCTTAAAAAAACAAAACAAAACAAAAACAAACTATGTGGGTGCGTTTTGACGGATGCGGATGACCTTTGATAGGCCCTTGTGGCTTTTTGTCATCCATGAGTATTTTTTCCGTGGAATTCTATATCCCACCTAATCTGATTTAGCATGTTGCGTAATTTATCGTAATCTCCCCTATACAAATTTGGAATTTTTGTGGTTTGTCATTGTTCTACCCTTAACTATTTGCAAATTAAACTAAACCATCTGATGATCACCGTTTCCCAATGATTCCCCTACACTCAATCCTTGAAGCAAGTGATCATCATTTGAAAGAATTAGATCTAATATATTGGCACCCATTGTTGGCTTATTAACAAATTGGGTCAAAAAGTAATCTTCAAAACACTCCATAAACTAAAAACTTGCACCAAGAATAACTATCTTTTTTTGCATCCTTTACTTATTTTCCTAATCATCAACTCATGGATACAATCAGTCTGTCCTGGTGGTCTATAAAAAGCTCCCAAGTGTATTTTTCTATTTTTACCAACCTTAATATCTATCCATAATGATTCACCTTCTCCTTGCTTTATAGTTATTTAGATTTGAAGAAATACTATTTCTGATATAAATAATCAACCCACCACCAGTCCTATCTCTCCTTTGACTAATGTACATAGTGTAACCCTCTAGTTCAAATTTACTCACATTATCATTAAATATATTTTCATTAACCCAAGATTCAACTATACATATTATATCTATATCTTCATGAATGATATAACTAAATAATTCATCCCTCTTATTTCTAAGATTACGAGCATTTGTGTAAAGACAACTCAGCCCACCTAACCCTGAAGCACCTGAGGGCCGATCCTCTCTGCATCTCTTTTCTCTCCTTCCATCCTGTACTCTTGTATTTCCCTAACCACTATCACTACTCAAATAAATAATTTAACCTTAAAGCACTTCCATTAGCTTGCCTACCTTCTACAAATCTGTGTTTGCATCCTTTGCCCGACCTCTATCAAAACCTAGTTTCCCGCCTCTAAAGATCTAATAACACTATCTAATTTCCGCCACAAAACCTCAACCCCATCTCAGCTCAGATGGAGTCCATCCATCGCATACAAACCCTCATTCCCATAAAACCCACTCCAAACATCTACAAACACCAATCCTGACTCCTCGCACAAACCTCTTCCTCATAAGGATACATCAGTCTCTTGGAATCTCTCTTCTTTTTTGTGGAACTCTTTGGTGGAACATGGGCCTTTTTACACACTTCTTCACATATTCTTGTAAAGATGGAGGGCATCTTTTCAACATTTTCATCACTCAGAGTGGTCTCCCAGTCAATCCTCAAATTTTCTGCAATTTTTGTCCATTCAATGTATAAATGGCTATGACGAGAAGATGTCAAGCTACCTTGGTAATGTTTGGAATGTTGAAACAAAATAAAAAATATGAATGTTGAGAATAAAATTCGGTAAACATGAAGATCGGGGCCACGCCCCCAAAAGTGTATTATTTTACATGTATATTTCGTTCACCTGCCCATGCATATTCATGCGTGTTTGGTTAAATAAAAACGTTAGAACATTATTCTATAAACAATTATTATTATATACTGGGGGGGTACCCCCCAATTGATTGAAACTCGGGATCATCGTAGGCGGGTACCCCCATAGTGATAAACCCTCCACGGGCAGTCCCCTTGAATTTACTCGAAAAAGGTGAAACATATTGGAATAGGACCGAAATATTTGGCGCCCCATCGTTCGCGCCGCCAATCTTCATGTTTACCTAAAATTCTAAAAGAAGAGAACACGAAGCTAAAGGAGCTAAACAATGAACTCGCTTGTCAGATTAAGGTAATAGAAAGCAAAATGAACAATATTAAAACTGAAATAATTGACGAAATCAGACATATTTAAGGATCATATTTCATTCATAAAACCATATATAATAAACAAAATAAGGTTATAGAAGAATTGAAAGAAGCTGAAGAAAAGAATATATAAAAAAATCTCATAAAATGTAATCTACCTGAATCAAAGGAAGTAGAACTACATGTTGACGACGAAATTCGATCCATGTCTCACGACGATTTTGTCCTTAAGACGTTGAGCCTTGAAAAGGATCGGAGCCAAAACTATTACTTCAAGAAAAAATAGGAGAAGTTATTCTGTGATACACTATTTAAAAATAAACTACATTATAATGGTGACTATGATATAATTGTAGTAATAGAATTATTGTCACAGGAGATTTTAATTTACCAAACTGTCAATTCAATCCAAAAGAAATAATTAGTTCTAGTCTTAGCAATTTAACTAATATAATCCTAGATGAATTAATAAATTCTATAATGGAACCACATTATAAATGGTCTTTCAACAAGGACGCTCGAGCTTTGTCAGGCGATAGTGGCCATGTTGTTATAGCGTCATCTTGCAAACTGACTGTGAACTGTTCAGTAGTACTTGGCAAGTCACGAGGGAAGATTATAGCGTTGAAGAGTGATCGGCGCATTCCGTGATTTCTATCATCTTCAGCGATGAGGCCCATTTTTGGATGAATGGATTTGGGACGAAAACAATCCACATGAGATACACCAGCACTAATTGCATCCCAACAAAGTCACTGTTTGGTGCAGATTTTCGTCTAACGGAATCATGGGTCCGTATATTGTGAGAACGCCCCGTAAGGGGAGCGGCGATTTGCCATCCTGGCCGCCGTGCTGACGGGACTCAGCACCCCGTCCGGCCCCAGCTTAGCCTCTCTTCCTTCCTTCAAAACACTTGTTTCCTCTCTTTTCATACAACCTCTCCCAAACTTTCTCTGGTCAGCCTCTAATTTGTCAGGGTAGATGCTGACCTTCTTCTCGGCCAACCGTCCTGGATCGGGGCTGAGAGGGGAGGGGCCAATGTTCCCTAACCCCTGAGCTCCGGATAGGGGTGGTTGGTTTTTAACAACCTGCTTCATCCCCACCCATACCTTCCTCACATCCCTTTTCCTCTCCTCTTCACATTCTATCTGTTTTACGCCGTGTCTAAGGTGGAGCCGCCATGCCGATGGACTGCCAGGCCACAAGGCGGGAGGGTTTGGTCTTAAATGGCGGTGCCGGGCTTGTAAGCACCTCTCGCAGTGCGGGCTACTGCGAGAGGTGATGGGCGATTGCATCCCGTGTTAAAAAGAGGGTCACCATGCCCAATGATGAGTAAAAAAAAAACCCAACCCCCAACTTCCCCTATAACACGACGGAGCCGCCCTTAAGGCATCTCCAGCAAAAAAAATGGAGGTCGTCCCCCTGTGGATGCTCAGGGGACCCTCCATATATCTCTAACCGGAGAGGAGGCTTACTCCCCTCCTTCGTTTACGGGTGTAGGGGACTCCCCCTCACCCCCTTCTCTGGAGGTGCTTTCGGGCGCCTCACTTTTACCAGCGGCATTCCCGTCTGTTCTTTCCAAGGGGACTGCCAAGAAAGCCAGCCGCTCCACATCGAAGCGGCTCGGTAGGGCAAACCCCCTTAGGGGGAAGAGGGAAGCCAGGCCCCTTCGGTCGCTTCCCTCAAAAGACCTGCTGGCAATAATATTGAACCTTGCCGGGGTCAAGGCCCATGCCTCCCCAAAGAAGACTAGTGACAATACTGCCAACGGGACCTGCGATGTCTTGGGGGGGGGGATGGCCAACTGGAGGCCCCCCCTGAGATAGACATGGTCCTTGAGGAAACACAGCCTCAGACGGTAGGGCCTTCCATGGGAAGGGGGGGGGGAATCCTGGCTCGGTGCCAGGTCGGCCACGTAGAGCGTAGCGAGAAAAACTTCCGGTTGCACCGAGGTGAGGCCGTTGATGCTCAGGGCAAAGAGTGACACTGAGGACACTTTCCTGTGGGACACCCTCTTTCTGCTCCTTTGGGCTGGAGAGGGCCCCCACCCCCACCCGTACGCGGAATTGACGATCTCGCAAAAATTCAGATATAAACATTGGGAGGCGTCCCCTCGCCCCCATCGCGTGGAGAGTCTCCATGATACCGTATCGCCATGCGGTATCATAGGCCTTCTCCAGATAAAAAAACACCGTGGCGTAGTGCTGTCTACGAAGGAAAGCCTCGCAGACGGCATTTTCCAGTCGGAGCAGAGCATCCGACGTGGAGTGGAACTTACGGAAGCCGCACTGTGCAGAAGACAGATGGCCTCCGCTGTCCAGGAAAAAGGCTAATCTAACATTTACCAATTTCTCCAGCAACTTGCACACGCAAGATTGGGCGGAAACCGGTCGGAGTATAGTGATCTCTTCCCGGCTTGCGAAAGGCGAGCACAGTAGCGATTCGCCAGGAGTCTGGGAGAAGACCCTCCACCCAGATCCTGTTGAACAAATCTAACAGAAAGGCCATGCCTCGCTCACCCAGGTGTCGAAGCATGGCGTACGGGACATCGTCCGGACCATGGGTGGTGTCCGCGCACAAAGCGAGAGCGGAACGCAACTCAATCACAGTAAACTTGTCGTTGAAGGGTTCTCCGCCTCTGGAGGTAAAGTCCAGCCGGTGGCCTTCCGCGACATCACGACGTGCATTGAATACTGGCGGAGCAGCATCACGGCTAGAGAATGCGATAAAAGCGGTCGCTAAGGATTCCGCCACGGACGCGGGGTCCGAGATTGCGGTCCCATTGTCCTGGAGAACGGGAGGGGGGTCCTGCGAGAACTTGCCCCGAATCCTTTTGACTCGCTTCCACACCTCAGCTAAAGGGGTCTTCCCGTTAAGTGAAGACACGTATGCCCGCCAAGAAGAGCGGCGGGCGTGCTTCGAAATATACCGGAACCTAGCCCTAGCCCGACGAAATTCAGCGACAGTGAAGTCGTTCGGGCGGCGCTTATAGCGCATGTAGGCATAACGCTTCTGTTTGAGGGCCGTCTCACACTCGGCCGACCACCATGGGAGTGGTCGGCGTGTAAAACGGCCAGACGTCCTAGGAATAGTAGTGAGGCCAGCGGCGATGAGGTTGCCGGAGAAGAACTCAACGGCATCATCTACCAACCTAAACTCCTCGACTGATATAGAGAATTCAGTCATTTCCTGAAATGCAGGCCACCGCGCCCGCGCCAAGCACCACCGAGGTGGTCTCTCAGGCGGCAGTTGCCCTGAAAATCATATTTGAATGGGAAAGTGATCACTACCATGGAGGTCATCGACCGCCCCTCAATCAAAATCAGGGGGTGCATCCGAAGAGCACAAAGATAGGTCAAGGCAAGAAAATGAAACGGTTCTCGGACAGTGATGCGTAAACTCATCCACGTTTAGGACACCCATCTCAAGCTCTTCGATCAGATCGGCAAGGACTTCTCCCCTGGGATTTATGGAGTAATCTCCCCAGAGAGGATGCCAGCCGTTCAGATCTCCAAGCAAGAGATAGGGCCTCGGCAACCGTGCCACGACGCGGCGGAAGTCCCCCGCGTCGAAGTCAGCTGACGGTGGAATGTACGCAGAAATGATAGTATACCTCCTATCCAGGTGCAGCTGCACAGCCACTGCCTGAAGGGAGTATCTAAAGAGAAAGGAAGAACGGAGACATCATGCCGGGTGTGAACCGCGCATCCCCCAGCCCGGCCATCCCGCGGTGGTGGGGTCGCAAGACCCTTATACCTCGGGAGGGCAGGCAGCGGGCACGCGCCTAGCATGGTATCCTGCAAAAAAATAGCGAACGGGGAACGGGACGAGACGAGCCTCCGCAGCTCCTCCCAGTTGGCCCGGAGTCCACGGCAATTCCATTGAAGGAATATGCCCTCCAGGCCTAGCTCGGAGGAGACGCGGGAGCCCTCCTCGAATTGAAGACCCTCACGAGAATGGCCGTACGCTTTCCGGGGGCAGAACCCCGGGCGCTGTTGGCCGGACAAAGCGCTGAAGGCACTGTCGCCTTCGAGGACTTATTGGGGGAGGTTGGGCTCGCCATGCGAGTCTTTTCCACCCTACGCCTCGAAACCTTAGGCGGGCGTTGCGGCTTGGGAGGCGGGGGGCCCTCTTTTCGAGGAACCACCGTCTCCGAGCCACTTGCTCCACCTCGGGGCGTGGGCGAAGTGGCCGAAGCTCCTTTGTTGCTGTCCTCCTTTCGGGGAACAGCTTTAGTAACCCCGGAAGATGGCCTAGCAACCATCTTCAGGGGTGTTGCCTCCTGTGAGTCTAACGACTCTGTGGAGGCGCGTGGCCGTTTCGCCTTACGGGAAACGGTCACGCTGGGGGAAGAGGGGGGAGCCCTGGTTTTAGCCGGGGCTGGGTGTGAACCCTTTTTGCCGCCAGCTTTACCAGGGCAGCGCCCGGGTGTAGTAGAGCCCGCAGAAGGGCTCCGAATGGGCGCGGAAATAACCGTGCTCGTTGGCCTGGATGGGCCAGGAGCAGAGGGTGCTTTCCTAACTATTGAGGCATATGACGTCCCAGGCAGAGCCGGGCGCGCCTGGACCAAGTCCTTAGCCTCGCGGAATGAGAGTCGATCCTGGGCCTGAACGGCCAGGATTTCTTTCTCAAGGAGATATGCACCACATTGCTTCGAAGAAGCAGCGTGCGGCTCTCCGCAATTGACACACTTGGCCACACACGATTTGCACTTATCATGTGCGACCTTGGAGCAATTTACACAGACTTCGGGTGACCCCGATTTTGCACGTCTCCATGATCGATTCGTATGGCCGAAGCGGTGACAGTAATAGCACCGCCGCGGCAGTGGCACGAATGCCTTCACGCGGTAGTGGTACCAACCGGCACGCACCGACTCAGGGAGCTTGTCACAGTCGAACGTGACGAAGAGTGTAGGGGTGGGTCTCGAGGCCCCTCCCTGTTTTCTCATCACACGTTCGACCTTGACCGCCCCGTGGTCAACCAGCTCTAGGGTGATGTCCTCAATGGAGTAGTCAACGAGTTCCCTCGCATAAACTACTCCTTTCACAAAGTTCATGGTAGAGTGCGGCGTCACACTCACCGGGGTGCCATGAAGTGTCCGAAGAGCACTTATCTTGGCCGCCTCAGCGGGATTCGCCAGAAGGCTCCCGTCCGAGAAACGGGTTACCTTCGGCTCTCTACCAATTGCACTAGCTAATCCTCTCCTCTGATGGATCATGTTGCCCTTGGACAACATGGTGCCATCAGTGGAGCGAATAACGAGGAAGCGTTTGAAGCCAGTGGGCTCGAAAACGCCAGGTAACCTCTGAATCAGGGGCCCCGATGTCATCGAGGCTCCGCCCTGTGCATTCTTGGTGTTAGTCTTAGTCAGGGGCTCCGCACACGAGGGGGTAGAGGGGCCGGATGTTCCGATCTTGGCTTGGTCGCCTACCAAAGTGGTAGCAGACCCATCCGTCCCCGCCGATGGAGAGGAGCCCCGAGTCTTCTTCGTCTTTTTCTTTTTAGGAGAGGAGGGCGGGGAATGAACCCGCTTCTCACCTCCGCCGGCAGAAGCCCCCATGCCAGATGGGCCGGCCTCAGCCAGGTCCCTCTCCGAAATGGAGGTCCTGGTAGTCGTAGGAGATCCCTCCCCTCCTTTTACTGCCTCGGAGCCCTCGGCCATTTGAGGGGGACCTTGTATAGGGGCGGATTCGGTGCTTGGCGCCGAGCCCGGATTCCCCCCCATGGAAGGCCCTACCGTCTGAGGCTGGGTCTCCTCAAGGACCATGTCTATCACAGGAGGGGCCTCCAGTTGGCCATCCCCTCCTACGACATCGCAGGTCCCCTTGGCAGTGTCGCCAGTCTTGTGTGGGGAGGCACAGGCCTTGACCCCAGCAAGGTTTAAAATTCTTGCCAGCAGGTCTTTTGAGGGAAGCGACCGAAGGGGCCTGGCTTCCCTCTCCCTCCAAAGGAGGTTTGCCCTACCGAGCCGCTTGCAGGAGGGGCGGTCGGCAATGGGCTACCTGCTGGCTTTCTTGGCAGTCCCCTTAGAAAGCAAAGGAGGGACTGCCGCTGGACATAGGGAGGTGCCCGAAAGCACCTCCAGAGAAGGGGTTGAGGGGGAGTCCCCTACACCCGTAGGCGTAGGAGAGGAGTAAGCCTCCTCTCCGGTTAAAGAAGTATGGAGGGTCCCCTGCGCAAGCACAAGGGGGGAGACCTCCATTTTCTCGGTGGAGCTGCCCGAGGGCGGCTCCGTAGATGTTTTGGGGGAAGTTGGGGGTTGGGTTTTTTGTTTTTTTTCATACATGGGCATGGTGACCCTCTTTTTAATACGGGGCGCAATAGCTTATCACCTCTTGCAGTTGCCCGCACTGCAAGAGGTGCTTACAGGCCTGGCAGAGCCAGGCGCCGCCATTTGGGACCACCCCTCCTGCCTGGTGGCCTGGCAGTCCATCGGCATTGCGGCTCAACCTTGAACACGGCGTAAAAATTAATAGATTTTGAAGAGGAGAGGAAAAGGGATGTGAGGAAGGTATGGGTGGGGATGAAGCAGGTTGTTAAAAGCCAGCTACCCCAGACCGGAGCTCAGGGGTTAGGGAATATTGTCCCCTCCCCCCTCAGCCCCGATCCGGGACGGTTGGCTGAGAAGAAGGTCAGCATCTATCCTGTGAAATTAGAGGCTGACCAGAAAAAGTTGTGGGAGAGGTTGTATGAAAAGCGACGAGGTAGGGGAGAAATCGGGCTATCTGAAGGAAGAGAGGCTAAGCTGGGGCCGGACGGAGCGCTGGATCCCGTCAGCACGGCGGCCAGGATGGCAAATCGCCGCGCCCCTTACGGGGGCACCCACATAGGACCCCCTTCCCAACCCGTTGAGAAGGACAGGGAACTGTACCAGCTGTTGGGTGAGCTGGTTCAAGGCAGAGTGTGCATCGTTATGGGCGATTTTAACAGCCAAGTTGACTGGGAAACCAGAGCAGTCTGTGGCGAGAGCGCGCTACTCTTGGAGTTCGCCAACAACGAGTTCCTCACTCAATGGGTCAGAGAACCGGCGAGAGGAGACAATATCCTCGACTTGGTCTTCACCTCTGAGGATGATATCGTTGAGGATCTCTCTGTAGGCGAAGAGCTCGGTGGCAGTGATCACCAGCTAGTTAGATTTAGCGTCAAGATCCCGAAGGTAAGGTCTGTTGCCAGTCAATCAAAGAAACTTGACTTGAGAAGAGCAGACTTTGCAAGCCTTCGAGCTGGACTGACTGACGTCAGGCTAGAAGTGTGCGATGCTGTTGAAGACTCGTGGAATATTTTCAAAACCACATTCATGAGTCTTCAATCGCGTTTCATCCCTCTGAAATGCTCCCGTCTGTTTTCTGTTCAAGCTAAGTGGTTTAATCGAGAAATCGGCCAACTGCTTAGGGAGAAGAGAACTGTGTACCGGCAATCGAAGATCTCGAGTGACTTTGACGAATACCGGAGGCTAGCCAGGAGAGTGAAGTCCAGCATAAGGGCGGCTAAGCGGTCTGAGGAACTCCCGAGTGGCGAGACTCTGTAAAGAGAATCCCAAGGAGTTCTTTGGATATGTAAACAGCCGTAAACCAATCCGTCGAACGATTGGCCCTTTGAGGAACGAGGAGGGGACATTAAAGCATTCAGATGCAGAAAATGCTAACCTTCTCAACGACTACTTCTCTTCAGTGTTTACTGAAGAATGTGGTCCCATCCCCCAGCCGACGGATTCCTACTCGGGGGGAAAAGCTGGAGGCAATGGACTTCACCGAAGTTGAAATCAAAAAGATCAGTGACCTAATGACGAATAAGTCACCTGGCCCGGATGGGTTTCTACCTAAAGTGTTGAAAGAAGTGCGCGATCAAGTGTCACGACACCTGAGCGCAATCTTCAACATGTCAATCCGGACCGAATGCGTTCATAGAGACTGGCGTGAGGCGGAGGTGACTCCAATCTTCAAGAAAGGAGATCGTAACCAACCGTCAAACTACCGACCTATCAGTCTGACTTCGATAGTCGGTAAACTCATGGAAAGCATCATGGTGGACAAAGTGACGTCGTATTTAGAGTCAAACCTGCTACTGAGGAGTTCCCAGCACGGCTTCCGAAGGCAACGGTCATGCCTGACGAACCTTGTAGAATTCTTCCACTTCGTTTTCAGTGAGCACGATCGGGACAAGGCGGTGGATGTGGTCTACCTAGACTTTCAGAAAGCCTTTGATAAGGTACCACACCGCCGCCTTCCCCGGAAAGTGCGAGCGCATAGACGGAAAGGTAGCCGGCTGGATCGAAAACTGGCTAAGTGGCAGACGGCAACGGGTGGTGGTGAATGGACTGTCTTCTGAGTCGGTGCCCGTTACTAGCGGGGTGCCTCAAGGTTCTGTCCTGGAACCACTACTATTCATCATCTACGTCAACGACATGGACGGTAACATTGTTGCCGAGATTTCCAAATTTGCCGACGATACCAAGCTTGGTATGAACGTTGCAAAGGATGGAAATACTGCCCGCCTGCAGGAAGATCTTGGGAAGATTGGGGAGTGGTCGGACACGTGGCAAATGCCTTTTAACGTGGGGAAACGCAAAGTGATGCATATCGGCCACAGAAACCCCCAATCTCAGTATATCCTTAAGGGCACTGCTTTTGAATCCACCGACACTGAGAAGGACTTGGGTGTAACAATCACTAGTGACCTCAAGTTTTCGAACAGTGCATTGAGGCGGAGAAAAAGGCCCAAAGGATGCTAGGCTATATTAAGCGCCAGTTTGGTTATCGGAACCAGGAGATTGTACTGTGCCTGTACAACTCACTTGTCCAACCGCACCTGGAGTATGCCGTACAATTTTGGAGTCCTTCATTGCGAAAGGACATCGCGAGATTGGAACGCGTACAAGCGAGGGCAACCAAGCTGATTCCCTCTATCCGACATAAAAGTTATGAGGATAGACTAAGGGAATTAGATCTGTTCTCGCTGGAAACCCGTAGACTGCGTGGTCAACTCATCGAAGTTTTCAAAATACTTCCGAGGGTTCGACAATGTTGACTACCGGGATATGTTCACACTGAGTGAGAACAGAACGCGCAATCACGGCTTCAAACTTGAACTGAAGCGTTACAACCGCAATCTGTGTGGAAATTTTTTCACTTACAGTATCTGCGGTATGTGCAACGCACTTCCAGTGGAAGTTGTCAACAGTGAATCTGTTGACCAGTTCAAGTCAAGACTAGACAAGGTCTTGAAAAGTGGCCGTTTAGGGACGCAAAACAATTGAGCAGCCATGTGCCCGCTCGATTGCTAGTCCAAAGGTACCCTCCTTGAATGGACCGTAAGGTCTCCTAGGGTACCTTCTTTCCTCGTTGTTACTTTATAAACAATCCATAGGATTGTGCCAGATCACGCACCCACAATATACACTTTAAACCAGCCACACGAGCGGATCAAAAACAAAAAGCACCATCGCCAGGGAAAGACAAAATCAAAGTCCCTCACAATATAATATAACAGATGACAAAAGCCACAAGGGCCCATCATAGGTCTTTTTTAAGGCACCCAAACTCCCAAGAAAACTACATCCAGAGGATTGTGTCCAGAAACAAGGGTATCACTAATCAAGGCTTGTCAAGAACTAAATCATGCAGCTATAGATATATACAAACAATATTAATATATACAAAACTTAGGAACCCTCACAATCTTCCCTCCCCATAAACTCATCCAACCTACTCTTAAATACATTTAAATTTGGACTACATACTATAGTATATGGTTATTAATGTGATTTAATTTCTGTTAATAAATCAGCCTAAATAGCCTTTCGAAAACCTTAACCATAAATTTGTTTGATCGAAGTTGTCTGCTGATAGTTTTAGGCCTAAGGCGACAGCGAAATAAATTTTGAAATAATGAACTGGGCTTTAAGAAAGACAATTACACAAATATAAATATATTCATAAAATCAACGAATGTACAATGAGATAAGTAGGTTAGGTATACAATGTAAGATATTTTACCATATGATTTATAGTAACAAGATGCGAAGAGAATTGAAGTATGTGAAATTAATATGGTGGAATATTATGGTGAATAATAGTCAAATAATAATATAGTAATGACTATGATGGACTGTGAAATAGGAGCTGCAATGAGAAGTAAATATCATTAGGACCTAGTCTTGTATTGTCGTTTGCAAAGAATGTGAAAGTGGAATTAACTAAGTATGATTTGTTTGGATGTAAATGAATAATTGTAGAAGGAATGATTACTGACCTTTATACGGAGAATGCTGCGAGTCGACTAAGAAGGAATAGTGTGCTATTTGGTCGAGCTAGAAATGTGTGTTTGTTTGTTTGTGTGTGAAATTTTAAGAGATGTTGTTTGGAACAGTATACGTTAAATGAATTGACAAGTAAAATAAATGAATTAATTAATTATTAAGTTTTACATAAAATGATTTAATTTACAAAAGTTAAGTAAAATAATTGGAAGATTAAATTGAAAAAGTTAAAGTAAAATAATTGAATGATTAAATTAACCAAGTTAAAGTAAAATAATTGAATGATTAAATTAACAAAGTTAAAGGAATATATAATAGGAATTTTACATAATAATTGATGTATATATATTTAAGTTTCCCAGGAGGTTTTTATTATAAGAATGCCCAGAGGCATTGCTATAACACTCCACCCTAAGAAGGTTACCCCTTCCCTTTTTTTACTATTTTGAGATTACAAGTCCGAGTATCTACGAGGCCTCCTGACGACGCAACCCGAGCGTGTGACAGTGCCATTGGTTTTGCTGCAGGTACAAGGACACAGATTTGCTGTGGCAGTGGCATTAGCGTTGAATGAGGCACTGGCACGAGAGAAGGTCGATGGAGCGAAGGTGATCCACTTGCTGGTTCCTTGCGAGATGGCGTCAAGCGGGATGTGGGAGTCTTGAGTCCCGTTGTCCGCTGACGGAGTGACCAGTGGGGGAGAGATTTGCTCCTGACTAACCACATCTGCCGACGAGGGTTCCTGCAACAAAGGAGGAGGAGGCGGCAGCAAAATGGAAGGTGGAGTTGGAGAGGCAGGAGTAGTTAAAAAGGTGGGGTTTAGGTTGTTTTGGGGGATTTCTGTACCATAAAGGGGTATAGTTGGAGGAGAATGAGGTGATTGGGGTTCTAGATGAACATTTTCAGTATAAGCGGGTTTCAGGCGTGTTGCGAGAGCACTATGTGAGTGCGAGTGAATTAACGGCGTGTTGCCAGAGCACTATATGAGTGCGAGTAAATTAATGGCGTGTTGCCAGAGCACTATATGAGTACTGAATGTAATGGCGTGTTGCCAGAGCCCTATGTGAGTGTGAGGATTGATGACGTGTTGTCAGAGCACTATGTGAGTGCGAAAGAATTGATGACGCATTGTCAGAGCACTATGTGAGTGCAAGAGAATTTATGGCGTAGCACTGTATGAGTGCTGAATGAAATGATGGCGATATAGAGTGAGGATTGAGTGTGGGTCAAATTGCAAAAGTGAGGATCTACCTGAATAAGTGCAGTGAGGTGCAGGTGGTAGATATTGACCCATTTATTGTCAATTGTTGTTAATCCCTTGAGATGTTAGTTTAAAGGATGTGAAGCGTTTGTAATCCCTTGAGGTGTTAGTTTAAAGGATGTGATTGAGAGACTGGATTGAGAGGACTGCAAGAATTCAAAGTTTCAGGATTTGGAGAAAGTGGTTGAGTTGGGTGAAGTGAGAAAACTGGAGATTTGAAGATACTGGGTCCATATATGTGCACGGTTGCAAGCATTTTAGAGTTTGTGCACCATATTTGTTGTGGTACCAACACCATTGAGTTGGATGAGAGGAAAGGGAAAAGTTATGCTTCGGAAGACTACTTGGCGCAGTATGTGAAGAAGCATAACTGTGGGTACAAGGCTGTGTACAGCATTGTGTCCATACCTTTGATGATACCAGCATAGGCCCTGATGGTGTGGAAGATGGTGAGAAAGGTTGGAAGAATGAGGTTGAAAATTTTGCCGACTCTCACCTCTTGCATTGGGATGCCCTCGTTGGTTTCTCTTTTGGGAACCAGAGCGGGACCTGCGCCTTCGATCGCCAAACCCGTGTCCGTGCTCGCTCTGTGGTTCACGTGCAGCTTTAACCGCTGGATATTGGCTTCCATCGTCCGTATTGAAGCCTCAAGGTCTCTCCATAGGGAAGATGGAACCTTTGAACGCTCCGCCCGTTCATCAGAGGAGCTTAACGTGCCTCGAACCTGCGAAATTGAAGTATTGTTAAATGGGCCGTGAGTTTGGCCATTGCCCCAATTCATATAAGGACTTTTATACAATTTATCTGCGCTGCAGCAACCTCATCAATGCTCATGGGGTTTGAGCTTAGGATTAATGGCTTAATTCTCTCAAGGACTTCTCTCATGAAAATTTCGGTGAGGAGAGGGCTAAAAAGTTTGATTTGAGCACTCTTATCTCTCATTTCATGAGTATTCAGGAGCTCTCTTAGGTCATCTATTTGGGACCTACCATATGTATTGAGAAAAGCCTCATTCAGGCGGTCTAAAGCACCAGCCTGTTCCCCATTAATTAGCACTTACCTGAACTGAATAAAGGTACTTAGTGGCAGCAATAATCCAGCGGTTGCCCATTTCTCCTCAGTGATGTTCTGTGGTTTAAGGAGGAGGGATAAGACTTCCAACCATGCAATTAGGTTTGCAGGATCAAACACGGGAAGAGAGAAGTACGCATGTGGTTGTCTATTTACGGATTGTGGATTTGATGCAGACGGTTGGTCATGATGAGGTTGGGCGCTAACTGATGTTCTTAGTTGGTGTGTTTGGTCCATCATAGTCACTGTTTTATGTATACTTATGCTAGTTGAATGAAGGTGTTTATGTGAGAAGTAGCTGTGGCTGTGTGCACGTGTGTGTAAATTGGGCACGAGCACAGGTATATGAAGAATTGAAAAATAATTGAGAATTAAAGGAAATTGTCCACTCATTGAATATAGGGGATAATAATAAATTAAAATGACGTGAATTATGATAATTGGAAGGATGATGTTAAAGATAACACGTGATATAACAAAATGAACACATGAATCAAAAAATGCTCGAGTGAGGCTTTGAGACAAAATGACGCGTGGAGTGAAGAATTATTTTAACGTTTAAACTTATTTATTGATTGATGGGAGATTACTAAACTTTGGGCACCACTTTATAGTATATGGTTATTAATGTGATTTAATTTACAAAAGTTAAGTAAAATAATTGGAAGATTAAATTGACAAAGTTAAAGAAAAATAATTGAATGATTAAATTAACAAAGTTAAAGGAATGCATAATATGAATTTTACATAATAATTGATGTATATACATATTTAAGTTTCCCAGGAGGTTTTTATTATAGGAATGCACAGAGGAATTGCTATACTACTACCCTCTGCGGCAATCTGTTCCAGAAGCCCAACACTCTATTGGTGAAAAAATATTTTATTAAATCCAACCTACACCCTTGCTTTTTAATTTTCAAGTGGTGACCTCTAGTCCCATTTCCATCATCTAATTAAAAAAACTTGCTAACATCCAATTTATCTATCCCAGAAAAATTTTTAAACAGCTAATCATATCTCCTCTCACACACCTCCTTTCGAACAAGAACATATTTAATACCCTCAGTCTATCTATATATTCAAGGTGCCTCATGAAAGGAATAATCTTTGTTGCCCTCCCTTGCACTGACTCAAGAAGGTTAATATCGTGTCTAAAGTGTGGGGACCATGCCTTTATACAGTACTCTAGATGTGTCCTAACATAATAAGAGTTATAGAGTTTAAGAATAACCTACTTACTTTTGTAACAGCCATTTCTCTTAATGAAACCCAGCACTCTATTTGCCCTATTTCTTGCTTCAATACACTGCTTAGAAAACCTTAATGACTTATCTATTACTACTCCTAGATCTTTCTCATCCTCTACTGAGCTCAGCCAATGCCCATCCATTTCATAGTTAAATTCTCTATTATCTTTTCCCATGTTAATAACTTTGCACTTATTAAGGTTGAAAGTCATTTGCCACTTATGTGCCCAGGATAACAATTTATGTAAATCCCCCTGCACTTTAAAATTATCATCAATATCTTTAACTACAGCTGCTAATTTGGTATCATCCACAAAAATTGACACTATTATTAACTGCCTCCCCAAGATCGTTTATATAGATGACAAATAATAATGGACCGAGAACTGATCCCTGAGGAACCCCACTGATAACATCCCTCCACTCTGACTTTACAGCATTTAGCACTACCCTTTGCTTCCTGTCTTTCAGCCACTCAGCTATCCAATTTGAAACACCCCCACATATCCCAATCATTTTTAATTTATGAACTAGTCTCCTATGTGGTACCTTATCAAATGCTTTACTAAAATCCAAATAAATTACATCTACATTCTCTCCCTTATCTACTTGATTTGTTACGAACTCCAGAAAGTCTAGTAAATTAGTCAAACATGATCTACCTGATCTAAACCCATGCTGAGCATCGCTGATTAACCTCTCCCCCGAAGATCACCCAGACTGGGACATTCGACAAGAATGTGCGCCTGGATGTGGTTGAGTCGCACCGTTTCCGTGGTCTTGTATTCGACCGACGCCTCACCTGGGAGGCTCCTATTCGCAGCCTTAGGGTCTCCTGTACCAGCGCCATGGACATTCTCTCTTCCGTGATGGAGAATGATAGTATACCTCCTATCCAGGTGGAGCTGCACAACCACTGCCTGAAAGGAGGTATCTAAAGAGAAAGGAAGAATGGAGACATAATGCCGGGTGTAAACCGCGCATCCCCCAGCCCGGCCATCCCGCGGTGGTGGGGTCACAAGACCTTTATACCCCGGGAGGGCGGGCAGGGGGCACGCGCCTTGCATGGTCTCCTGCAAAAAGATAGCTAACGGGGAATGGGATGAGACAAGCCTCATAGCTCCTCCCAGCTGGCCCACAGTCCACGGCAATTCCATTGAAGGAATATGCCCTCCAGGCCTAGCTCGGAGGAGACGTGGGGGCCGTCCTCGAACAGAAGACCCTCACGGGAATAGCCGTACGCTTTCCGGGGGCAGAACCCCGAGCGCTGTTGGCCGGACAAAGCGCTGAAGGCGCTGTCGCCTTCGAGGACTTATTGGGGGAGGTTGGGCTCACCATGCGAGCCTTTTCCTCCCTCCGCCTCGAAACGTTAGGTGGGCGTTGCGGCTTCGGAAACGGTCACGCTGGGAGAAGAGGGGGGGGAGCCCTGGTTTTAGCCGGGGATGGGTGTGAACCCTTTTTGCCGCCAGCTTTACCAGGGAAGCGCCCGGGTTGGGTAGAGCCCGCAGAAGGGCTCCGAATGGGCGCGGAAACAACCGTGCTCGTTGGCCTGGATGGGCCAGGAGCAGAATGAGAGTCGATCCTGGGCCTGAACGGCCAAGATTTCTTTCTCAAGGAGATATGCACCACATTGCTTTGAAGAAGCGGGGTGCGGCTCTCCGCAATTGACACACTTTGCCACACACGATTTGGACTTATCGTGTGCAATCTTGGAGTAATTTACACAGACTTCGGGTAACCCCGACTTTGCACATCTACATGAGCAATTTGTATGGCCAAAGCGGTGACAGTAATAGCATCGCCGCGGCAGTGGCACGAATGCCTTCACGAGGTGGCGGTACCAACCGGCACGCACTGACTCAGGAAGCTTGTCACAGTCGAACGTGACGAAGAGTGTAGGGGTGGGTCTCGAGGCCCCTCCCTGTTTTCTCATCACACGTTCGACCTTGACCGCCCAATGGTCGGCCAGCTCTAGGGCGATGTCCTCAATGGAGTAGTGCGGCGTCACAATCACCGGGGTGCCATGAAGTGTCCGAAGAGCACTTATCATAAGAACATAAGAAGAACATAAGAAAAGAAGGAGACTGCAAAAGACCATTCATGGCCTACACTTGGCAGCTCCTGTTCCATTCTTGGCCGCCTCGGCCAAGAAACGGGTCACCTTCGGCTCTCTACCAATTGCACTAGCTAATCCTCTCGTCTGATGGATCATGTTGCCCTTGGACAACATGGTGCCATCAGTGGAGCGAATAACGAGGAAGCGTTTGAAGCCAGCGGCCTCGAAAATGCCAGGTAACCTCTGAATGAGGGGCCCCGATGTCATTGAGGCTCCGCCCTGTGCACTTTTGGTCTTAGTCAGGGGCTCCACAACCGGGGGGGCAGAGGGGCCGGATGTGCCGATCTTGGCTTGGTCGCTTGCCAAAGTGGCAGCAGACCCATCCGTCCCCGTAGCCCCCGCGGATGGAGAGGAGCCCCGAGTCTTTTTTGTTCTTTTTTGGAGAGGAGGGCGGGGAATGAACTCGCTTCTCACCTCCGCCGGAATGAGCCCCCAGGCCAGATGGACCGGCCTCAGCCAGGTCATTCTCCGAAATGGAGAAGGTCCTGGTAGTCGTGGGGGCACCGGTCGGAGGAGATCCCTCCCCTCCTTGTACTGCTTCGGAAACCACAGCCGTTTGAGGAGGACCCTGCATAGAGGTGGATTTGGGTTGGGTGCTTGGCGCCGAGCCCAGATTCTCCCCCCCTATAGAAGGCCCTACTGTCTGAGGCTGGGTTTCCTCAAGGACCATGTCTATCTCAAGGGGATCCTCCAGTTGGCCATCCCCTTCCCCCCCAAGACAGGGGTGAGAAAGTTGATGTGATCTACTTAGATTTCAGCAAAGCTTTTGATAAGGTTCCACATAGAAGACTAGTTCATAAATTAAAGCTGCATGGGATATGTGGGAACGTTTTAAATTGGATAACTGAATGGCTGAAAAATAGGAAACAGAGAGTTGTACTGAATGGAGTGAGGTCAGAGTGGAGGAATGTTATTAGTGGCGTACCTCAGGGATCAGTTTTAGGCCCTTTATTATTTATAATCTATGTAAATGATCTTGGGCAAGGTGTCAATAGCAAAGTGTCAATTTTTGCTGATGACACTAAATTGGCAGCTGTAGTCAACATAACATAACATAACATAACATAACATAATTTAACGGATGACAAAAGCCACAAGGGCCTATCAAAGGTCATCCGTATCCATCAAGTCCCACCCATATAATGCATCCATAGGATTTTGTCAGATCATGCAGCTACAATATACAATTTAACAATCCATAGGAATGTCCAACCATGCATCTACAATATATAATTTAAAGCCTCCATAGGAGTCTGTCAAAAACAAAATCAAAATCCTCCAAAATATACAATAAAAAGAAACTGCATCCACAGGAATGAGTCAAGAAACATATCCACATACCAAAAAGTAAGAAATTAACCCTCCATCCCCATATAATCATCCAATCTGCGCTTGAAAACATTCAAGTTTGGGCTGTCTACAGTCTCAGGTGGCAAACTATTCCAATAATCCACCACTCTGTTAGTGAAAAAATATTTTCTAACATCCAGTCTGCACCTCTGTTTTTTAATCTTTAAGTGGTGGCCTCTAGTTCTATTACTACCTTCTAACTCAAATAACTTGCTGAAATCTAATTTATCCATCCCAGAAAAGATTTTAAAAAGCTCAATCATATCTCCCCTCACACACCTTCTTTCAAATGAAAACATATTTAATACCCTCAGTCTATCTTCATATTCAAGGTGCTTCAGGGATGGTATTATTTTTGTTGCCCTCCTTTGTACTGACTCTAATAAGTTTATATCATGTCTAAAATGTGGTGACCATGCCTGTATACAGTACTCTAAATGTGGCCTGACATAAGAGTTGTATAGTTTAAGGATGACCTCCTTACTCTTGTAGCTAACATTTCTTTTAATGTAACCTAGCACCCTATTTGCTCTATTTTTTGCCTCAATACACTGCTTTGAAAATTTCAGTGACCTATCTACTACCACTCCTAAGTCTTTCTCATCTTCAACTGAATTAAGCCAATATCCATCCATCTCATAGCTAAATTCCCTATTATCTCTCCCCATGTTAATAACTTTGCATTTATTAAGGTTAAAAGTCATCTGCCACTTCTGAGCCCAAGCTAACAGCTTATCTAAGTCACCCTGCACTTTAAAGCTACCCTCAACCTCTTTGACTACAGCTGCCAATTTAGTGTCATCAGCAAAAATTGACACTTTGCTATTTACACCTTGCCCAAGATCATTTACATAGATTAAAAATAATAAAGGGCCTAAAACTGATCCCTGAGGTACGCCACTAATAACATTCCTCCACTCTGACCTCACTCCATTCAGTACAACTCTCTGTTTCCTATTTTTCAGCCATTCAGTTATCCAATTTAAAACGTTCCCACATATCCCATGCAGCTTTAATTTATGAACTAGTCTTCTATGTGGAACCTTATCAAAAGCTTTGCTGAAATCTAAGTAGATCACATCAACTTTCTCACCCCTATCTAATTCTTTAGTTACATAATCCATAAAATCCAGTAAATTAGTTAAACACGATCTATCTTTTCTAAAACCATGCTGAGCATCATTAATTAACCTGCTACTCTCTAGATGATCAGAAATTCCCTTCTTAACCATATTCTCAAGAATTTTACAGACTATAGAAGTTAAGCTTACTGGTCTAAAGTTATTTGGGTCCTCTTTGCTTCCCTTTTTAAAAATTGGCACTACATTTGCCAATTTCCAATCATTTGGTATTTCTCCAGACTCTAGTGATCTAATAAATATCTTCTCGAGAGCTACTGCAATACTTTCTACACCTTCTTTGAGTATCCTAGAATGAATGTTGTCAGGGCCAGATGCCTTACTAGTATTTAACTGAATTATAAGCCCTTTAATTTCTTCTCTGTCTATATTAATAGAATTTATCACTACTTCCCTTGACCTAGAATTATCATCAATTAATCTAACTGGTTTCTCTTCTGTGAATACTGAAGCAAAATGATCATTAAGGACCTCTACTATTTCCACATCAGATTCTTTCAAAACCCCTTCATATTTAATAGGCCCTATTTTATCACTGTTAGATTGATTATTGATTCTATAATAGCTAAAGAATTTTTTAGGATCTTTATTATTATTTTTAGCTAAATTAATTTCTGCTGTCCTTTTGGTCTTCTTAATAATCTTATTTAGTTCATTTCTGGTTGACCTATAATGGCTTAAATTATCTAAACTACTCTCACTTTGTAATCTCTGGTATGCCCTTTTTTTCTCTGAAATTTTATTAGCTATTTCTTGGTTCCACCATAATGGTTTCCTACATTTCTTCCTAATAGACTTCATCGGAATACACTGTTCCTGAACCATGTTTAATATAGTCTTAAAAATATCCCACATCTCATAAGTATTCTTTCCATGGAATTCTATATCCCACCTAATCTGATTTAGCATGCTGCGTAATTTATCGTAATCTCCCCTATAAAAATTTGGAATTTTCGTGGAGTTTGTCGTTGTTCTACCCTTAACTATTTGCAAATTAAACCGAACCATCTGATGATCACTGTTTCCCAATGATTCCCCTACACTCAATCCTTGAACTAAGTGATCATCATTTGAAAGAATTAGATCTAATATATTGGCACCCCTTGTTGGCTTATTAACAAATTGGATCAAAAAGTTATCCTCAAAACACTCCATAAAATTACAACTTGCTCTATCTCTTCCTATCATATTTTCCCAGTCTACAGAAGTTAAATTAAAGTCACCAAGAATAACTGTATCTTCTTTGCATCCTTTACTTATTTCCCTAATCATTAACTCATCGATACAATCAGTCTGTCCTGGTGGTCTATAAAAAGCTCCCAAGTGTATTTTCCTATTTTTACCAACCTTAATATCTATCCATAATGATTCACCTTCTCCTTGCTTTATAGAGTTATTTAGATTTGAAGAAATGCTATTTCTGATATAAATAATCAACCCACCACCAGTCCTATCTCTCCTTTGACTAATGTCAAAGAGGTTGAGGGTAGCTTTAAAGTGCAGGGTGACTTGAATAAGTTGTTAGCTTGGACTCAGAAGTGGCAGATGACTTTTAACCTTAATAAATGCAAAGTTATTAACATGGGGAGAGATAATAGGGAATTTAGCTATGAGATGGATGGGTATTGGCTTAATTCAGTTGAAGATGAGAAGGACTTAGGAGTAGTAGTAGATAGGTCACTGAAATTTTCAAAGCAGTGTATTGAGGCAAAAGATAGAGCAAATAGGGTGCTAGGTTACATTAAAAGAAATGCTAGCTACAAGAGTAAGGAGGTCATCCTTAAACTATACAACTCCTATGTCAGGCCACATTTAGAGTACTGTATACAGGCATGGTCACCACATTTTAGACATGATATAAACTTATTAGAGTCAGTACAAAGGAGGGCAACAAAAATAATACCATCCCTGAAGCACCTTGAATATGAAGATAGACTGAGGGTATTAAATATGTTTTCATTTGAAAGAAGGTGTGTGAGGAGAGATATGATTGAGCTTTTTAAAATCTTTTCTAGGATGGATAAAATGGATTTCAGCAAGTTATTTGAGTTAGAAGGTAGTAATAGAACTAGAGGCCACCACTTAAAGATTAAAAAACAGAGGTGCAGACTGGATGTTAGAAAATATTTTTTCACTAACAGAGTGGTGGAGTATTGGAATAGTTTGCCACCTGAGACTGTAGACAGCCCAAACTTGAATGTTTTCAAGTGCAGATTGGATGATTATATGGGGATGGAGGGTTAATTTCTTACTTTTTGGTATGTGGATATGTTTCTTGACTCATTCCTGTGGATGCAGTTTCTTTTTATTGTATATTTTGGGGGACTTTGATTTTTTTTTTTTACAGACTCCTATGGAGGCTTTAAATTATATATTGTAGATGCATGGTTGAACATTCCTATATATTGTTAAATTGTATATTGTAGATGCATGATCTGACAAAATCCTATGGATGCATTATGTGGGTGGGATTTGATGGATGCGGATGACCTTTGATAGGCCCTTGTGGCTTTTGTCATCCGTGAAATTATGTTATGTTATGTTATGGCGGTTGCAAGATAGGCGTCGAATTGAGCGGTTTTTCTCCCGTATTTGGGAATTGAACCTCTCGCATCTCGCCAGACGCGTTCAAAATTCTGGGGTCACCACTAATTGCCGGCCATAGATTTCGCATTCACTTTTAGTTCGCACTAAATTATGCACTTCCAAAAAGTTGTTTAATTTATCTCTAGCAGAAACTAGGCTTAATAATTCCGCAATAGACCACGGACAAACTTTACAATTTGATTGCATTTTGAAACTGCAGAGAAGACGTGCGATTGAGAATTTTCAAACTGCGTAAAAGGGTAATGTTTGAAACCCAAACTGCTAAAAAACAAGTAGTTCCTTGAAATGATCTAGCTAATTACATTTAATTGTATAAAAGAAGGTAATAAAAAGAGTAAAATGGGGAAAAATATATTGAAAAATAAAAATGACTCCGAATGGGGATAATAAAAAGCTATTAAGTATGAAAACAAAATTGAAATTAAGCATTTCTGACGTCATACCCCCCAACCCCACCCCCTATTATAATTTGCAAAACGATTAAAGACACTGACATGATGTAATTAAAGCATTCACCTCTGTAAACGTCAGAAAATTATAACATTAGGCATTATATACTGGGGGCTGTGCCCCCCAGACCCCCCCAATTTAATGAAATTCAGGATCATCGTAGTGTGGTCCCCCCCTTGTGCTTACCCCCACACGAGCCGTCCCCTTAAAAATGAAATCGAGCATTTCTGACATCATACCCCCCACCCCCTATTATAATTTGCAAAATGATTAAAGACGCTGACATGATGTAGTTAAAGCATTCGGTAATTGTGAAGACTATGGGCAGATCGTAGGCCTAGTTTTTTGGGGGCTATTTTGGGCTACTTTTCATTGTTACTTTTTTAGAGATGAAATTGAAGAATTTTATGGCGATTTTCGTTTTTATACTGGGGGGCTGTGCCCCCCAGACCCCCCCCAAAGGATTGAAACTCAGGGTCATCTCAGTGTTATCCCCGCGGCGAGCCGTACCCAATAACGAGCCGACGCTCAAAATAATGGTTAATACTTACGTCAGACAGGATGGGAAATTAAGTAAAAAGTAAATAAAAACACTAAAAAATGTCAGGCATAGGGTAGGTAGGATATATAGAAAAGAAATGAGGGGGGAAAAAACATCGAAAATATAAGATAAACCAATTTTTGATTATTAGAAAAACACAAAAAGCCTTGAAACAAATAGAGCTTTATGATTGGTCATTTATGAAAATGAATCCAGATCTGTGGTTGGCCAGTGCGTTTTGATCAATATAAAAAGCACAAAAAGCCTTGAAACAAATACAGCTTGCTGATTGGTCATTTATGAAACTGAATCCAGATCTGTGATTGGCCAGTGCAATAGCAGAAAAACAATAAAAAGTAGCCCAAAAAATAAACTAGAGTCGCATCCGCCCATAGTCTTCACAATTACCAAAATTTCAACATATCGTCCTTTCTACTAACAAAGATATCTTGAGAAAGTTCATCTATCTCTATAGTCTCTAAATTCTTTAAGGCAGCTGTTATCCTACCTTTAAATCCAGCTCTTTTCTTAACTAATGCATTGAGTCGAGTTTCTAACTCTGGTTTAGATGACATGGTGAAGAAATCAAGGCAATTTACTATAAAGTAACTAAAAAATACCGCAAATAAATTAGGCACACTATTCTGCACAGAGTAATCTTGATTAATTATAACGAGCCGATGCAATAGAGAAAACAAAGGTCCTAACTAACTCTTAAACAATGAAAATACAAACAAATTATGAACTATAGTACGATCTATAGCATTTGTAATAAGCAAAACAAAATATGGAAATAAACTATTTCCCATTAACCTTTCTACTAGGTTATATTAACTAGGATAAATTCAAATAATGATAGCGATTTCGGCAGCAAATTATTCCTAATTTGATGAGAGTGATAAAAGGTAGAAGTTCGAGATCACCCAATACTGGCTGCACTCACTGACTCAGAAGTGAGAAATGATATATTCAGAAAAATAAAAGAATTGGGTAAGGATGAAAACTTGAAAATTTTTAGAGTGGCCTATGATTTAACCAAGAGAGAGAGAGAAATGGACAAAGAACTGTTAAAGAAGGCAAAAAACTTAACAGATATGGGAGAGGGGAAGCATGTAGTCAGAGGTCCACCCTGGAACCGAAGGGTCACCAAGGGGGCGGATCAAAGACCACAGCCACAGTTGAAATTGACTCAAGTACATCATGTGCTGAGAATGTAAATAATGTAAATAGAAAGTTTAGCATTATATTTACAAATGTGGATGTATATACTTTTGATAAGTTTTTAGAATTAAGGTCGTTACTTGATACATTAAGTTATAAGCCAAGCATTATTGCCCTCTCTGAAGTTAAACCTAAGCACTTTAGATATCGAAGGGAAATTGAAGAATACAACATCGAAGCGTATGAGATAGAGGAAAGTAATGTTTGGGGTAATGAAGGTAGAGGTCTTTTGATATACGTGAAAAGTGGCATTAAGTATAGTAAGGGAGATTTGGTTTCATGTTTCTGTGAGTATTGCTGTCTGGAAATTATGCTTCAAGGAGAGAAACTTAACCTAACTCTAGTATATCGGAGTCCAAATAGCCAGGAGGAAAATGACCAACTGTTGCTGGATTTATTGCAAGAGGTAACTGAGATGAAGGCTACATTTAAGATTTTGATGGGAGACTTTAATTTGCAACAAATAAATTGGAAAAATGGCACGACTAACACTGTAATGAATGATTTTGGAACAAAATTTGTGGAAAAGGTGCGTGATTGCTTTTTGACCCAGCATGTGGAGGAAATTACAAGAATAAGGGCTGAAAATGTGGGTAATACCCTAGATTTATTTTTCACAAATGAAGAATCAATAGTTGAAGAGGTCATGATTGGAAATCCACTGGGGAGTAGTGATCATGCTGTGATACAAGTTACATGTAATATGGAGGAGATCGTGGCTCATGATAGAAAAACTATGTATTTGTATGAAAAAGCAGATTATGAGTTGCTGAGAAAGGAACTTAGTATTAATATTGACTGGGTGAAATACCTATCCGAGGCTACCAATATTGAGGAAATGTGGAGCAGATTCAAGTCAAAATTTTATGTTGCAATAGATAAGAGTGTACCCACAAGAAAGATGGGGAATTTAAATTAATCCAGGAAAAGGACGAATAGCAATCTACCAATGAATAAGAAATTATGGTCTAGGATAAAGAAGAAACAGAGGTTGTGGATGAGAATGAAATCCTTGAAGAGTAATCTGAATGTATCTACTAAGAACGAGTATTTAGAGACTGAGAAGGAGTACAGAAAACTGAATAATCAAATTAGAAAAGAAACCCGAAATGCTGTAAAACTAAAAGAAAGGGAGATTGCAAAAAATGTGAAGGATAATCCTAAAATATTTTGGAAATATGTGCAGACTAAGACAAAAAGGAAACCAAGGATTCCTGACTTATACAAGGGCACTGCTGAAGATGGAAAAACTGAAAGTGATCTGGAAAAAGTTGAAGTTTTAGCAAAGCAATTTTCGAAGGTGTTTTTCATGGAGCCAGAAGATGAGGTACCATATTGTGTGAAGAAAAATGTACCAACACTGAATCACCTGGAAATTAATAAGGAAAAAATTAAGAAGATCATTAAAAATCTAAAGAGGCATAAATCCCCAGGACCTGACGGAATCCACTCTAGGATTATAAAAGGAGCTATGTAACAATTAGTAGTGCCTTTAGAAATACTTAATCAGTACTCCTTTAAACATAAGGAACTCCCTCAATATTGGCTAATTGCTCATATTACTCCTATATTTAAAAAGGGTTCCAAGTGTGATCCAGAGAATTATAGGCCAGTCAGTTTAACAAGTATAATCTGTAAGATATTTGAGACAATGATAAGTGAGGAGATAATGGCACACATGAGAACCAATAGTTTATTTAGTGACAAGCAATATGGCTTTATCTCAGGACGATCAACGGTGCTACAGCTCATAAAGGTTCTGGACAGATGGACTGAAATTATTGATGATGGACATGCAGTGGACGTAATATATTGTGATTTTATGAAGTCTTTCAATAGAGTTGCACATAGAAGACTATTCAGTAAAATTAGTAGTTATGGAATTGGAAAGGAGTACCAAGAATGGATTGCAGCATTCCTAACACAAAGACAACAAAGAGTGATGGTGAAGGGGGAAATATCAAGATGGAAGCCAGTGACAAATGGAGTGCCGCAGGGCACTGTTCTCGGACCATTGTTGTTTGTTTTGTTTATCAATGACCTCCCCGATAGTATAGTAAATGACAGCGAAGTATACCTGTATGCAGACGACACAAAGATATTTAGATGCATAAAAGATCAAGAGGATTGTCAAAAGCTGCAGCAGGATGTGCAGGAGGTATACTCATGGAGTGAAAAATGGTTGTTGAGTTTTCATCCAGATAAGTGTAGTTATATGAAAATAGGAAGAACGACTATTGAAGATCAAGGCTACCAAATGGAGAAGCAGCTGAAAAAGATTACTTCTGAGAAGGATGTGGGAGTAATAATCAATGATAAATTGAGTTGTGTAGATCACCTGGCAGAGAAAGTAAATAAAGCCAACAAATTAGTGGGAATAATCAGAAGGACCTTTGTTGCATTGGATGCAATGATATTTAAAGCTTTGTTTGTAGCTTTATTAAGACCGCATATAGAGTATGCTAATCAGGTATGGAGTCCTCACCTGGTTAAAGACATTGAGATGGTAGAGAACATGCAACGAAGGGCTACAAGGATGGTGCCGGAACTTAAAGGACTTAATTATGAAGAGAAACTAAGGAAGCTGAACCTACCAACACTGGCATACAGAAGAGCACGGAGAGACTTAATAAAGACCTACAAGATACTCACTGGAAAATATGATGGGAAATGTAGTCAAGGCATATTGAAACTTCGAGAAGAAAACATCAGCAGGGGAAATTCACTGAAGCTTTTTAAGACAAGGTCACGGCTGGATATAAGGAAGTATACTTTCCTGTGTAAAGTGATAAATAACTGGAATCAGTTGCCTGAGTGGGTGATTGCAGCAGCATCAGTCAACCAGTTGAGGTCAGACTTGATAAATTTTGGTTTAATCAAGAATTGAAATACAATTACAAGGCAAAGATAATCCACCACACGCTGCCGCAGGTTGATAATATAGATCTCGAGTCACAGGCATAAGCCTCTTCCATGAAGTCTTCTGAAATTCTGAAAATAAGTATAAACAATAGGCTTTAGATATTTTACATATTTTAAACGATATCGTACTAGATTTAGAACAAAGTGCAATATAACAAAATAAATTTTACTCTAACTCGAATTATAGAAGGAAAACTAATAAAAAAAAAAAAAAAATTAGCACTTAGGAATCTTAGCAATCAACAAACACTGGGTTTCATTAAAAAGTGGGAGGGCGAGAGAGAAAATATTATAAGATATGTTTGAAAACCAAATGGAAATGAATCAATAATTCGATATTCTCTGGAAGTTTTAAGGTAAACATGTAGACGAGCGGCCCAGCGGAAAAATTATTTTGTGTAAATATTAACGTTCACCCGTGTCATTTCTGACGTCAAACCCCAACCCCAATCCCTATTATAATTCGCAAAACGATTAAAGGCGCTGACATGATATAGTTTAAGCATTCACGTAGGTAAGCATGTGTTTTAACATGTGATAGAGGCTGAATCAAAGCAGCCTCAGACCGTTCTATAACATTGAACATCTGTGCATTATCAAAAAAACTCCATGTTTTGGCTTAATATTACTAGTAATCGAAACCCTTAATTTGATAAGTTTGAACATATGTGCCTTATCAAAAAAAACTGCGAATTTTAACTCTTTTTTAGGAAATGGATCAAACCTTAAAAAAAAGTTTTTCCAGGTTTTCGTTAATAATATTTATAATCGAAAGCAATAACTTGCTAAGTTTAAAAAGCTGTTTTTTATTCGCAAAAACAAACGTTTTTCAAGCTTTTTTTGGAAATGGATCAAACATTAAAACAGGTCGATTTTCAAGTTTTGGCTTAATATTACTTACAATCGAAAACCTTAATTTGATAGGTTGAACATATGTGCATTATCAAAAAAAAATCCCGTTTTTTAATCTTTTTTAGGAAATCGATTAAACCTTGAAAACCGCCGTTTTTACAGGTTCTGGTTAATTTTACATATAATTGAGAGCAATAACTTGCTAAGTTTGATAAGCTGTTTATTTTCCGAAAACTGACGCTTTTTAAGCTTTTTGGGGAATTCGATCAAATCTCAACCCTGGGCGTTTTTCCATGTTTTGGCTTAATATTACTTAAAATCGGAGACCTTAATTTGATAAGTTTGAACATATGTGTATTATCCAAAAAACTCTCGTTTTTGAATTATTTTTAGGAAATATTTAAAACCTTAAAAACTGCCGTTTTTCCAGGTTTTTTTTTAATATTACGTATATTTGAGGACAATAACTTGCTAAGTTTGAAAAGCTGTTTATTTTCCCGAAACTGACGTTTTTTAAGCTTTTTTAGGAAATCAATAAAATCTCATAACTGGACGTTTTTCCATGTTTTGGTTAATACTACTTATAATTCAAGGCAATAACTTGCGAAGTTTAATAAGTTAAATATTTTCCGAAAACTGACGCTTTTCAAGCTTTTTTAGGAAATCGATCAAATCTTAAAACAGGTCGTTTTTCCATGTTTGGGCCTGATATTACTTTTAATCGAAGACCTTAATTTGATAAGTTTGAACATATGTGCATTTCCTAAAAAACTCCCTTTCTTCAATCTTTTTTACGAAATGGATCAAACCTTAAAAACGGCCGTTTTTACAGGTTTTTGGTTAATATTACTTATATTCGAGAGCAATAACATGTTAAGTTTGAAAAGCTATGTATTTTCCCAAAACTGACGTTTTTCAAGCTTTTTAGGAAATCGATCAAATCTTAAAACTAGCCGTTTTTCCAAGTTTTTGCCTAATATTACTTATAATCGGAGACCTTAATTTGAAAAGTTTAAAAATATGTGCATTATCCAAAAAACTCCCGTTTTTCAATCTTTTTTATGAAATGGATCAAACCTTAAAACGGCCGTTTTTACAGGTTTTGGTTAATATTACTTATAATTGAAAGCAAAACTTGCGAAGTTTGATAAGTTGTGTATTTTCCGAAAACTGACGCTTTTCAAGCTTTTTTAGGAAATCGATCAAATCTTAAAACAGGCCGTTTTTCCATGTTTTGGCTTAATATTACTGATAATCGCAGACCTTAATTTGATAAGTTTGAACATATGTGCATTATCAAAAAAACGCCCGTTTTTCAATCTTTTTTAGGAAATGGATCAAACCTTAAAAACGGCCGTTTTTACAGGTCTTTGGTTAATATTACTTATATATGAGTGCAATAACTTGCTAAGTTTGAAAAGCTTTTTATTTTCCAAAAACTGACGTTTTTCAAGCTTTTTTAGGAAATCGATCAAATCTCAAAACTCTACGTTTTTCCATGTTTTGGCTTAATATTACTTATAATCAAAAATCTTAATTTGATAAGTTTTAACATAAGTTTATTATCAAAAGAACTCCCATTTTTCAATCTTTTTTAGGAAATCGATGAAATCTTAAAAACGGCCGTTTTTCCATTTTTTGGCTTAATATTACTTATAATCCGAAACCTTAATTTGATAAGTTTGAACATATGTGCATTATCCAAAAAACTCCTGTTTTTTAATCTTTTTTATGAAATCGATAAAATCTTAGAAACGGCCGTTTTTCCAGGTTTTGGTTAATATTACTTTTATTGAGAGCAATAACTTGCTAAGTTTGAAAATCTATTAATTTTCCCAAAACTGACGATTTTCAAGCTTTTTTAAGAAATTGATCAAATCTTAAAAGAGGCCGTTTTTCTAAGTTTTAGCTTAATAAAACATATAATCGGAAACCTTAATTTGATAAGTTTGAATATATGTGCATTATCCAAAAAACTCCCGTTTTTTAATCTTTTTTAGAAAATGGATCAAAACCTAAATACGGCTGGGTTTTTTTCAGGTTTTGGTTAATATTACTTATAATTGAAAGCAATACCTTGCGAAGTTTCATAAGTTGTGTATTTTTCGAAAACTGACGCTTTTCAAGCTTTTTTAGGAAATCACACAAATCTTAAAACAGGCCGGTTTTCCATGTTTTTGCCTAATATTACTTATAATCGGAGACCGTAATTTGAAAAGTTTGAACATATGTGCATCATCCAAAAAACTCCTGTTTTTAGGCTTTTTTAGGAAATCGATCAAATCTTAAAACAGGCTGTTTTTCCATGTTTTGGCTTGATATTACTGATAATCGCAGACCTTAATTTGATACATTTGAACATATGTGCATTATCCAAACAACTCCCGTTTTTCAATCTTTTTTAGGAAATGGATCAAAGCTTAAAAACGCCCGTTTTTCCAGGGTTTTAGGTAATATTACTCATATTTGAGGGCAATAACTTGCTAAGTTTAAAAACCTGTTTATTTTCCCCAAACTGACGTTTTTCAAGGTCTTTTAGGAATTCGATCAAATCTCAAAACTGGCCCTTTTTCCATGTTTTGGCTTAATATTACTTTTAATCGGAGACCTTAATTTGATAAGTTTGAACATATGTGCATTATCCAAAACACTCCCATTTTTCAACCTTTTTTAGGAAATAGATAAAACCTTAAAAACGCATGTTTTTCCATGTTTTGTTTAATATTACGTATATTTGAGGGCAATAACTTTCTAAGTTTGAAAAACTGTTAATTTTCCCCAAACTGACGGTGTTCAAGCTCTTTTTGGAAATCGATCAAATCTCATAACTGGCCGTTTTTTCATGTTTTGAATTAATATTATTTATAATCAGAGACCTTAATTTGATAAGTTTGAACATATGTGCATTATCCAAAAAAACTCCCGTTTTTCAATCTTTTTTAGGAAAGGGATCAAACCTTAAAAACGGCCGTTTTTACAGGATTTGGTTAATATTAATGATATTCGAGACCAATAACTTTCTAAGTTTGAAAAGCTGTTCATTTTCCCCAAACTGACGTTTTTCGAGCTCTTTTTGAAATTAGATCAAATCTCAAAACTGGCCGTTTTTCCATGTTTTGGCTTATATTACTTATAATCGGCGACCTTAATTTGATAAGTTTGAATAATGTGCATTATCCCCAAAACTCCCGTTTTCAATCTTTTTTATAAAATCGATCAAATCGTAGGAACGGCCGTATTACTTTTATTAAGACCAATAACTTGCTAAGTTTGAAAAGCTATTAATTTTCCTAAAACTGACGTTGTTCAATCTCTTTTAGGAATTCGATCAAATCTCAAAACTGGTTGTTTTTCAATGTTTCAGCTTAAAATTACTTATAATCTGAGACCTTAATTTGATAAATTTGAACATATATGCATTATCCAAAAAACTCCCGTTCCATTCTTTAGGAAATGGATCAAACTTCAAAACCCCGTATTTTTCCAGGTTTTTGGTTAATATTACGGATATTTTAGGCCGTAACTTGTTTAGTTCAAAAGCTGGTTATTTCCCCTAAACTGACGTTTTTCAAGCTTTTTTACGAAATCGATCAAATCTCAAAACTCGACGTTATTCCATGTTTTGGCCTTATATTACTTTTAATAGGAGCCTTTAATTTGATAAGTTTGAACATATGTGCATTATGAAAAAAACTCCCGTTTTTCAATCTTTTTTAGGAAATGGATCAAACCTTAAAAACGGCCGTTTTTACAGGTTTTGGTTAATATTACTTATATTCGAGAGCAATAACTTGCTAAGTTTGAAAAGCTGTTTATTTTCCAAAAACTGACGATTTTCAAACTCTTTTTGGATTCGATCAGATCTCAAAACTAGCCGTTTTTTTAAATTTTTTTGCTTAATATTACTTAGAATCGGAGACCTTAATTTGATAAGTTTGAACATATGTGCATTATCTAAAAAACTCGCGTTTTTCAATCTTTTTTAGGAAATGGATCCAACCTTAAAAACGGCCGTTTTTACAGGTTTTGGTTAATATTACCTATATTCGAGAGCAATAACCTGCTAAGTTTTAAAAGCTTTATATTTTTCAAAAACTGACGATTTTCAAACTCTTTTTGAAATTCGATCAGATCTCAAAACTGGATGTTTTCCAATGTTTTGGCTTAATATTACTTATAATCGGAGACCTTAATTTGATAAGTTTGAACATATGTGCGTTATAAAAAAAACTGCGAATTTTAACTCTTATTTAGAAAATGGATCAAACCTTAAAAACCCTTCGTTTTTCCAGGTTTTCGTTAATAATACCTATTGTCGTAGAATGGAGTCTCAATGAAATACCAAATATAACTATTTGTTGAGGGAACTTATTAATTATCTTTAGAGCGCGTGGATGTCTGGCTGGCCGATATTATGTATCTTCGATATGCTTATAATTGGAAGCAATAACTTGCGAAGTTTGATACTTGTGTATTTTCCGAAAACTGACGCTTTTCAAGCTATTTTAGGATATCAGACAAATCTTAAAACCAGCGGTTTTTCTATGTTTTTGTGTAATATTACTTATAATCGGACACCTTAATTTGATAAGTTTGAACATATGTGCATTCTCCACTGGGTTTGATTAAAATGTGGGAGGGCGAGAGAGAAAATATTATGAGATATGTTTGATAACTAAACGAAAATAAATCAATAATTCGATATTCTCTGGAAGTTTTAAGGTAAACATGTAGACGAGCGGCCCAGCAGGCAAAAATTATTTTGTGTAAATATTATCGTTCACCCGTGTCATTTCTGACGTCATACCCCACCCCCAACACCTATTATAATTCGCAAAAGGTTAAAGGTGCTGACATTCTGTAGTTTAAGCATTCACTTAGGGAAGCATGTGTTTTACTATGTGATAGAGGCTGAATCAAAGCAGCCTCAGACCGTTCTATAACATTGTACATCTGTGCATTATAAAAAAAACTCCAGTTTTTCAATCTTTTTTTATGAAATGGATCAAACCTTAAAACAAGCCGTTTTTTCATGTTTTGGCTTAATATTACTAGTAATTGAAAACCTTAATTTGATAAGTTTGAACATATGTGCGTTATCAAAAAAACTGCGAATTTTAACTCTTATTTAGGAAATGGATCAAACCTTAAACCCCCCCCTCTTTTTCCAGGTTTTCGTTAATAATACCTATTGTCGTAGAATGGACTCTCAATGATATACCATATATAACTATTTGTTGAGGGAACTTATTAATTATCTTTAGAGCGCGTGGATGTCTGGCTGGCCGATATTATGTATCTTCGATATGCTTAAGAAGTGGAACTGAGCTCAAGGATAACAATATTGCTATCATTGAAAAAATAGAGTTTTATTAATAATAACTATCAACAACACACAAAAACGGAAAATCTTGACATAAACAAAGAATGGAAAGGGTCATGGGGACTCGAGCTAATCCAAGGATTAAAAGATTTAAAAAGGTAAAAAGAATATAAAGTTAAAGAGCTGGGATGGTTCGCTAAACCATTCAAAGCACAGGATATAATTGGCAAAAGGGTTAAATACTCAAAGTTAACGTACCGGTGACGTAATTTATACTTGTTGTGCAGAGGAAGTCGACGTTAAGGAATTTTCGGTCCGTTGGCGAGTTCCAGCCGAAGGAAAGGGGAATAAATTGATCCTGACGTGGCGTCTTGGGAATGAGAACCGTTTCTCGACGAACGACTTGAAGAACAATGGCTGTTCTACGTTGTTCTCTTCTGAACAACAGGGAGGGTCAGAACCGTCTTTTGTCTACGGGCTCAAGAACAATGGCTGTTCTAATGTTGTTCTCTTCTGAACAACAAGGGAGAAGGGTGAGAACCGTTTCTTGGCGAACGGGCTCAAACGAACAATGGCTGTTCTACGTTGTTCTCTTTTGAACAACAGGGCTGGGTGGGGCTGAGAACCGTTTTTTGTCAACGGGCTCGAACGAACAATAGCTGTTCTAACTTTGTTCTCTTTCTGAACAACAGGGGAAGGAAGAGAACCGTTTCTTTGCGAACGGGATCAAACGAACAATGGCTGTTCTACGTTGTTCTCTTCTGATCAACAGGGGGGGGGGGGGGTGAGAACCGTTTCTTGTCAACGGGCTCAAACGACAATGGCTGTTCTAACGTTGTTCTCTTTCTGAACAACAGGGGAAAGCCTTGTGGACTCGGTGTCACGAAGGCTCGAAACTTGGCACTCAAGGGATATTGCCCTTCTTCTGGACAAGTGATGGTGAGCCTCGAGGTCGAGGTCCCTTGGCGCACAAGGTGAGAGAGGGTCGTAGTGATGTTTCGCGACGAAAATCTAGATCTCCACTCTGATCTTAGTGGTAAAGTTTCCATCTAAATAGTCGAGACATCTCCTTGTCGTTGGGGACAATGGATTGGGAGGTTCGAGGAAATGCACAGCTGAGCCTGAGAACAAGCCTTATCTGCCCATAAGCATAACTCCAACTGGCGTGATTGGCGGATCGGGCGAACGAGGGGGGGGGGATAAACCTCCTTGTTTAAACATTGACTCAGGTGGCTGGGATAAGGCGCCCAGCTTCAAAGCGGAGATGCACGTGGGGAGCATCGTGGTTTAAAATAACATGTGATAGTGTTTGAAATTAATGCGGCCTTAACCCGTTTTATCACACTTATAATCGAAACAATAACTTGTTAAGTTTAAAAAGCTGTTTTTTATTCGAAAAAACAGACGTTTTCCAGCTTTTTTAGGAAATGGATCAAACATTAAAACAGGTCGATTTTCCATGTTTTGGCTAAATATTACTTACAATCGGAAACCATAATTTGATAAGTTTGAACATATGTGCATTATCCAAAAAACTCACGTTTTTTAATCTTTTTTAGGAAATAGATCAAACCTTAAAAAACGCCGTTTTTACAGGTTTTGGTTATAATTAATTATAATTGAGAGCAATAACTTGCTAAGTTTGATAAGCTGTTTATTTTCCGAAAACTGACGCTTTTTAAGCTTTTTTAGGAATTCGATCAAATCTCAAAACTGGGCGTTTTTCCATGTTTTGGCTAAATATTACTTATAATTGGAGACCTTAATTTGATAAGTTTGAACATATGTGCATTATCCAAAACACTCCCCTTTTTCAATATTCTTTAGGAATTGGATCAAACCTTACAAACGCCCGTTTTTCCAGGTTTTTGTTTAATATTACGTATATTTAAGGGCAATAAGTTTCTAAGTTTGAAAAGCTGTTTATTTTCCCCAAACTGACGTTTTTCAAGCTCTTTTTGGAATTCGATCAAATCTTGGAAACTGGCCGTTTTTCCATGTTTTGGCTTAATATTACTTATAATCGGAGACCTTAATTTGATAAATTTGAACATGTGTGCATTATCCAAAAAACTCCCGTTTTTTTATCTTTTTTAGGAAATGGACCAAACCATAAAAACGGCCGTGTTACCAGGTTTTGGTTAATATTACTTTTATTGAGAGCAATAACTTCTAAGTTTGAAAAGCTATTAATTTTCCCAAAACTGACGTTTTTCAAGCTCTTTTAGGAATTCGATCAAATCTCAAAACTGGCCGTTTTTCCATGTTTTGGCTTAATATTACTTTAATGGGAGACCTTAATTTGATAGGTTTTAACATATGTGCATTATCCAAAAAAACCCTGTTTTCATTCTTTTTCAGGAAATGGATCAAACCTTAAAAACGCCCGTTTTTCCAGGTTTTTGTTTAATATTACGTATATTTAAGGCCGTAACTTGCTAAGTTCAAAAGCTGTTTATTTTCCCAAAACTGACGTTTTTCAAGTTTTTTTACGAAATCGATCAAATCTCAAAACTGGACGTTTTTCCATGTTTTGGCCTAATATTACTTATAATCGGAGACCTTAATTTCATAAGTTTGAACATATGTGCATTATCAAAAAAACTCCCGTTTTTCAATCTTTTTTAGGAAATGGATCAAACCTTAAAAACGGCCGTTTTTACAGGTTTTGGTTAATATTACTTTTATTGAGAGCAATAACTTGCTAAGTTTGAAAAGCTATTAATTTTCCCCAAACTGACGTTTTTCAAACTCTTTTTGGAATTCAATCAGATCTCAAAACTGGATGTTTTTGCATGTTTTGGCTTAATATTACTTATAATCGGAGACCTTAATTTGATAAGTTTGAACATATGTGCATTATTCAAAAAACTCCCGTTTTTTATCTTTTTTAGGAAATGGACCAAACCATATAAACGCCCGTTTTTCCAGGTTTTGGTTAATATTACTTTTATTGAGAGCAATAACTTGCTAAGTTTGAAAAGCTATTAATTTTCCCCAAACTGACGTTTTTCAAGCTTTTTTAGGAAATTGATCAAATCTTAAAAGAGGCCGTTTTTCTATGTTTTGGCTTAAAATCACATATAAATGGAAACCTTAATTTCATAAGTTTAACATTTGTGCATTATCTAAAAAACTTCCGTTTTCAATCTTTTTTAGGAATGATCAAATCTTAAAAACGGCCCTTTTTCAGGTTTTGGTTAATATTACTTATAATTGAAAGCAATAACGTGCGAAGTTTGATACTTGTGTATTTTCCGAAAACTGACGCTTTTCAAGCTATTTTAGGATATCACACAAATCTTAAAACAGGCGTTTTTTCTATGTTTTTGCGTAATATTACTTATAATCGGAGACCTTAATTTGATAAGTTTGGACATATGTGCATTATTAACTGGGTTTGATTAAAATGTGGGAGGGCGAGAGAGAAAATATTATGAGATATGTTTGATAACTAAACGAAAATAAATCAATAATTCGATATTCTCTGGAAGTTTTAAGGTAAACATGTAGACGAGCGGCCCAGCAGGCAAAAATTATTTTGTGTAAATATTATCGTTCACCCGTGTCATTTCTGACGTCATACCCCACCCCCAACACCTATTATAATTCGCAAAAGGTTAAAGGTGCTGACATTCTGTAGTTTAAGCATTCACTTAGGGAAGCATGTGTTTTACTATGTGATAGAGGCTGAATCAAAGCAGCCTCAGACCGTTCTATAACATTGTACATCTGTGCATTATAAAAAAAACTCCAGTTTTTCAATCTTTTTTTATGAAATGGATCAAACCTTAAAACAAGCCGTTTTTTCATGTTTTGGCTTAATATTACTAGTAATTGAAAACCTTAATTTGATAAGTTTGAACATATGTGCGTTATCAAAAAAACTGCGAATTTTAACTCTTATTTAGGAAATGGATCAAACCTTAAACCCCCCCTCTTTTTCCAGGTTTTCGTTAATAATACCTATTGTCGTAGAATGGACTCTCAATGATATACCATATATAACTATTTGTTGAGGGAACTTATTAATTATCTTTAGAGCGCGTGGATGTCTGGCTGGCCGATATTATGTATCTTCGATATGCTTAAGAAGTGGAACTGAGCTCAAGGATAACAATATTGCTATCATTGAAAAAATAGAGTTTTATTAATAATAACTATCAACAACACACAAAAACGGAAAATCTTGACATAAACAAAGAATGGAAAGGGTCATGGGGACTCGAGCTAATCCAAGGATTAAAAGATTTAAAAAGGTAAAAAGAATATAAAGTTAAAGAGCTGGGATGGTTCGCTAAACCATTCAAAGCACAGGATATAATTGGCAAAAGGGTTAAATACTCAAAGTTAACGTACCGGTGACGTAATTTATACTTGTTGTGCAGAGGAAGTCGACGTTAAGGAATTTTCGGTCCGTTGGCGAGTTCCAGCCGAAGGAAAGGGGAATAAATTGATCCTGACGTGGCGTCTTGGGAATGAGAACCGTTTCTCGACGAACGACTTGAAGAACAATGGCTGTTCTACGTTGTTCTCTTCTGAACAACAGGGAGGGTCAGAACCGTCTTTTGTCTACGGGCTCAAGAACAATGGCTGTTCTAATGTTGTTCTCTTCTGAACAACAAGGGAGAAGGGTGAGAACCGTTTCTTGGCGAACGGGCTCAAACGAACAATGGCTGTTCTACGTTGTTCTCTTTTGAACAACAGGGCTGGGTGGGGCTGAGAACCGTTTTTTGTCAACGGGCTCGAACGAACAATAGCTGTTCTAACTTTGTTCTCTTTCTGAACAACAGGGGAAGGAAGAGAACCGTTTCTTTGCGAACGGGATCAAACGAACAATGGCTGTTCTACGTTGTTCTCTTCTGATCAACAGGGGGGGGGGGGTGAGAACCGTTTCTTGTCAACGGGCTCAAACGACAATGGCTGTTCTAACGTTGTTCTCTTTCTGAACAACAGGGGAAAGCCTTGTGGACTCGGTGTCACGAAGGCTCGAAACTTGGCACTCAAGGGATATTGCCCTTCTTCTGGACAAGTGATGGTGAGCCTCGAGGTCGAGGTCCCTTGGCGCACAAGGTGAGAGAGGGTCGTAGTGATGTTTCGCGACGAAAATCTAGATCTCCACTCTGATCTTAGTGGTAAAGTTTCCATCTAAATAGTCGAGACATCTCCTTGTCGTTGGGGACAATGGATTGGGAGGTTCGAGGAAATGCACAGCTGAGCCTGAGAACAAGCCTTATCTGCCCATAAGCATAACTCCAACTGGCGTGATTGGCGGATCGGGCGAACGAGGGGGGGGGGGATAAACCTCCTTGTTTAAACATTGACTCAGGTGGCTGGGATAAGGCGCCCAGCTTCAAAGCGGAGATGCACGTGGGGAGCATCGTGGTTTAAAATAACATGTGATAGTGTTTGAAATTAATGCGGCCTTAACCCGTTTTATCACACTTATAATCGAAACAATAACTTGTTAAGTTTAAAAAGCTGTTTTTTATTCGAAAAAACAGACGTTTTCCAGCTTTTTTAGGAAATGGATCAAACATTAAAACAGGTCGATTTTCCATGTTTTGGCTAAATATTACTTACAATCGGAAACCATAATTTGATAAGTTTGAACATATGTGCATTATCCAAAAAACTCACGTTTTTTAATCTTTTTTAGGAAATAGATCAAACCTTAAAAAACGCCGTTTTTACAGGTTTTGGTTATAATTAATTATAATTGAGAGCAATAACTTGCTAAGTTTGATAAGCTGTTTATTTTCCGAAAACTGACGCTTTTTAAGCTTTTTTAGGAATTCGATCAAATCTCAAAACTGGGCGTTTTTCCATGTTTTGGCTAAATATTACTTATAATTGGAGACCTTAATTTGATAAGTTTGAACATATGTGCATTATCCAAAACACTCCCCTTTTTCAATATTCTTTAGGAATTGGATCAAACCTTACAAACGCCCGTTTTTCCAGGTTTTTGTTTAATATTACGTATATTTAAGGGCAATAAGTTTCTAAGTTTGAAAAGCTGTTTATTTTCCCCAAACTGACGTTTTTCAAGCTCTTTTTGGAATTCGATCAAATCTTGGAAACTGGCCGTTTTTCCATGTTTTGGCTTAATATTACTTATAATCGGAGACCTTAATTTGATAAATTTGAACATGTGTGCATTATCCAAAAAACTCCCGTTTTTTTATCTTTTTTAGGAAATGGACCAAACCATAAAAACGGCCGTGTTACCAGGTTTTGGTTAATATTACTTTTATTGAGAGCAATAACTTCTAAGTTTGAAAAGCTATTAATTTTCCCAAAACTGACGTTTTTCAAGCTCTTTTAGGAATTCGATCAAATCTCAAAACTGGCCGTTTTTCCATGTTTTGGCTTAATATTACTTTAATGGGAGACCTTAATTTGATAGGTTTTAACATATGTGCATTATCCAAAAAAACCCTGTTTTCATTCTTTTTCAGGAAATGGATCAAACCTTAAAAACGCCCGTTTTTCCAGGTTTTTGTTTAATATTACGTATATTTAAGGCCGTAACTTGCTAAGTTCAAAAGCTGTTTATTTTCCCAAAACTGACGTTTTTCAAGTTTTTTTACGAAATCGATCAAATCTCAAAACTGGACGTTTTTCCATGTTTTGGCCTAATATTACTTATAATCGGAGACCTTAATTTCATAAGTTTGAACATATGTGCATTATCAAAAAAACTCCCGTTTTTCAATCTTTTTTAGGAAATGGATCAAACCTTAAAAACGGCCGTTTTTACAGGTTTTGGTTAATATTACTTTTATTGAGAGCAATAACTTGCTAAGTTTGAAAAGCTATTAATTTTCCCCAAACTGACGTTTTTCAAACTCTTTTTGGAATTCAATCAGATCTCAAAACTGGATGTTTTTGCATGTTTTGGCTTAATATTACTTATAATCGGAGACCTTAATTTGATAAGTTTGAACATATGTGCATTATTCAAAAAACTCCCGTTTTTTATCTTTTTTAGGAAATGGACCAAACCATATAAACGCCCGTTTTTCCAGGTTTTGGTTAATATTACTTTTATTGAGAGCAATAACTTGCTAAGTTTGAAAAGCTATTAATTTTCCCCAAACTGACGTTTTTCAAGCTTTTTTAGGAAATTGATCAAATCTTAAAAGAGGCCGTTTTTCTATGTTTTGGCTTAAAATCACATATAAATGGAAACCTTAATTTCATAAGTTTAACATTTGTGCATTATCTAAAAAACTTCCGTTTTCAATCTTTTTTAGGAATGATCAAATCTTAAAAACGGCCCTTTTTCAGGTTTTGGTTAATATTACTTATAATTGAAAGCAATAACGTGCGAAGTTTGATACTTGTGTATTTTCCGAAAACTGACGCTTTTCAAGCTATTTTAGGATATCACACAAATCTTAAAACAGGCGTTTTTTCTATGTTTTTGCGTAATATTACTTATAATCGGAGACCTTAATTTGATAAGTTTGGACATATGTGCATTATTAACTGGGTTTCATTAAAAAGTGGGAGGGCGAGAGAGAAAATGTTATAAGATATGTTTGATAACCAAATGGAAATGAATCAATAATTCGATATTCTTGTGAAGTTTTAAGGTAAACATGTAGACGAGCGGCCCAGCCGGCAAAATTTTTTATGTGTAAATATTATCGTTCACCCGTGTCCTTTTTGACGTCATACCCCACCCCCAACCCCTATTATAATTTGCAAAAGGATTAAAGGTGCTGACATGATGCATTTTAAGTATTCACTTAGGGAAGCATGTGTTTTACTATGTGATAGAGGCTGAATCAAAGCAGCCTCAGACCGTTCTATTACATTGTACATCTGTGCATTATTAAAAAACTCCAGTTTTTCAATCTTTTTTAGGAAATGGATCAAACCTTAAAACAAGCTGTTTTTCCATGTTTTGGCTTAATATTACTAGTAATCGAAAACCTTAATTTGATAAGTTTGAACATATGTGCGTTATCAAAAAAACTGCGAATTTTAACTCTTTTTTGGGAAATGGATGAAACCTTAAACCCCCCCCCTTTTTCCAGGTTTTCGTTAATAATACCTATTGTCATAGAATGGACTCTCAATGATATACCATATATAACTATTTGTTAAGGGAACTTATTAATTATCTTTAGAGCGCGTGGATGTCTGGCTGGCTGATATTATGTATCTTCGATATTCTTAAGAAGTGGAACTGAGCTCAAGGATAATAATATTGCTATCATTAATAAAATAGAGTTTTATTAATAATAACTATCAACAACACACAAAAACGGAAAATCTTGAAATAAACAGAAAATGGAAAGGGTCATGGGGACTCGAGCTAATCTGAGGATTAAAAGATTTAAAAAGGTTAAACAAATATAAAGTTAAAGAGATGGGATGGTTTGCTAAACCATTTAAAGCACAGGATATAATTGACAAAAGGGTTAAATACTCAAAGGTAACGTTCGGCTTACGTAATTTATACTTGTTGTGCAGAGGAAGGCGACGTTAAGAAATTTTCGGTCCGCTGGCGAGTTCCAGCCGAAGGAGGGGGGAATAAAATGATCCTGACGTGGCGTCTTGGGAATTAGAACGGTTTCTCGACGAACGGCTTGAAGAACAATGGCTGTTCTACGTTGTTCTCTTCTGAACAACAGGGGGGGTGAGAACCGTCTCTTGTCTACGGGCTCAAGAACAATAGCTGCTCTAATGTTGTTCTCTTCTGAACAACAAGGGAGAAGGGTGAGAACTGTTTCTTGGCGAATGGGCTTAAACGAACAATGGCTGTTTTACGTTGTTCTCTTCTGAACAACAGGGAGGCGGGGTGAGAACCGTTTCTTGTCAACGGGCTCAAACGAACAATTGCTGTTCTACGTTGTACTCTTCTGAACAACAGGGAGGGAGGGGGGTGAGAACCGTTTCTTGTCAACGGGCTCAAACGACAATGGCTGTTCTAACGTTGTTCTCCTTTTGAGCAACAGGGGAAAGCCTTGTGGACTCGGTGTCACGAAGGCTCGAACCTTGGCACTCAAGGGATATTGCCCTTCTTCTGGAAAAGTGATGGTGAATCTCGAGGTCGAGGTCATTTGGCGCACAAGGTGAGAGAGGGTCGTAGTGATGTTTCGCGACGAAAATCTAGATCTCCAATCTGAACTTAGTGGTAAAGTTCTATTAAAATAGTTGAGACATCTCCTTGGCGTGGGGAACAATGGAGTGGGAGCTTCAAGGGAATGCACAGCCGAGCCTGAGAACAAGCCTTATCTGCCCATAAGCCTAACTCAATCTGGCGTGAGCGGTGGATGGGGCGAACGGGGGGGAGATGATAAACCTCCTTGTTTAAACATTGAGTCAGGTGGCTGCGATAAGGTGCCCAGCTTTAAAGCAAAGATGCATGTAGGGAGCATCGTGGTTTTAAATAACATGTGATAGTGGTTGAAATTAACGCGGCCTGAACCAGTTCTATCACACTTATAATCGAAACAATAACTTGGTAAGTGTAAAAAGCTGTTTTTTATTCGCAAAAACAAACGTTTTCTAGCTTTTCTAGGAAATGGATCAAACATTAAAACAGGTCGATTTTGCATGTTTTGGCTTAATATTAATTACAATCAGAAACCTTAATTTGATAAGTTTAAACATATGTGCATTTTCCAAAAAACTCCCGTTTTTTAATTTTTTTTAGGAAATCGATCAAACCTTAAAAAACGCCGTTTTTACAGGTTCTGGTTAATATTACTTATAATTGAGAGCATTAACTTGCTAAATTTGATAAGCTGTTTATTTTTTCGAAAACTGACGCTTTTCAAGCTTTTTTAGGAATTCGATCAAATCTCAAAACTGGGCGTTTTTCCATGTTTTGGCTCAATATTACTTATAATCGGAGACCTTAATTTGATAAGTTTGAACATATGTGCATTATCCAAAAAACTCTCCTTTTTCAATCTTTTTAGGAAATGGATAAAACCTTAAAAATGCCCGTTTTTCCAGGTTTTTGTTTAATATTACGTATATTTGAGGGCAATAAAATGCTAAGTTTGAAAAGCTGCTTATTTTCCCAAAACTAACGTTTTTCAAGCTTTTTAGGAAATCGATCAAATCTTAAAACTGGCCGTTTTTGCATGTTTTTGCTTAATATTACTTATAATCGGAGAACTAAATTTGATAAGATTGAAAATATGTGCATTATCAAAAAAACTCCAGGTTTTCAATGATTTTTAGAAAATGGATCAAACCTTAAAACGGCCGTTTTTTCAGGTTTTGGTTATTATTACTTATAATTGAAAGCAATAACTTGCGAAGTTTGGTAAGTTGGGTATTTTCTAAAAACTGAAGCTTTTCATGCTTTTTTAGGAAATCGATTAAATCTTAAAACAGGCTGTTTTTCAATGTTTTGGCATAATATTACTGATAATCGAAGACCTTAATTTGATAAGTTTGAACATATGTGCATTATCCAAAAAACTCCCGTTTTTCAATCTTTTTTAGGAAATGGATCAAACCCTAAAACGGCTCTTTTTACAGGTCTTTGGTTAATATTATTATATTTGAAAGCAATAACTTGCTAAAATTGAAAAGCTGTTTATTTTTCCAAAACTGACGTTTTTCAAGCTTTTTTAGGAAATCCATCAAATCACAAAGCTAGAAGTTTTTCCATGTTTTGGCTTAATATTACTAATAGTCGGAAACCTTAATTTGATAAGTTTGAACATATGTGCATTATCCAAATACTCCCGTTTTTGAATCTTTTTTAGGAAATCGATCAAACCTTAAAAAACGGCGTTTCTCACTGTTTTGATAAATAATACTCATAATTGAGAGCAATAACTTGCTAAGTTTGATAAGCTGTTTATTTTCCGAAAACTGACGCTTTTCAAGCTTTTTTAGGAGATCGATCAAATCTCAAAACTGGCCGTTTTTCTATGTTTTAGCTAAATATAACTTATAATTAAGGACCTTAATTGGATAAGTTTGAACATATGTGCATTATCCAAAAAATTCCAGGTTTTCAATATTTTTAGGAAATGGATCAAACCTTAAAACGGCCGTTTTTTCAGGTTTTGGTTATTATTACTTATAATTGAAAGCAATAACTTGCGAAGTTTGGTAAGTTGGGTATTTTCTAAAAACTGAAGCTTTTCATGCTTTTTTAGGAAATCGATTAAATCTTAAAACAGGCTGTTTTTCAATGTTTTGGCATAATATTACTGATAATCGAAGACCTTAATTTGATAAGTTTGAACATATGTGCATTATCCAAAAAACTCCCGTTTTTCAATCTTTTTTAGGAAATGGATCAAACCCTAAAACGGCTCTTTTTACAGGTCTTTGGTTAATATTATTATATTTGAAAGCAATAACTTGCTAAAATTGAAAAGCTGTTTATTTTTCCAAAACTGACGTTTTTCAAGCTTTTTTAGGAAATCCATCAAATCACAAAGCTAGAAGTTTTTCCATGTTTTGGCTTAATATTACTAATAGTCGGAAACCTTAATTTGATAAGTTTGAACATATGTGCATTATCCAAATACTCCCGTTTTTGAATCTTTTTTAGGAAATCGATCAAACCTTAAAAAACGGCGTTTCTCACTGTTTTGATAAATAATACTCATAATTGAGAGCAATAACTTGCTAAGTTTGATAAGCTGTTTATTTTCCGAAAACTGACGCTTTTCAAGCTTTTTTAGGAGATCGATCAAATCTCAAAACTGGCCGTTTTTCTATGTTTTAGCTAAATATAACTTATAATTAGGGACCTTAATTGGATAAGTTTGAACATATGTGCATTATCCAAAAAATTCCAGGTTTTCAATATTTTTAGGAAATGGATCAAACCTTAAAACGGCCGTTTTTTCAGGTTTTGGTTATTATTACTTATAATTGAAAGCAATAACTTGCGAAGTTTGGTAAGTTGGGTATTTTCTAAAAACTGAAGCTTTTCATGCTTTTTTAGGAAATCGATTAAATCTTAAAACAGGCTGTTTTTCAATGTTTTGGCATAATATTACTGATAATCGAAGACCTTAATTTGATAAGTTTGAACATATGTGCATTATCCAAAAAACTCCCGTTTTTCAATCTTTTTTAGGAAATGGATCAAACCCTAAAACGGCTCTTTTTACAGGTCTTTGGTTAATATTATTATATTTGAAAGCAATAACTTGCTAAAATTGAAAAGCTGTTTATTTTTCCAAAACTGACGTTTTTCAAGCTTTTTTAGGAAATCCATCAAATCACAAAGCTAGAAGTTTTTCCATGTTTTGGCTTAATATTACTAATAGTCGGAAACCTTAATTTGATAAGTTTGAACATATGTGCATTATCCAAATACTCCCGTTTTTGAATCTTTTTTAGGAAATCGATCAAACCTTAAAAAACGGCGTTTCTCACTGTTTTGATAAATAATACTCATAATTGAGAGCAATAACTTGCTAAGTTTGATAAGCTGTTTATTTTCCGAAAACTGACGCTTTTCAAGCTTTTTTAGGAGATCGATCAAATCTCAAAACTGGCCGTTTTTCTATGTTTTAGCTAAATATAACTTATAATTAGGGACCTTAATTGGATAAGTTTGAACATATGTGCATTATCCAAAAAATTCCAGGTTTTCAATATTTTTAGGAAATGGATCAAACCTTAAAACGGCCGTTTTTTCAGGTTTTGGTTATTATTACTTATAATTGAAAGCAATAACTTGCGAAGTTTGGTAAGTTGGGTATTTTCTAAAAACTGAAGCTTTTCATGCTTTTTTAGGAAATCGATTAAATCTTAAAACAGGCTGTTTTTCAATGTTTTGGCATAATATTACTGATAATCGAAGACCTTAATTTGATAAGTTTGAACATATGTGCATTATCCAAAAAACTCCCGTTTTTCAATCTTTTTTAGGAAATGGATCAAACCCTAAAACGGCTCTTTTTACAGGTCTTTGGTTAATATTATTATATTTGAAAGCAATAACTTGCTAAAATTGAAAAGCTGTTTATTTTTCCAAAACTGACGTTTTTCAAGCTTTTTTAGGAAATCCATCAAATCACAAAGCTAGAAGTTTTTCCATGTTTTGGCTTAATATTACTAATAGTCGGAAACCTTAATTTGATAAGTTTGAACATATGTGCATTATCCAAATACCCCCGTTTTTGAATCTTTTTTAGGAAATCGATCAAACCTTAAAAAACGGCGTTTCTCACTGTTTTGATAAATAATACTCATAATTGAGAGCAATAACTTGCTAAGTTTGATAAGCTGTTTATTTTCCGAAAACTGACGCTTTTCAAGCTTTTTTAGGAGATCGATCAAATCTCAAAACTGGCCGTTTTTCTATGTTTTAGCTAAATATAACTTATAATTAGGGACCTTAATTGGATAAGTTTGAACATATGTGCATTATCCAAAAAATTCCAGGTTTTCAATATTTTTAGGAAATGGATCAAACCTTAAAAACGGCCGTTTTTACAGGTCTTTGTTAATATTACTTATATTTGAGGGCAATAACTTGCTAAGTTTAAAAAGCTGTTTATTTTTCCAAAAATGACGTTTTTCAAGCTTTTTTAGGAAATCCATCAAATCTCAAAACTAGACGTTTTTCCATGTTTTTGCCTAATATTACTTATAGTCGGAAACCTTAATTTGATAAGTTTGAACATATTTGCATCATCCAAATACTCCCGTTTTTTAAACTTTATTAGGAAATAATACTCATAATTGAGAGCAATAACTTGTTAAGTTTGATAAGCTGTGTTTTTTCCGAAAGATGACGCTTTTCAAGCTTTTTTAGAAAATCGATCAAATGTCAAAAATAGCCGTTTTTCCATGGTTCGGCTAAAAATAACTTATAATTAGGGACCTTAATTGGATAAGTTTGATACAATGTGCATTTTCTTACAAAACTAACGTTTTTTTAATCTTTTTTAGGAAATCAATCAAATCTAATAAACGCCCATTTTTCCAGTTTTTGGTTAATATTACTTATATTTGAGAGCAAGAACTTGCTAAGTATAAAAAGCTATCAATTATTTCAAAAATGCCTTTTTTTAAGCAGTAACTTGCCTAGGTTGATAAGTTGTCTATTTTCTGAATACTGACACTTTTCAAGCTTTTTTAGGAAATCGATCAAATCTCGAAACTGGGCTTTTTCTATGTTTTGGCCTAATATTATTTATAATCACGCCCTTAATTTGATATGTTTAAACATATGTGCATTATCTAAAAAGCTCCAGTTTTTCAATCTCTTTTAGGAAATTGATGAAATCTTAAAAACGGCCGTTTTTCTAGTCCTTGGTTAATATTACTTATAATTGAAAGCAATAACTGTCGAATTTTGATAAGTTGTGTATTTTTTGAAAACTGACGTTAATCAATCTTTTTTAGGAAATCGATCAAATCATAGAAACAGCCGTTTTTCTAGGTTTCAGTTAATATTGCTTATATTCTACATCAATAACTTGTTAATTTTAAAAAGGTTTTTATTTTCGCCAAACTGAAGTTTTTCAAGCTCTTTTAGGAATTCAATTAAATCTCAAACCTGGGCGTTTTTCCATGTCTGAGCTAAATATTACATTTTATCGAAGCTCTTAATTTGATAAGTTTGAACATATGTGCATTATCCAATAAACTGCCGTTTTTCAATCTTTTTTAGGAAATGGATCAAAGCTTAAAAACGCCTGTTTTTCTAGGTTTTTGGTTAATATTACTTATATTTGAGGGCAATAACTTGTTAAGTTTGGAAAGCTGTTTATTTTCTACAAACTGACGTTTTTCAAGCTCTTTTTAGAATTCGATCAAATCTCAAAATTTGGCTGTTTTTCCATGTTTTGGCTTAATATTACTTATAATCATAGATCTTAATTTGATAAGTTTGAACATATGTGCATTATCTAAAAAGCTCGCGTTTTTCAATCCTTTTTAGGAAATAGATCAAATCTAAAAATGCCCGTTTTTCCAGGTCTTTGGTCAATTTTACTTATATTTGAGGAAAATAACTTTCTAAGTTTGAAAAGCTGTTTATTTTACCAAAAGTGACGTTTTTGAAGCTTCTTTAGGAAATGGATCATATCTCAAAACTGAACGTTTTTCCATGTTTTGGCTTAATATTACTTATAATCGGAAACCTTAATTTGATAAGTTTGAACATATGTGCATTATCCCAAAAACTTCTGTTTTTAATCTTTTTTAGGAAATCGATCAAACCTTAAAAATGGCCGTTTTTCCAGGTTTTGGTTAATATTACATATATTCGAGAGCAATAACTTGCTAAGTTCGAAAAGCAGTTTATTTTCCCAAAACTGACGTTTTTCAAACTCTTTTTGGAATTTGATCAAATCTCAAAACTGGCCGTTTTTCCATTTTTTGGCTTAATATTTCTTATAATCGAAGACCTTAATTTGATAAGTTTGAACATATGTGCATTTTTTTAAAAAACCCTGTTTTTCTATCTTTTTTAGGAAATGGATGAACCTTAAAAACGCACATTTTTCCAGGTTTTTGGTTAATATTGCGTATATTTAAGGTCAATAACTTGCTAAGTTTGAAAAGCTGTTTATTTTTCCAAAACGGATATTTTTCAAGCTTTTTTTATGAAATCGATCAAACTTCAAAACTGGACGTTTTTCCATGTTTGGGCCTAATATTATTTATAATCGGAAACCTTAATTTGATAAGTTTGAACATCTCTTTATTATTCCAAAAACTCCCGTTTTTCAATCATTTTTAGGAAATGGATCAAACTTTAAGAAAACCTGTTTTTCAGTTTTTGTTTAATATTACTTATATTTGAAAGCAATAACTTGCCTAGTATAAAAGCTGTATAATTTCCTGAAACTGACGTTTTTCAAGCTTTCTTAGGAAATCGTTCCAATCTGAAAACAGGCCGTTTTTCCATGTTTTGGGTTAATATTACTTATAATCGGAAACCTTAATTTGATAAGTTTGAACATATGTGCATTATCCAAAAAAACTCCTGTTTTTCAATCTTTTTAAGGAAATCGATGAAATGTTAAAAACGGCCGTTTTTCTAGGTCTTTGTTATTATTACTTATAATTGAAAGGAATAACTTGCGAAGTTTAATAAGTTGTGAATTTCCGAAAACTGACGCTTTTTAAGCTTTTAGGAAATCACAAAAATCTTAAAACAGGCCGTTTTTCCATGTTTTTGCTTGATATTACTTATAATCAGAGACCTTAATTTGATAAGTTTGAACATATGTGCATTATCCAAAAAAGTCGCGTTTTTCAATCTTTTTTTTAGGAAATGGATCACACCAAATACGCCCGTTTTTCCAGGTCTTTGGTTGAAATTACTTTTATTTGTGGGCAATAACTTGCTAAGTTCGAAAAGCTGTTTATTTTTCCCAAACTGACGTTTTTCAAGCTTTCTTTAAGGAAATCGATCAAATCTCAAAACTGTACGTTTTTCCATGTTTTGGCTTAATATTACTTATAAGTGGCAACCTTAATTTGATAAGTTCTAACATATGTGCATTATTCAAAAAACTCCCGTTTTTTAATCTTTTATAGGAAATCGATCAAACCTTAAAAAACACAGTTTTTGCAGGTTTTGGTTAATATTACTTATAATTGAGAGCAATAACTTGCTAAGTTTAATAAGATGTTTATTTTTCGAAAGCTGACACTTTTCAAGCTTTTTAAGGAAATCGATCAAATCTGAAAACAGGCCATTTTTCGATGTTTTGGCTTAATATTACTGTCGTAGAATGGACTCTTGACGATATACCATATATGATCCTTCATGAAGGGAACTTCTTTAATTATCTTTAGAGTGCGTTAATGTCTGGCGGGCCGATATTATGTATCTTCGATATGCTTAAGAAGTGGAACTGAGCTCAAGGATAATAATATTGCTATCATTAATAAAATAGAGTTTTATTAATAATAACTATTAACAATACACAAAAACGGAAAATATTGGCATAAACAGAGAATGGTAAGGGTCGTGGAGACTCGGGATAATCCAATGATTAAAGAATTTAAGAAGGGAACACAAATATAAAGTTAAAGAGCTGGGATGGTTCGCTAAACCATTTAAAGCACAGGATAGAATTGACAAAGGGTTAAATACTCAAAGGTAACGTTTGGCTTACGTAACTTTATACGAGTGGTGCAGTGGAAGGCGACGTGAAGGAATTTTCGGTCTGCTGGCGAGTTCCAGCCGAAGGGAGGTGATAAGATGATCCTGACGTGGCGTCTTGGGAATGAGAACCGTTTCTAGACGAACGGCTTGAAGAACAATGGCTGTTCTACGTTGTTCTCTTCTGAACAACAGGGTAGGTGAGAACCGTCTCTTGTCTACGGGCTCAAGAATAATGGCTCTTCTAATGTTGTTCTCCTCTGAACAACAAGGGGGAAGGGTGAGAACCGCTTCTTGGCGAACTGACTCAAAAGAACAATGACTGTTATACGGTGTTCTCTTCTGACAACAGGGAAGGGGGGTGAGAACCGTCTCTTGTCTACGGGCTCAAGAACAATGGTTGTTCTAATGTTGTTCTCCTCTGAACAACAAGGGGGAAGCCTTTTGGACTCGGCGTCGCAAAGGCTCGAACTTTGGCACTCGAGGGATTTTGTCCTCCTTCTGGACAAGTGATGGTGAATCTCGAGGTCGAGGTCCCTTGGCGCCCAAAGTGAGAGAGGGTCGTGGTGATGTGTCGCGACGAAAATCTGGATCTCAAATCTGATCTTAGTGGTAAAGTTTCCATCTAAATAGTCGAGACACTCCCTTGGCGTGGGGGACAATGGAGTGGGAGCTTCGAAGGAATGCACAGCCGAGCCTGGAAACAATGCCTTATCTGCCCATAAGCCTAACTCAATCTGGTGAGGTCGGCGTATGGGGGCGAACGGGGGGACGATAACCTCCTTGTTTAAACATTGACATCCGGTGGCTGCGATAAGACGCCAAGCTTCGAAGCGAAGTTGCACGTGGGAGCATCGTGGTTTTAAATAATATGTGATAGGAGTTGAAACTAACGCTGCCTCAACCCGTTCTATCACACCCCTCCATTCCGGGGGGAAGTTGTCCCTTCGAAAAAAAGAGAGAAGGGACAACGATAGAGCTCCGTTGTGGGGAACTCTTTTTCTTGTACCAACCGTACCTTTCTGCACATAACTCGTATTACCTCAATACATATTGTTATTTTGATCTTTTGATTATGAGGGAAAATAACCTTTAATACAAACTTAATAAAAAAAAGGCATGGAACAATGAAATAATATAAATATAGTACATATGGGACAAAATAATTTATACGTAATTAATGGTACAAATATATATACATACAAAAAAAATAGACATTGAGCGTTACAAAATTCAGACATATATAATAACTAATTATAATACAGGAGAATCTTAATTTAAGTCGTACAAGACGGTTTATACCTACATGGAGATACTAATCCTATGAATACAATTATTCTACGCTATTCGGTAACGCATTCCTACTGAGTGTGTCAGCGACCTGGTTATCGGAACCTTTTATATAATTTATTTTAAATTGATACTCTTGAAAGAGTAAACTCCAGCGCATGATTCGGCAGTTGGAGTGTCGCACATTCCTAATATAGGCTAACGGACGGTGGTCGGTTCCTATCTGAAATTCTTTACCTATCAAGTACATCTTGAATTTGTCTATGACCCAGATAATTGATAGAGCTTCCTTTTCTATAGTGGCATATCTCTTTTCGTGTGGTAATAATTGACGACTAGCATATGCAACTGGATGACTCGTGCCGTCATGCTCGTATTGAAGGAGTACACCAATGCTCTCGTTGGACGCGTCGGTCTTAATCCCAAAGAATTTTTCCGGGTTGGGCAACTTTAAAATGGGGGCAGAAATGAGCTTACTCTTGAGCTGATTAAAATGGGAACTAGCGACATCATTCCAACGTAGACGATCGGGTGAATTCTTTTTTAAAAGGGAGCTAAGGGGCGCCGAAATTGCAGCGAAATTCGGAACGAATCGCCGATAGTACGAAGCTGATCCTAGGAACGATATTAATTGCTTCTTTGTAATCGGGAGGGTCATGTCGGCGATTGCCTTAATCTTATCCTCTTGGGGACCCAAATGGCTTTGTCCTATTTTGAAACCCAAATATTTTCTGGTTTCGTGGGCAAAATGGCATTTTCTGGGGCCAATGGTGAGGCCATTTTCGCGCAGTCGCTCAAAAAGAGCTAATAGGGTGGTTAAATGGTGACTCCATTTAATTAGTTCTTGTAGCTGACTCTTTTGATGTGGTGTCAGCTGCGCGTCAATATCCAGGTCAGAGGGTTCCAAAGACTCGCCTGGTAGGGAAGGAGGAGGGTAATCGGAATCAGGTTGGGTGCACACTATCTGTATTACATTAAGGGACTCAGCGGGGTAATCTTCTTCAAGCGCCGATGTTTCGTCTAGTTCTACGAAGGTATCTCCATGGGCGCGTTGGGGGTTCTTTTTTTCTTGGGATCCACGGACAGCCTCCGTGTCTTTGTCTTGGGCCTTATCGCCTAAGGGTGTTAGTAATTCACACTCCTTTTGTGTCGTCCTAAAGTCCTGGTTAGGGGTCTCCGAGAAATCGGATGGTATCGGGGTTCTGATGGGGACGGGCTCCTGGGCTTCTTTCTTAGCTCGGCCTCGAGGAAGGGCGGCCTGAGACACAGGGTCGGAACTTACTTGGGGCTTTGTCCTATAAGTACGGAGCAGAATTGTATGGGTGCTGAAATGACTTCAGCCCAGCTATCATAATATTGACACTGCAGGTAACATCTAACGACGGGGAATTGGTTCACCCGCCCAAGGTAGTCATGTACCACCGCAAATTTTTCGTGGTTAGGGTCCACTGAGGGGAGGAGTTCGTCGGACACGATGAAACACGTACATCCTGTGTCCCTGACAAGAGTCGATACTCGACAGCTGTTCACGCTGCCCTCCTCAAATTTCCAAGTTCCCGATAACCTTTTATCAAAAATAAAATTTACCTGGTGGCCTGACGGAGGGGGAGAAGTTTCTGCTTGGGTCTGCACCACCGGGGGAGCCGAGGTGGCATTAATCTGGTGAACTTGGTGGGCTGGTCCGCTTTTAAGCCTAGAATTTTGGGGGCAATTCCAGCTCATGTGGTTTTCTACACCACAGGTGAAGCATATGATTGGTCGCTTCGGGAAGAGAGATGGAGGAGAAATCTTAACGGGAGGTTTGGAGTCCCGTTGTTGGTTTTGGGCAAAGAAGTTTTGGGGTTTTATGGGGCTCGGAAATTTCGTCGGCTTTCCTGTGAAGGGGCGCGAATCCTACCTTCTTTCCTTGTAGGAGGATTGGTGAGAAGTTCGATTCTCCTTTGGGTATAAATTATGGCTTGCGGCATAGACATCCGCTTCTTCGGTACATTCGGTACATCCTTGACGAACGCGCGGATCTCCGTCGGTAGAGACGCCAAAAATTGATCTCGCAACACGAAGTCTGTTAAGGACTCGTAGTTCGGATCAACCTTTGAGGATTCTAACCAAAATTTAAAATTCCTCTGAAGAATGTATCCGAATTGACGGAACGTCTGTCCGGGTTTAATACGACCTCCTCGAAATTCTTGGCGGTAGAAATCGGGAGTCATATTATGAGCGGCCAATAACTCAGCTTTTAAGGTGCTGTAGTTAATTGTACACTCAGATGGTAAAGATATAAAACTTTCGCGCAATTTACAATTTAACAGGGGAAGTAATCTGGCTACACCTTCAGCCTCCAGATCCATTTTATTGATTTCGAGGATCTTTTCGAAGTGGGCTGAAATGCTCCGAAATCCTCTCCATCCTTGAAATTGGGGAGCTTTAGTGAGAGATTGGGGGGGGGGGAGATTCGGAACGGGAACTGGCGGACTGTATTTCTGCTTCAACACGAGCTAATTCAATCTGATGGTGAAGCTCAGCTTGTCTTATCCGTTCCTCTCTTTCTCTTTCTTCTCGTTGGATTTCTTATTCTCGTTCTTCTCGTTGTATTTCTCTTCCTCTTTCTTCTCGCTGGATTTCTCTTTCTCGTTCTTCTCGTTGTATTTCTCTTTCTCGTTCTTCTCGTTGTATTTCTCTTTCTCGTTCTTTTTCTTCACGCTCTTTTCTTTGCTCCTCTTGAACGTACTTAATTAGTTCTTTTCCAGAAAGTCCAAAGGATTTTCCTTGCGCTTTAAAGATTTCAAACTGAGTCATCTTTGCACTTGGGGGCGCAATAGTCAACGAACTAAAATTCCTCGCACTAAGAATTTTGCCTTCTAGAGAAATTAGCCTACCTAAATATGGGCACTGACCTATTCGTACTTGGTTTCTCGATCTAAATAACCACTAACTAAAATCACAACCAAATTATTATAACAGGTCCTTGAGCTACTCCAGCTTCTTAAGTTTTTAAAAAAGGGGATAGCAATCGTTAAAACAAAAGGAAACTAATATGCTCTATTATTCTAACGAATAACACTATGCTTTACTCGACTGAGACCAGTGTTTGCAAAGATATAGCGTTGAACCTTACACACCTAATACCAAATTTAAATAGTATACATATATATATGTCGTAGAATGGACTCTAGAAGATATACCATATATGATCCTTCGTTGAGGGAACTTCTTTAATTACTTTAGAGTGCGTTAATGTCTGGCGGGCCGATATTAGGTATCTTTGATATGCTTAAGAAGTGGAACTGAGCTCAAGGATAATAATATTGCTATCATTAATAAAATAGAGTTTTATTAATAATAACTATCAACAATACACAAAAACGGAAAATATTGACATAAACAGAGAATGGAAAGGGTCGTGGAGACTCGGGCTAATCCGAGGATTAAAGGATTTAAGAAGGGAAAACAAATATAAAGTTAAAGAGCTGGGATGGTTCGCAAAACCATTTAAAGCACAGAATAGAATTGACAAAAGGGTTCAATACTCAAAGGTAACGTTTGGCTTACGTAACTTTATACGAGTGGTGCAGTGGAAGGCGACGTGAAGGAATTTTTGGTCCGCTAGCGAGTTCCAGCAGAAGGGGGGGGATAAGATGATCCTGACGTGGCGTCTTGGGAATGAGAACCGTTTCTAGACGAACGGATTTTAAAGCAATGGCTGTTCTACGTTGTTCTCTTCCGAACAACAGGGAGGGTGAGAACCGTCTCTTGTCTACGGGCTCAAGAACAATGGCTGTTCTAATGTTGTTCTCCTCTGAACAACAAGGGGGAAGGGTGAGAACCACTTCTTGGCGAACGGACTCAAAAGAACAATGACTGTTCTACGGTGTTCTCTTCTGACAACAGGGAAGGGGGGGGTGAGAACCGTTTCTTGTCTACGGGCTCAAGAACAATGGCTGTTCTAATGTTGTTCTCCTCTGAACAACAAGGGGGAAGCCTTTTGGACTCGGCGTCGCAAAGGCTCGAACTTTGGCACTCAAGGGATTTTGTTCTCCTTCTGGACAAGTGATGGTGAATCTCGAGGTCGAGGTCCCTTGGCGCCCAAAGTGAGAGAGGGTCATGGTGATGTTTCGCGACGAAAATCTGGATCTCCAAATCTGATCTTAGTGGTAAAGTTTCTATCTAAATAGTCGAGACACTCCCTTGGCGTGGGGGACAATGGAGTGGGAGCTTCAAGGGAATGCACAGCCGAGCCTGGAAACAATGCCTTATCTGCCCATAAGCCTAACTCAATCTGGCGAGGTCGGCGTATGAGGGCGAACGGGGGAACGATAACCTCCTTGTTTAAACATTGACATCCGGTGGCTGCGATAAGACGCCAAGCTTCGAAGCGAAGATGCACGTGGGAGCATCGTGGTTTTAACTAATATGTGATAGGAGTTGAAACAAACGCTGCCTCAACCCTTTCTATCACAATTACTTAGGACCAAAACCTTAATTTAATAAGTTTGAACATATGTGCATTATCGAAAAATTTCCTGTTTTACAATGTTTTTTAGGAAATGAATCCAACCTTAAAAACGGCCGGGTTTACAGGTTTTGGGTAATATTATTTATAATTAAAAGCAATAACTTGTGAAGATTGAAAAGCTGTTTATTTTCCACAAACTGACGTTTTTCAAGCTCTTTTTGGAATTCGATCAAATCTCAAAACTGGCTATTTTTTCCATGTTTTGGGTTAATATTACTTATAATCATAGATCTTAATTTGATAAGTTTGAACATATGTGCAGTATCCAAAAAACTAGCGTTTTTCAATCTTTTTTAGGAAATCTATCAAACCTAAAAATGCCTGTTTTTCAAGGTCTTTGGTTAATTTTACTTAGATTTGAGGGAAATAACTTGCTAAGTTTGAAAAACGGTTTATTTTCCCAAAACTGACGTTTTTCAATCTTTTTTTAAGAAATCGCTTGAGTCTCAAAACTGGCCGTTTTTGCATGTTTTTGCTTAATATTACTTTTCTCGGAGACCTTGAATCGATAAGTTAAGGATATTTCCATTATCCAAAAAACACCCGTTTTTCCCTTCTTTTTTAGGAAATAGATCAAACGTTAAAAAAGGCCGTTTTTCCAGGTTTTGGTTAATATTACTTAGATTCGAAAACAATAACTTGGTGAGTTTGAAAAACGGTTTATTTTCCCAAAACTGACGTTTTTTAAGCCTTTTTAAAGAAATCCCTCGAATCTCAAAACTGGACGTTTTTGCATGTTTTTGCTTAATATTACTTAAAATCGGAGCCCCTAATTTGATAAGTATTATCCAAAAAACTCACGTTTTTCAATCTTTTTTAGGAAATGGTTTAAACCTTAAAATCAGCTGTTTTTGCAGGTTTTTTACTTAGATTCGAGAGCAATAACTTGCTAAGTTTTAAAAACGGTTTATTTTCTTGAACGGACTTTTTTCTAGCTTATTTTTAAGAAATCGATCGAATCTTAAAACTGGCAGTTTTTGCATGTTTTTGCTTAATATTACTTTCCTTGGAGACCTTGATTCGATAAGTTAAGGATATTTTTATTCTCCAAAAAACACCCGTTCTTCCCTACTTTTTTAGGAAATAGATCAAACCTTAAAAACGGCCGTTTTTCCAGGTTTTGGTTAATATTACCTAGATTCGAGAGAAATAACTTGCTAAGTTTGAAAAACGGTATATTTTTCCAAAACTGACGTTTTTCAAGCCTTTTTAAGAGTAATAGCTCGAATCTCTAAACAGGCCATTTTTCCATGTTTTTGCTTAATATTACTTATTATCGGAGACCTTAACTTGTTTAGTATGAAGATATTTGTATTATCCAAAAAACTCCCATTTTTCAATCTTTTTTAGGAAATGGATCAAACCTTCAAATCAGCCGTTTTTCAGGTTTTGGCTAATATTACTTAGATTCGAGAGCAATAACTTGTTAAGTTTGAAAAACGGTTTATTTTTCAAAATCCGACGTTTTTCTAGCTTTTTCTAAGAAATTGATCGAATCTTAAAACTGGCCGTTTTTGCATGTTTTTGCTTAATATTACTTTCCTCGGAGACCTTAATTTGATAAGTTAAAGAGATTTGTATTATACAAAAAAAACTCCCGTTTTTCAATCTTTTTTAGGAAATGGATCAAACCTTAAATCAGCCGTTTTTCCAGGTTTTGGTTAATATTACTTAGATTCGATAGCAATAACTTGCTAAGTTTGAAAAACGGTTTTCTTTCCTAATACTGACGTTTTTCAAACCTTTTTAAAGGAAATCGCTCGAATCTCAAAACTAGCCGTTTTTGCATGTTTTTGCTTAATATTACTTTCATCGGAGACCTTAATTTAATAAGTTGAAGATATTTGCATTATCCAAAAAACACCCGTTTTTTCCTACTTTTTTAAGAAATGGATCAAACCCCTAAAAACGGCAGTTTTTCCAGGTTTTGGTTAATATTACTTATATTCGAAAGCACTAACTTGCTAAGTTTAAAAAACGGTTTATTTTCCCAAAACTGACGTTTTTCAAGCCTTTTTGAAGAAATAGCTCGAATCTCAAAACTGGCCGTTTTTGCCTGTTTTTGCTTAAAATTACTTAATCTCGAAAATCTTTATTCAATAAGTTAAGGAAATTTGCATTATCCAAAATACGCCCGTTTTTCCCTTCTTTTTTAGGAAATAGATTAATCCCCTAAAAACGGTCGTTTTTCCAGGATTTGGTTAATATTACTCAGATTTAAGAGCAATAACTTGGTAAGTTTGAAAAACGGTTTATTTTCCCCAAACTGACGTTTTTCAAGCCTTTTTGAAAAAATAGCTCGAATGCCATACAGGCCATTTTTCCATGTTTTTGATTAAAATTACTTATAATCGGAGACCTTAATTTGATAAGTATGAAGATATTTGTATTATACAAAAAACTCCCGTTTTTTAATCTTTTTTAGGAAATGGATCAAACTTTAAAATCAGCCGTTTTTCTAGGTTTTGGGTAATATTCGAGAGGGAAAACTTGCTAAGTTTGAAAAACGGTTTTCTTTACCAAAACCGACGTTTATCAAGCCTTTTTAAAGAAATAGCTCGAATTTCAAAACTGACCGTTTTTGCATGTTTTTGCTTAATATTACTTTCCTCGGAGATCTAATTTGATAAGTTGAAGATATTTGTATTCTCTAAAAAAAACACCCGTTCTTCCCTACTTTTTTAGGAAATAGATCAAACCTTAAAAACAGCCGTTTTTCCAGGTTTTGGTTAATATTACTTAGATTCGAGAGCAAAAACTTGGTAAGTTTGATAAACGGTTTATTTTCTCAAAATTGACGTTTTTCAATCCTTTTTAAAGAAATCGCTCGAATCTCAAAACTAGCCGTTTTTGCATGTTTTTGCTTAATATTACTTTCCTCGGAGACCTTAATTTGATAAGTATGAAGATATTTGTATTATCCAAAAAACTCCCGTTTTTCAATATTTTTTATGAATTGGATCAAACCTTAAAATCAGCCGTTTTTCCAGGTTTTGGTTAATATTACTAAGAATCGAGAGCAATAACTTGCTTAGTTTGAAAAACGGTTTATTTTCCCAAAACTGACGTTTTTCAAGCCTTTTTGAAGAAATAGCTCGAATCTCAAAACCGGCCGTTTTTGCATGTTTTTGCTTAATATTACTTATAAGTTAAGGATATTTGCATTATTCAAAAAACACCCGTTTTGTCCTATTTTTTTAGGAAATAGATCAAACCTTAAAATGGTCGTTTTTTCAGGTTTTGGAAAATATTACTTAGATTTGATAGCAATAACTTGGTATGTTTGGAAAACGGTTTATTTTCCCCAAACTGACGTTTTTCAAGCCTTTTTTCAAAAATCACTTGAATCTCAAAACTGGCCGTTTTTGCATGTTTTTGCTTAATATTGCTTATACTCGGAGACCTTGATTCGATAAGTTAGGATATTTGCAATATCCCCAAAACAACCGTTTTTCCCTACTTTTTTAGGAAATAGATTAAACCTTAAAAACGGCCGTTTTTCCAAGTTTTGGTTAATATTACTAGATTCGAGAGCAATTATTTGGTAAGTTTGAAAAACGGTTTATTTTCCCAAATCTGACATTTTTCTAGCTTTTTTTAAGAAATCGCTTGAATCTCAAAACTGCCCGTTTTTGCAAGTTTTTGCTTAAAATTACTTAATCTCGAAAATCTTTATTCAATAAGTTAAGGAAATTTGCATTATCCAAAATACGCCCGTTTTTCCCTTCTTTTTTAGGAAATAGATCAAACCCCTAAAAACGGCCGTTTTTTCAGGATTTAGGTAATATTACTTAGATTCAAGAGCAATAACTTGGTAAGTTGGAAAAACGTTTTTTTTTCCCAAAACCGACGTTTTTCAAGCCTTTTTAAAGAAATAGCTTGAATCTCCAAACAGGCCATTTTTTCATGTTTTTGCTTAATAGTTCCTTATAATCGGAGACCTTAATTTGATAAGTATGAAGATATTTGTATTATCCAAAAAACTCCCGTTTTTCAATCTTTTTTAGGAAATGGATCAAACCTTAAAATCAGCCGTTTTTCCAGGTTTTGGTAATATTACTTAGATTCGAGAGCAATAACTTGCTAAGTTTGAAAAACGGTTGATTTTCCCGAAACTGACGTATTTCAAGCCTTTTTGAAGAAATAGCTCGAATCTCAAAACTGGCCGTTTTTGCATGTTTTTGCTTAATATTTTTTATACTCGGAAACCTTGATTCGTTAGTTTAAAGATATTTGCATTTTCCAAAAAACACCAGTTTTTCCCTACTTTTTTAGGAAATAGATCAAACCTTAAGAACAGCCGTTTTTCCAGGTTTTGGTTAATATTACTTAGATTCGAGACCAATAACTTGCTAAGTTTGAAAAACGGTTTATTTTCCCGAAACCGACAATTTTCAAGCCTTTTTGAAGAAAAAACTCGAATCTTCAAATAGGTCATTTTTCCATGTTTTTGCTTAATATTACTTATGATCAGGGACCTTAATTTGATAAGTATGAAGATATTTCTATTATCTAAAAAACTCCCGTTTTTTTTCTTTTTTTAGGAAATGGATCAAACCTTAAAATCAGCCGTTTTTTCAGGTTTTGGTTAATATTACTTAGATTCGAGAGCAATAACTTGCTAAGTTTGAAAAACAGTTTATTTCCGCAAAACTGACTTTCTTGAAGCCTTTTTGAAGAAATAGCTCCAATCTCAAAACTGGCCGTTTTTGCATGTTTTTGCTTAATATTACTTATACTCGGAAACCTTGATTCGTTAGTTTAAAGATATTTGCATATTCCAAAAAACACCGGTTTTCCCCTACTTTTTTAGGAAATAGATCAAACCTTCAAAAACGATATTTTTTCAAGTTTTGGTTATTATCACCTAGATTCGAGAGCAATAACTTAGTAAGTTTGAAAAACGGTTTATTTTCTAAAACTACGTTTTTCAAGCCTTTTTAAAGAAATCGCTCGAATCTCAAAACTGGCCGTTTTTGCATGTTTTTGCTTAATATTACTTATACTAGGAAACCTTTATTCGATAAGTTGAAGATATTTGCATTATCCTAAAAACACCCATTTTTCCCTACTTTTTTAGGAAATAGATCAAACCTTAAAAACGGCCGTTATTCCAGGTTTTGGTTAATATTACTTAGAATCGAGAGCAATAACTTGTTAAGTTTGAAAAACGGTTTATTTTTCAAAAACCGACTTTTTTTTAATCCTTTGTGAAGAAATAGCTCGAACTCAAAACTGGCTGTTTTTGCATGTTTTTGCTTAATTTTAATTATACTTGGAGACCTTGATTCGATAAGTTAAGGATATTTGCCTTATCCAAAAAACACCCGTTTTTCCCTTCTTTTTTAGGAAATAGATCAAACGTTAAAAACGGCCGTTTTTCAAGGTTTTGGTTAATATTTCTTAGATTCGAGAGCAAAAACTTGCTGAGTTTGAAAAACGGTTTATTTTCCCCAAACTGACGTTTTTCAAGCATTTTTAAAGAAATAGCTCGAATCTCAAAACTGGCCGTTTTGGCATTTTTTTGCTTAATATTACTTTTCTTGGAGACCTTAATTTGATAAGTTGAAGATATTTGTATTATCCAAAAACCTCCCGTTTTTTAATCTTTTTTAGGAAATGGATCAAACCTTAAAATCAGCCGTTTTTTCAGGTTTTGGTTAATATTACTTAGATCCGAGAGCAATAACTTGGTAGGTTTGAAAAGGGTTTATTTTCCCAAAACTGACGTTTTTCAAGCCGTTTGGAAGAAATAGCTCGAATCTCCAAACAGGCCATTTTCCCATGTGTTTGCTTAATATTACTTATGATCGGAGACATTAATTGGATTACTATGAAGATATTTGTATAATCAAAAAAACACTCGTTTTTCCTTACTTTTCTAGGAAATAGAAAATAAGCTTAAAAAAATGCGTTTTTCCAGGTTTTGGTTAATATTACTTAGATTCGAGAGCACTAACTTGGTAAGTTTGAAAAATGGTTCATTTTTCCAAAACAACGTTTTTCAAGCCTTTTTAAAGAAATCGCCCGAATCTTAAAACTGGCCGTTTTTGCATGTTTTTGCTTAATATTACTTTTCTCGGAGACCTTAATTTGATAAGTTTAAGATATTTGTATTATCCAAAAAACTCCAGTTTTTCAATTTTTTTTAGGAAATGGATCAAACTTTAAAATCAGCCGTTTTTCCAGGTTTTGGTTAATATTTATTAGATCCGAGAGAAATAACTTGCTAAGTTTGAAAAACGGTTTATTTTCCCAAAACTGACGTTTTTCAAGCCTTTTTAGGAAATTGTTCGAATCTTAAAACTGGCAGTTTTTGCATGTTTTTACTTAATATTACTTTTCTCGGAGACCTTAATTTGATAAGTTTAAGATATTTGTATTATCAAAAAACTCCAGTTTTTCAATCTTTTTTAGAAAATGGATCAATCCTTAAAATCAGCCGTTTTTCCAGGTTTTGGTTAATATTAATTAGATTCGAGAGAAATAACTTGCTAAGTTTGAAAAACGGTTTATTTTCCCAAAACTGACGTTTTTCAAGCCCTTTTAAAGAAATTGCTCGAATCTCAAAACTGGCCGTTTTTGCATGTTTTTGCTTAATATAACTTATACTCGGAGACCTTAATTTGATAAGTATGAAGATATTTGTATTATCCAAAAAACTCCCGTTTTTCAATATTTTTTATGAATTGGATCAAACCTTAAAATCAGCCGTTTTTCCAGGTTTTGGTTAATATTACTAAGAATCGAGAGCAATAACTTGCTTAGTTTGAAAAACGGTTTATTTTCCCAAAACTGACGTTTTTCAAGCCTTTTTGAAGAAATAGCTCGAATCTCAAAACCGGCCGTTTTTGCATGTTTTTGCTTAATATTACTTATAAGTTAAGGATATTTGCATTATTCAAAAAACACCCGTTTTGTCCTATTTTTTTAGGAAATAGATCAAACCTTAAAATGGTCGTTTTTTCAGGTTTTGGAAAATATTACTTAGATTTGATAGCAATAACTTGGTATGTTTGGAAAACGGTTTATTTTCCCCAAACTGACGTTTTTCAAGCCTTTTTTCAAAAATCACTTGAATCTCAAAACTGGCCGTTTTTGCATGTTTTTGCTTAATATTGCTTATACTCGGAGACCTTGATTCGATAAGTTAGGATATTTGCAATATCCCCAAAACAACCGTTTTTCCCTACTTTTTTAGGAAATAGATTAAACCTTAAAAACGGCCGTTTTTCCAGGTTTTGGTTAATATTACTAGATTCGAGAGCAATTATTTGGTAAGTTTGAAAAACGGTTTATTTTCCCAAATCTGACATTTTTCTAGCTTTTTTTAAGAAATCGCTTGAATCTCAAAACTGCCCGTTTTTGCAAGTTTTTGCTTAAAATTACTTAATCTCGAAAATCTTTATTCAATAAGTTAAGGAAATTTGCATTATCCAAAATACGCCCGTTTTTCCCTTCTTTTTTAGGAAATAGATCAAACCCCTAAAAACGGCCGTTTTTTCAGGATTTAGGTAATATTACTTAGATTCAAGAGCAATAACTTGGTAAGTTGGAAAAACGTTTTTTTTTCCCAAAACCGACGTTTTTCAAGCCTTTTTAAAGAAATAGCTTGAATCTCCAAACATGCCATTTTTTCATGTTTTTGCTTAATAGTTCCTTATAATCGGAGACCTTAATTTGATAAGTATGAAGATATTTGTATTATCCAAAAAACTCCCGTTTTTCAATCTTTTTTAGGAAATGGATCAAACCTTAAAATCAGCCGTTTTTCCAGGTTTTGGTTAATATTACTTAGATTCGAGAGCAATAACTTGCTAAGTTTGAAAAACGGTTGATTTTCCCGAAACTGACGTATTTCAAGCCTTTTTGAAGAAATAGCTCGAATCTCAAAACTGGCCGTTTTTGCATGTTTTTGCTTAATATTTTTTATACTCGGAAACCTTGATTCGTTAGTTTAAAGATATTTGCATTTTCCAAAAAACACCCGTTTTTCTCTACTTTTTTAGGAAATAGATCAAACCTTAAAAACAGCCGTTTTTCTAGGTTTTGGTTAATATTACTTAGATTCGAGAGCAATAACTGGGTAAGTTTGAAAAACGGTTTATTTTCCCGAAACCGACAATTTTCAAGCCTTTTTGAAGAAAAAACTCGAATCTTCAAATAGGTCATTTTTCCATGTTTTTGCTTAATATTACTTATGATCAGGGACCTTAATTTGATAAGTATGAAGATATTTCTATTATCTAAAAAACTCCCGTTTTTATTCTTTTTTTAGGAAATGGATCAAACCTTAAAATCAGCCGTTTTTTCAGGTTTTGGTTAATATTACTTAGATTCGAGAGCAATAACTTGCTAAGTTTGAAAAACAGTTTATTTCCGCAAAACTGACTTTTTTCAAGCCTTTTTGAAGAAATAGCTCCAATCTCAAAACTGGCCGTTTTTGCATGTTTTTGCTTAATATTACTTATACTCGGAAACCTTGATTCGTTAGTTTAAAGATATTTGCATATTCCAAAAAACACCGGTTTTCCCCTACTTTTTTAGGAAATAGATCAAACCTTCAAAAACGATATTTTTTCAAGTTTTGGTTATTATCACCTAGATTCGAGAGCAATAACTTAGTAAGTTTGAAAAACGGTTTATTTTCCAAAACTGACGTTTTTCAAGCCTTTTTAAAGAAATCGCTCGAATCTCAAAACTGGCCGTTTTTGCATGTTTTTGCTTAATATTACTTATACTAGGAAACCTTTATTCGATAAGTTGAAGATATTTGCATTATCCTAAAAACACCCATTTTTCCCTACTTTTTTAGGAAATAGATCAAACCTTAAAAACGGCCGTTATTCCAGGTTTTGGTTAATATTACTTAGAATCGAGAGCAATAACTTGTTAAGTTTGAAAAACGGTTTATTTTTCAAAAACCGACTTTTTTTTAATCCTTTGTGAAGAAATAGCTCGAACTCAAAACTGGCTGTTTTTGCATGTTTTTGCTTAATTTTAATTATACTTGGAGACCTTGATTCGATAAGTTAAGGATATTTGCCTTATCCAAAAAACACCCGTTTTTCCCTTCTTTTTTAGGAAATAGATCAAACGTTAAAAACGGCCGTTTTTCAAGGTTTTGGTTAATATTTCTTAGATTCGAGAGCAATAACTTGCTGAGTTTGAAAAACGGTTTATTTTCCCCAAACTGACGTTTTTCAAGCCTTTTTAAAGAAATAGCTCGAATCTCAAAACTGGCCGTTTTGGCATTTTTTTGCTTAATATTACTTTTCTTGGAGACCTTAATTTGATAAGTTGAAGATATTTGTATTATCCAAAAACCTCCCGTTTTTTAATCTTTTTTAGGAAATGGATCAAACCTTAAAATCAGCCGTTTTTTCAGGTTTTGGTTAATATTACTTAGATCCGAGAGCAATAACTTGGTAGGTTTGAAAAGGGTTTATTTTCCCAAAACTGACGTTTTTCAAGCCGTTTGGAAGAAATAGCTCGAATCTCCAAACAGGCCATTTTCCCATGTGTTTGCTTAATATTACTTATGATCGGAGACATTAATTGGATTACTATGAAGATATTTGTATAATCAAAAAAACACTCGTTTTTCCTTACTTTTCTAGGAAATAGAAAATAACCTTAAAAAATTGCGTTTTTCCAGGTTTTGGTTAATATTACTTAGATTCGAGAGCACTAACTTGGTAAGTTTGAAAAATGGTTCATTTTTCCAAAACAACGTTTTTCAAGCCTTTTTAAAGAAATCGCCCGAATCTTAAAACTGGCCGTTTTTGCATGTTTTTGCTTAATATTACTTTTCTCGGAGACCTTAATTTGATAAGTTTAAGATATTTGTATTATCCAAAAAACTCCAGTTTTTCAATTTTTTTTAGGAAATGGATCAAACTTTAAAATCAGCCGTTTTTCCAGGTTTTGGTTAATATTTATTAGATCCGAGAGAAATAACTTGCTAAGTTTGAAAAACGGTTTATTTTCCCAAAACTGACGTTTTTCAAGCCTTTTTAGGAAATTGTTCGAATCTTAAAACTGGCAGTTTTTGCATGTTTTTACTTAATATTACTTTTCTCGGAGACCTTAATTTGATAAGTTTAAGATATTTGTATTATCCAAAAAACTCCAGTTTTTTAATCTTTTTTAGAAAATGGATCAAACCTTAAAATCAGCCGTTTTTCCAGGTTTTGGTTAATATTAATTAGATTCGAGAGAAATAACTTGCTAAGTTTGAAAAACGGTTTATTTTCCCAAAACTGACGTTTTTCAAGCCCTTTTAAAGAAATTGCTCGAATCTCAAAACTAGCCGTTTTTGCATGTTTTTGCTTAATATAACTTATACTCGGAGACCTTGATTCGATAACTCAAGGTAATTTGCATTATTCATAAAACACCCGTTTTAACCTACTTTTTTAGGAAATAGATCAAACCTTAAAAACAGCCGTTTTTCTAGGTTTAGGTTAATATTACTTAGATTCGAGAGCAATAACTTGCTAAGTTTGAAAAACAATAATTTTCCCCAAAACTGACGTTTTTTAAGCCTTTTTGAAGAATTCGCTCGAATCTAAAAACTGGCCGTTTTTGCATGGTTTTGCTTAATACTACTTATACTCGGAAACCTTGATTCGATAAGTTAAGGATATTTTCATCATCCAAAAAACGCCCGTTTTTCAATCTTTTTTAGGTAATGGATCGAAACTTAAGATCAGCTGTTTTTGACAGGTTTTGGTAAATATTACTTAGATTCGAGAGCAATAACTTGCTTGTTTGAAAAATGATTTATTTTCCCAAATCTGACATTTTTCCTGTTTTTTTTTAAGAAATCCATCGAATCTTAAAACTGGCCGTTTTTGCATGTTTTTGCTTAATATTACTTTCCTCGGAGACCTTAATTTGATAAGTTGAGGATATTTGTATTATCCAAAAAACTCCCGTTTTTTAGTCTTTTTTTAGGAAATGGATCAAACCTTAAAATCAGCCGTTTTCCCAGGTTTTGGGTAATATTACTTAGATTCGAGAGCAATAATTTGGTAAGTGTAAAAAACGGTTTATTTTCCCAAAACTGCCGGTTTTCATGCCTTTTTTTAAGAAATAGCTCGAATATCCAAACAGGCAAATTTTTCTATGTTTTTGCTTAATATTACTTATAATCGGAGACCTTAATTTGATAAGTTTTAAGATATTTGTAAGATCCAAAAAACTCCCGTTTTTCAATCTTTTTTAGGAAATGGATCAACCATTAAAATCAGCCGTTTTTCCAGGGTCTGGTTAATATTACTTAGATTCGAGAGCAATAACTTGCTTGTTTGAAAAACGGTTTATTTTCCCAAAACGGACGTTTTTCAAGCCATTTTAAAGAAATCGCTCGAATCTCAAAACTGGCCGTTTTTGCATGTTTTTGCTTAATATTACTTATACTCGGAGACCTTGATTCGATAAGTTAAGGATATTTGCATAATTTAAAAAACACCTGTTTTTCCCTACTTTTTTAGGGTGTAGATCAAACCTTAAAAACGGCCGTTATTTCAGGTTTTGGTTAATATTACTTAGATTCGAGAGCAATAACTTGCGTAGTTTGCAAAATGGTTTATTTTCCCAAAACTGACGTTTTTCAAGCCATTTTTAAGACATAGCTCGAATCTCAAAACTGGCCGTTTTTGCATGTTTTTGCTTAATATTACATATACTCGGAGACATTGATTCGATAAGTTAAGGATATTTGAATTATCCAAAAAACACCCGTTTTTCCCTTCTTTTTTGAAAATAAATCAAACCTTAAAAACGGCCGTTTTTCCAGGTTTTGGTTAATATTACTCTGATTCGAGAGCAAAACCTTGGTAAGTTTGACAAACGGTATATTTCCTAAAAAAATAGGGAAAAACGGGTGTTTTTTAAATAATGCAAATATCCTTAACTTTTCGAATCAAGGTCTCCGAGTATATGTAATATTAAGAAAAAACATGCAAAAACGGCCAGTTTTGAGTTGCGAGCGATTTCTTTAAAAAGGCTTGAAAAACGTCAGTTTTGCGAAATAACGGCCGTTTTTAATGTTTGATCTATTTCCAAAAAAGTAGGGAAAAACGGGTGTTTTTAGGATAATGCAAATATCTTCAACTAATCGAATAAAGGTTTCCGAGAATAAGTAATATTAAGCAAAAATAGCAAAAACGGCTGGTTTTGAGATTCGAGCGATTTCTTAAAAAAGGCTTGAAAAGCGTCAGTTTTGGGAAAATAAACTGTTTTTCAAACTTAAGAAGTTATTGCTCTCGATTCTAAGTAAAATTAACCAAAACCTAGAGAAACGGCCGTTTTTAGGGTTTGATCTATTTCCTTAAAAAAGTAGGGAAAAACGTGTGTTTTTTGGATAATGCAAATATCCTTAACTTATCGAATCAAGGTCGCCGAGTAAATGTAATATTAAGCAAAAAATGAAAAAACGCCAGTTCTGAGATTCGAGCTATTTCTTTGAAAAGGCTTGAAAGACTTCAGTTTTGGGAAAATAAACCGTGTTTCAAACTAAGGAAGTTATTGCTCTCGAATCTAAGTAATATTAACCAAAACCTGGAAAAACGGCCGTTTTTAAGGTTTGATCTATTTCCTAAAAAAGAAGGGAAAAACGGGTGTTTTTTAGGGAATGCAAATATCCTTAACTTATTGAATTGAGGTCTCCGAGTATAAGTAATATTAAGCAAAAACTTGCTAAAACGGCCAGTTTTGAGATTTGAGCGATTTCTTTAAAAATGCTTGAAAAACGTCAGTTTGGGAAAAATAAACCGTTTTTTAAACTTTCCAAGTTATTTCTCTCGAATCTAAGTAATATAAACCAAAACCTGGAAAAACGGCCTTTTTTAGGATTGAATCTATTTTCTAAAAAAGTAGGAAAAAACGGGTGTTTTTCGGATAAGGCAAATATCCATAACTTTTTGAATCAAGGTCTCCGAGTATAAGAAATATTAAGCAAAAACATGTAAAAACGGCCAGTTTTGAAATTCGAGCGATTTCTTTAAAAAGGCTTGAAAAACGTCGGTTTGGAAAATAAACCGTTTTTTCAAACTTACCAAGTTATTGCTCTCGAATTTAAGTAATATTAACCAAAACCTGGAAAAACGGCCGTTTTTAAGGTTTGCTCTATTTACTAAAAAAGTTGGGAAAAACGGGTGTTTTTTGGATAATGCAAATATCCTTAACTTATTGAATCAAGGTCTCCGAGTATATGTAATATTAAGCAAAAACATGCAAAAACAGCCAGTTTTGAGATTCGAGCTATTTCTTCAAAAAGGCTTGAAAAACGTTAGTTTTAGGAAAATAAACCGTTTATCAAACTTAGCAAATTATTGCTCTCGAATCTAAGTAATATTTACCAAAACCTGGAAAAACGGCTGATTTTAAGGTTTGATCGATTTCCTAAAAAGGATTAAAAAACGGGAGTTTTTTGGATAATACAAATATCTTCAACTTATCAAATTAAGGTCTCCGAGAAAAGTAATAATAAGGAAAAACATGCAAAAACGGCCAGTTTTGAGATTCGAGCGATTTCTTTCAAAAGGCTTAAAAAACGTCAGTTTTGGGAAAATAAACCGTTCTCCAAACATACCAAGTTATTGCTCTCGAATCTAAGTAATATTAACCGAAACCTGGAAAAACGGCCGTTTTTAAAGTTTGATCTCCTTTCCTAAAAAAGTAGGGAAAAACGGGTGTTTTTTGGATAATGCAAATATCTTCAACTTATCGAATAAAGGTTTTCGAGTATAAGGAATATCAGGCAAAAACATGCAAAAACGGCCAGTTTTGAGATTCGAGCTTTTTCTTAAAAAAAGGCTTGAAAAACGTCGGTTTGGAAAAATAAACCGTTTTTCAAACTTACCAAGTTATTGCTCTCGAATCTAAGTAATATTAACCAAAACCTGGAAAAACGGCTTATTTTAAGGTTTGATCAATTTCTAAAAAAAATTGAAAAACTGGAGTTTATTAGATAATACAAATATCTTCAAGTTATCAAATTAAGGTCTCTAAGAAAAGTAATATTAAGCAAAAACATGCAAAAACAGGCAGTTTTGAGATTCGAGCTGTTTCTTTAAAAAGGCTTGAAAAACTTCGGTTTTAGGAAAATAAACCGTTTTTAAACTTAGCAAGTTATTGCTCTCGAATCTTAGTAATATTAACCAAAACCTGGAAAAACAGCCGTTTTTAAGGTTTGATCTATTCCCTAAAAAAGTAGGGAAAAACGGGTGTATTTTGGATAAGGCAAAAATCATTAACTTATCGAATCAAGGTCTCCGAGTATAAGTAATATTAAGCAAAAACATGCAAAAACGGTTAGTTTTGAGATTCGAGCGATTTTTAAAAAAAAGGCTTGAGAAACGAAAGTTTTGGGAAAATAAACCGTTCTCCAAACATACCAAGTTATTGCTCTCGAATCTAAGTAATATTAACCGAAACCTGGAAAAACGGCCGTTTTTAAGGTTTGATCTCCTTTCCTAAAAAAGTAGGGAAAAACGGGTGTTTTTTGGATAATGCAAATATCTTCAACTTATCGAATAAAGGTTTCCGAGTATAAGGAATATCAGGCAAAAACATGCAAAAACGGCCAGTTTTGAGATTCGAGCTTTTTCTTAAAAAAAGGCTTGAAAAACGTCGGTTTGGAAAAATAAACCGTTTTTCAAACTTACCAAGTTATTGCTCTCGAATCTAAGTAATATTAACCAAAACCTGGAAAAACGGCTTATTTTAAGGTTTGATCCATTTCCTAAAAAAATTGAAAAACTGGAGTTTATTGGATAATACAAATATCTTCAAGTTATCAAATTAAGGTCTCTAAGAAAAGTAATATTAAGCAAAAACATGCAAAAACAGGCAGTTTTGAGATTCAAGCTATTTCTTTAAAAAGGCTTGAAAAACGTAAGTTTTGGGAAAATAAACCGTTTTTAAACTTAGCAAGTTATTGCCCTCGAATCTTAGTAATATTAACCAAAACCTGGCAAAACAGCCGTTTTTAAGGTTTGATCTATTCCCTAAAAAAGTAGGGAAAAACTAGTGTTTTTTGGTTATTGCAAATATCCTTAACTTATCGAATCAAGGTCTCCGGGTATATGTAATATTAAGCAAAAACATGCAAAAAAGGCCAGTTTTGAGATTCGAGCTATTTTGTAAAAAAGGCTTGAAAAACGTTAGTGTCTGGAAAATAAACCGTTTTTCAAACTTAGCAAGTTATTGCTCTCGAATCTAAGTAATATTAACCAAAACCTGAAAAAATGGCTTATTTTAAGGTTTGATCCATTTCCTTAAAAAGTAGGGAAAAACGGGTGTTTTTTGGATAATACAAATATCTTCAACTTATCAAATTAAGGTATCCGAGAAAAGTAATATTAAGCAAAAACATGCAAAAACGGCCAGTTTTAAGATTCGAGCGATTTCTTTAAAAAGGCTTAAAAAACGTCAATTTTGGAAAATAAACCGTTTTCCAAACTTACCAAGTTATTGCTCTCGAATCTAAGTAATATTAACCAAAACCTGGAAAAACGGCCGTTTTTAAGGTTTGATCTATTTCCTAAAAAAAAAGGGAAAAACGGGTGTTTTTTGGATAATGCAAATATCCTTAACTTATCGAATTGAGGTCTCCGAGTATAAGTAATATTAAGCAAATCATGCCAAAACGGCAAGTTTTGAGATTCGAGCGATTTCTTTAAAAATGCTTGAAAAACGTCAGTTTGGGAAAAATAAACCGTTTTTTAAACTTTTCAAGTTATTTCTCTCGAATCTAAGTAATATAAACCAAAACCTAGAAAAACGGCCTTTTTTAGGATTAAATCTATTTCCTTAAAAAGTAGGGAAAAACGGGTGTTTTTTGGATAATACAAATATCTTCAACTTATCAAATTAAGGTCTCCGAGAAAAGTAATATTGAGCAAAAACATGCAAAAACGGCCAGTTTTGAGATTCGAGCGATTTCTTTAAAAAGGCTTAAAAAACGTCAGTTTTGGGAAAATAAACTGTTTTTCAAACTTAGCAAGTTATTGCTCTCGAATCTAAGTAATATTAACCAAAACCTGGAAAAACAACCGTTTTTAAGGTTTGATCTATTTCCTAAAAAGAAGGAAAAAACAAGGGGTTTTTTGGATAATGAAAATATCCTTAACTTATCGAATCAAGGTCTCCGAGTATAAGTAATATTAAGCTGGAAAAATAAACCGTTTTTCAAACTTTCCAAGTTATTTCTCTCGAATCTAAGTAATATTAACCAAAACCTGTAAAAACGGCCTTTTTTAGGATTAAATCTATTTCCTAAAAAAGTAGGAAAAAACGGGTGTTTTTTTGGATAAGGCAAATATCGTTAACTTATCGAATCAAGGTCTCCGAGTATAAGTAATATTAAGCAAAAACATGCAAAAACGGCCGGTTTTGAGATTCGAGGGATTTCTTTAAAAAGGCTTGAAAAACGTCAGTTTTGGGAAAATAAACCGTTTTCCAAACATACCAAGTTATTGCTCTCGAATCTAAGTAATATTAACCGAAACCTGGAAAAACGGCCGTTGTTAAGTTTGATCTCCTTTCCTAAAAAAGTAGGGAACAACGGGTGTTTTTTGGATAATGCAAATATCTTCAACTTATCGAATGAAGGTTGACGAGTATAAGGAATATCAGGCAAAAACATGCAAAAACGGCCAGTTTTGAGATTCGAGCTATTTCTTTGAAAAGGCTTTAAAGACTTCAGTTTTGGGAAAATAAACCGTTTTTCAAACTAGGCAAGTTATAGCTCTCGAATCTAAGTAATATTAACCAAAACCTGGAGAAACGGCTGATTTTAAGGTTAGATCCATTTCCTAAAAAAAAAAGAAAAACGGGAGTTTTTTGGATAATACAAATATATTTAACTTATCAAATTAAGGTCTCCGAGAAAAGTAATTTTAAGCAAAAACATGCAAAAACGGGCAGTTTTGAGATTCAAGCTATTTCTTAAAAAGGCTTGAAAAACGTTAGTTTTGGGAAAATAAACCGTTTTTCTAACTTAGCAAGTTATTGCTTTCGAATCTAAGTAATATTAACCAAAACCTGGAAAAACGGGTTTGATCTATTTTTCCTAAAAAGTAGGGAAAAACGAGTGTTTTTTGGATAATGCAAATATCCTAACTTATCGAATAAAGGTTTCCGAGTATAAGTAATATTAAGCAAAAACATGCCAAAACGGCAAGTTTTGAGATTCGAGCGATTTCTTTAAAAAGGCTTGAAAAGCGTCAGTTTTGGGAAAATAAACCGTTTTTAAAACTTAGCAAGTTATTCCTCTCGAATCTAATTAAAATTAACTAAAACCTAGTAAACGGCCAATTTTAAGATTTGATCCATTTCCTAAAAAAGATTAAAAAACAGGAGTTTTTTGGATAATACAAATATCTTCATACTTATAACATTAAGGGCTTCATTATAAGTAATATAAAGCAAAAACATGGAAAATGGCCTTTTTGGAGATTGAAGCTATTTTTTCAAAAAGGCTTGAAAAACGTCGGTTTTGAGAAAATAAACCCTTTTTTAAACTTACCAAGTTATTGCTCTCGAATCTAAGTAATATTAACTAAAACCTGGAAAAACGGCTGATTTTAAGGTTTGATCCATTTCCTAAAAAAGATTAAAAAACAGGAGTTTTTTGGATAATACAAATATCTTCAACTTTTCAAATTAGGGTCTCCGAGAAAAGTAATATAAGGCAAAAACATGCAAAAACGGCAGGTTTTGAGATTCGAGCGATTTCTTTAAAAAGGCTTAAAAAACGTCCGTTTTGGGAAAATAAACCGTTTTTCAAACTTAGCAAGTTATTGCTCTCGAATCTAAGTAATATTAACCAAAACCTGGAAAAACGGCCGATTTTAAGGTTTGATCTATTTCCTAAAAAAGATTGAAAAACTGGAGTTTTTTGGATGATACAAATATCTTCAACTTATCAAATCAAGGTCTCTGAGAAAAGTAATATTACGCAAAAACATGCAAAAACGGGCAGTTTTGAGATTCGAGCTTTTTCTTCAAAAAGGCTTGAAAAACGTAAGTTTTGGGAAAATAAACCGTTTTTCCAACTTAGCAATTTATTGCTCTCGAATCTAAGTAATATTAACCAAAACCTGGAAAAACGGCAGTTTTTAAGGTTTGAACTATTTCCTAAAAAAAGTAGGGAAAAACGGGTGTTTTTTAAATAATGCAAATATAGTTAACTTATCGAATAAAGGTTTCCGAGTGTAAGCAATATCAGGCAAAAACATGCAAAAACGGCCAGTTTTGAGATTCGAGCTATTTCTTTAAAAAGGCTTGAAAAACTTCAGTTTTAGGAAAATAAACCGTTTTTCAAACTCAGCAAGTTATTGCTCTCGAATCTAAGTAATATTAACCAAAACCTAAACAAACGGCTGATTTTAAGGTTTGATCTATTTCCTAAAAAAGATTGAAAAACTGGAGTTTTTTGGATGATACAAATATCTTCAACTTATCAAATCAAGGTCTCTGAGAAAAGTAATATTACGCAAAAACATTCAAAAACGGGCAGTTTTGAGATTCGAGCTTTTTCTTCAAAAAGGTTTGAAAAACGTCAGTTTTGGGAAAATAAACCGTTTTTCAAACTTACCAAGTTATTGCTCTCGAATCTAAGTAATATTATCCAAAACCTAGAATAACGGCCGTTTATAATGTTTGATCTATTTCCTAAAAAAGTAGGGAAAAACGGGTGTTTTTAGGATAATGCAAATATCTTCAACTAATCGAATAAAGGTTTTCGAGAATAAGTAATATTAAGCAAAAACATGCAAAAACGGCAAGTTTTGAGATTGGGGCTATTTCTTTAAAAAGGCTTGAAAAGCGTCAGTTTTGGGAAAATAAACCGTTTTTCAAACTTAGCAAGTTATTGCTCTCGATTCTGAGTAATATTAACCAAAACCTGGAAAAACGGCTGATTTTATGGTTTGATCCATTTCCTAAAAAAGATTGAAAAACTGGAGTTTTTTGGATAATACAAATATCTTCATACTTATTAAATTAAGGTCTCCGATTATAAGTAATATTAAGCAAAAACATGGAAAAATGGCCTGTTTGGAGATTCGAGCTATTTCTTAAAAAAGGCTTGAAAAACGTCGGTTTTAGGAAAATAAACCGTTTTTCAAACTTACCAAGTTATTGCTCTCGAATCTAAGTAATATTAACCAAAACCTGGAAAAACGGCCGTTTTTAAGGTTTGATATATTTCCTAAAAAAGTAAGGAAAAACGTGTTTTTGGATAATGCAAATATCCTTAACTTATCAAATAAAGGTCTCCGAGTATAAGTAATATTAAGCAAGAACATGCAAAAACGGCCAGTTTTAAGATTTGAGCGGTTTCTTCAAAAAGGCTTGAAAAACGTCAGTTTCTGGAAAATAGACCGTTTTTTAAACTTAGCAAGTTATTGCTCTCGAATCTAAGTAATATTAACCAAAACCTGGAAAAACGGCTGATTTTAAGGTTTGATCCATTTCCTAAATAGATTAAAAAACTGAAGTTTTTTGGATAATACAAATATCTTCAACTTATCAAATTAAGGTGTCCGAGAAAAGTAATATTGAGCAAAAACATGCAAAAACGGCCAGTTTTGAGATAAACTGTTTTTCAAACTTAGCAAGTTATTGCTCTCGAATCTAAGTAATATTAACCAAAACCTAGAAAAACAACCGTTTTTAAGGTTTGATCTATTTCCTAAAAAAGAAGGAAAAAACAAGGGGTTTTTTGGATAATGCAAATATCCTTAACTTATCGAATCAAGGTCTCCGAGTATAAGTAATATTAAGCTGGAAAAATAAACCGTTTTTCAAACTTTCCAAGTTATTTCTCTCGAATCTAAGTAATATTAACCAAAACCTGTAAAAACGGCCTTTTTTAGGATTAAATCAATTTCCTAAAAAAGTAGGAAAAAACGGGTGTTTTTTTGGATAAGGCAAATATCGTTAACTTATCGAATCAAGGTCTCCGAGTATAAGTAATATTAAGCAAAAACATGCAAAAACGTCCGGTTTTGAGATTCGAGGGATTTCTTTAAAAAGGCTTGAAAAACGTCAGTTTTGGGAAAATAAACTGTTTTCCAAACATACCAAGTTATTGCTCTCGAATCTAAGTAATATTAACCGAAACCTGGAAAAACGGCCGTTTTTAAGTTTGATCTCCTTTCCTAAAAAAGTAGGGAAAAACGGGTGTTTTTTGGATAATGCAAATATCTTCAACTTATCGAATGAAGGTTTCCGAGTGTAAGCAATATCAGGCAAAAACATGCAAAAACGGCCAGTTTTGAGATTCGAGCTATTTCTTTGAAAAGGCTTTAAAGACTTCAGTTTTGGGAAAATAAACCGTTTTTCAAACTAGGCAAGTTATAGCTCTCGAATCTAAGTAATATTAACCAAAACCTGGAGAAACGGCTGATTTTAAGGTTAGATCCATTTCCTAAAAAAAAAAGAAAAACTGGAGTTTTTTGGATAATACAAATATATTTAACTTATCAAATTAAGGTCTCCGAGAAAAGTAATTTTAAGCAAAAACATGCAAAAACGGGCAGTTTTGAGATTCAAGCTATTTCTTAAAAAGGCTTGAAAAACGTTAGTTTTGGGGAAAAAAACCGTTTTTCTAACTTAGCAAGTTATTGCTTTCGAATCTAAGTAATATTAACCAAAACCTGGAAAAACGGGTTTGATCTATTTTTCCTAAAAAGTAGGGAAAAACGAGTGTTTTTTGGATAATGCAAATATCCTAACTTATCGAATAAAGGTTTCCGAGTATAAGTAATATTAAGCAAAAACATGCCAAAACGGCAAGTTTTGAGATTCGAGCGATTTCTTTAAAAAGGCTTGAAAAGCGTCAGTTTTGGGAAAATAAACCGTTTTTAAAACTTAGCAAGTTATTCCTCTCGAATCTTATTAAAATTAACTAAAACCTGGTAAACGGCCTATTTTAAGATTTGATCCATTTCCTAAAAAAGAATAAAAAACAGGAGTTTTTTGGATAATACAAATATCTTCATACTTATAACATTAAGGGCTTCATTATAAGTAATATAAAGCAAAAACATGGAAAATGGCCTTTTTGGAGATTGAAGCTATTTTTTCAAAAAGGCTTGAAAAACGTCGGTTTTGAGAAAATAAACCCTTTTTTAAACTTACCAAGTTATTGCTCTCGAATCTAAGTAATATTAACTAAAACCTGGAAAAACGGGTTTGATCTATTTTTCCTAAAAAGTAGGGAAAAACGAGTGTTTTTTGGATAATGCAAATATCCTAACTTATCGAATAAAGGTTTCCGAGTATAAGTAATATTAAGCAAAAACATGCAAAAACGGTTAGTTTTGAGATTCGAGCGATTTTTTTAAAAAGGCTTGAAAAACGTCAGTTTTGGGAAAATAAACCGTTTTTCAAACTTACCAAGTTATTGCTCTCGAATCTAAGTAATACTATCCAAAACCTAGAATAACGGCCGTTTATAATGTTTGATCTATTTCCTAAAAATTATGGAAAAACGGGTGTTTTTAGGATAATGCAAATATCTTCAACTAAACGAATAAAGGTTTTCGAGAATAAGTAATATTAAGCACAAATAGCAAAAACGGCAAGTTTTGAGATTGGGGCTATTTCTTTAAAAAGGCTTGATAAGCGTCAGTTTTGGGAAAATAAACCGTTTTTCAAACTTAGCAAGTTATTGCTCTCGATTCTGAGTAATATTAACCCAAACCTTGAAAAACGGCTGATTTTAAGGTTTGATCCATTTCCTAAAAAAGATTGAAAAACTGGAGTTTTTTTGGATAATACAAATATCTTCATACTTATTAAATTAAGGTCTCCGATTATAAGTAATATTAAGCAAAAACATGGAAAAATGGCCTGTTTGGAGATTCGAGCTATTTCTTAAAAAAGGCTTGAAAAACGTCGGTTTTAGGAAAATAAACCGTTTTTCAAACTTACCAAGTTATTGCTCTCGAATCTAAGTAATATTAAACAAAACCTGGAAAAACGGATGTTTTTAAGGTTTGATCTATTTCCTAAAAAGGTAGGGAAAAACGGGTGTTTTTTGGATAATGCAAATATCCTTAACTTATCGAATAAAGGTTTCCGAGTATAAGTAATATTAAGCAAAAACATGCAAAAACGGCCGGTTTTGAGATTCAAGCTATTTCTTCAAAAAGGCTTAAAAAACGTCAGTTTTGGGAAAATAAACCGTTTTTCAAACTTAGCAAGTTATTGCTCTCGAATATAAGTAATATTAACCAAAACCTGGAAAAACGGCTGATTTTAAGGTTTGATCTATTTCCTAAAAAAGTAGGGAAAAACGGGTGTTTTTAGGTTAATGCAAATATCTTCAACTAATCGAATAAAGGTTTCCGAGAATAAGTAATATTAAGCAAAAATAGTAAAAACGGCAAGTTTTGAGATTCGAGTTATTTCTTTAAAAAGGCTTGAAAAGCGTCAGTTTTGGGAAAATAAACCGTTTTTCAAACTTTGCAAGTTATTGGTCTCGATTCTAAGTAATATTAACCCAAACCTTGAAAAACAGCTGATTTTAAGGTTTGATCCATTTCCTAAAAAAGATTGAAAAACGGGAGTTTTTTGGATAATACAAATATCTTCATACTTATCAAATTAAGGTCTCCGATTATAAGTAATATTAAGCAAAAACATGGAAAAATGGCCTGTTTGGAGATTCGAGCTATTTCTTCAAAAAGGCTTGAAAAACGTCGGTTTTAGGAAAATAAACCGTTTTTCAAACTTACTAAGTTATTGCTCTCGAATCTAAGTAATATTAACCAAAACCTGAAAAAACGGCCGTTTTTAAGGTTTGATCTATTTCCTAAAAAAATAGGGAAAAACATCAATTTTTTGGATAATGCAAATATCCTAACTTATCGAATAAAGGTTTCCGAGTATAAGTAATATTAAGCAAAAACATGCAAAAACGGCCAATTTTGAGATTCGAGCGATTTCTTTAAGAAGGTTTGAAAAACGTCAGTTTTAGGAAAAAAACCATTTTTCAAAAGGCTGATTTTAAGGTTTGATCCATTTCCTATAAAAGATTAAAAAACTAGAGTTTTTTGGATAATAAAAATATCTTCAACTTATCAAATTAAGGGCTCCGAGAAAAGTAATATTAAGCAGCAAACATGCAAAAACGGCCAGTTTTGAGATTTGAGCGATTTCTTTAAAAAGGCTTGAAAAACGTCAGTTTTGGAAAAATAAACCGTTTTTCAAATTTACCAAGTTATTTCTCTCGAATCTAAGTAGTATTAACCAAAACCTGGAAAAACGGCAGTTTTTAAGGTTTGATCTATTTCCTAAAAAAGTAGGGATAAACGGGTGTTTTTTGGTTTATGCAAATATCCTTAACTAATCGAATCAAGGTCTCCGAGTATATGTAATATTAAGCAAAAACATGCAGAAACGGCCAGTTTTGAGATTCGAGCTATTTCTTCAAAAAGGCTTGAAAAACGTCAGTTTCTGGAAAATAAACCGTTTTACAAACTTAGCAAGTTATTGCTCTCGAATCTAAGTAATATTAACCAAAACCTGGAATAACGGCCGTTTTTAAGGTTTGATCCATTTCCTAAAAAAGCAGGGAAAAACAGGTGTTTTTTGATTTATGCAAATATCCTTAACTTTTCGAATCATGTTTTCCGAGTATAAGAAATAATAAGCAAAAACATGCAAAAACGGCCAGTTTTAAGATTCGAGCTATTTCTTCAAAAAGGCTTGAAAAACGTCAGTTTCTGGAAAATAAACCGTTTTTCAAACTTAGCAAGCTATTGCTCTCGAATCTAAGTAATATTAAACAAAACCTGGAAAAACGGATGTTTTAAAGGTTTGATCTATTTCCTAAAAAAGTAGGGAAAAACGGGTGTTTTGTGGATAACGCAAATATCCTAACTTATCAAATTAAGGTCTCCGATTCGAGCAATTTCTTCACAAAGGCTTGAAAAACGTCAGTTTTGGAAAAATAAACCGTTTAACAAACTTAGCAAGTTATTGCTTTCGAATCTAAGTAATATTAACCAAAACCTGGAATAACGGCCGTTTTTAAGGTTTGATCCATTTCCTAAAAAAGTAGGGAAAAACAGTTGTTTTTTGAATTATGTAAAAATCCTTAACTTATCGAATCAAGGTCTCCGAGTATAAGTAATATTAAGCAAAAACATGCAAAAACGGCCAGTTTTGAGATTTGAGCGATTTCTTCAAAACGGCTTGAAAAACGTCAGTTTTGGAAAAATAAACCGTTTTTCAAACTTACCACGTTATTTCTCTCGAATCCAAGTAATATTAACCAAAACCTGGAAAAACGGCCTTTTTCAGGATTGAATCTATTTCCTTAAAAAGTAGGGAGAAACGGGTGTTTTTTGGATAATGCAAATATCCATACCTTATCGAATAAAGGTTTCCGAGTATAAGTAATATTAAGCAAAAACATGCAAAAACAGCCAGTTTGGAAATTCGAGCTATTTCTTAACAAAGGCTTGAAAAACGTCAGTTTGGGAAAATAAACCGTTTTTCAAACTTGCTAAGTTATTGCTCTCAAATCTAAGTAATATTAACCAAAACCTGGAATAACGGCCGTTTTTAATGTTTGATCTATTTCCTAAAAAAGATTGAAAAACGGGAGTTTTTTGGATAATACAAATATCTTCATACTTAACAAATTAAGGTCTCCGATTATAAGTAATATTAAGCAAAAACATGGATAAATGGCTTGTTTTGAGATTTGAGCTATTTCTTCAAAAAGGCTTGAAAAACGTCGGTTTTAGGAAAATAAACCGTTTTTCAAACTTACCAAGTTATTGCTCTCGAATCTAAGTAATATTAACCAAAACTTGGAAAAACGGCCGTTTTTAAGGTTTGATCTATTTCCTAAAAAAGTAGGTTAAAACGTGTGTTTTTGGATAATGCAAATATCCTTAACTTACCGAATCAAGGTCTCCGAGTATAAGTAATATTAAGCTAGAACATGCAAAAACGGCCAGTTTTAACATTCGAGCAATTTCTTTAAGAAGGCTTGAAAAACGTCAGTTTTGGGAAAATAAACCGTTTTTCAAACTTACCAAGTAATTGCTCTTGAAGCTAAGTAATATTACCCAAAACCTGGAAAAACGGCAGTTTTTAAGGTTTGATCTATTTTCTAAAAGAGTAGGGAAAAACCGGTGTTTTTTGGTTTATGCAAATATCCTTAACCTATCGAATCAAGGTCTCCGAGTATATGCAATATTAAGCAAAAACATGCAAAAACAGCCAGTTTTGAGATTCGAGCTATTTCTTCAAAAAGGCTTGAAAAACGTCAGTTTTGGGAAAATAGACCGTTTTTCAAACTTAGCAAGTTATTGCTCTCGAATCTAAGTAATATTAACCAAAACCTAGAAAAACGGCTGATTTTAAGGTTTGATCCATTTCCTAAATAGATTGAAAAACTGGAGGTATTTGTATAATACAAATATCTTCAACTTATCAAATTAAGGTCTCCGAGAAAAGTAATATTAAGCAAAAACATGCAAAAACGGCCAGTTTTGAGATTCGAGCGATTTCTTGAAAAAGGCTTGAAAAACGTCCGTTTTGGGAAAACAAACCGTTTTTCAAACTGAGCAAGGTTTTGCTCTCGAATCTAAGTAATATTAAACAAAACCTATAAAAACGGCTGTTTTTAAGGTTGGATTCATTTCCTAAAAAAGATTGAAAAACGGAAGTTATTTGGATAATACAAATATCTTAAAACTTATCAATTTAAGGTCTCCGATTATAAGTATTATTATGCAAAAACTTGGAAAAATAGCCTCTTTGAAGATTGGAGCTATTTCTTCAAAAAGGCTTGAAAAACTTCGCTTTTGGAAAAATAAACAGTTTTTCAAACTTACCGAGTAATTGCTCTCGAATCTAAGTAATATTAACCAAAACCTGGAAAAATGGCCGTTTTTAAGGTTTGATCTATTTCCTAAAAAAGTAGGGAAAAACGGGTGTTTTGTGGATAACGCAAATATCCTAACTTATCAAATTAAGGCCTCCGATTTGAGCAATTTCTTCACAAAGGCTTGAAAAACGTCAGTTTTGGAAAAATAAACCGTTTAACAAACTTAGCAAGTTATTGCTTTCGAATCTAAGTAATATTAACCAAAACTTAGAAAAACGGCCGTTGTTAAGGTTTGATCTATTTCCTAAAAAAGTAGGAAAAAACGTGTGTTTTTGGATTATGCAAAAATCCTTAACGTATCGAATCAAGTTCTCCGAGTATAAGTAATATTAAGCAAAAACATGCAAAAACGGCCAGTTTTGAGATTTGAGCGATTTCTTCAAAACGGCTTGAAAAACGTCAGTTTTGGAAAAATAAACCGTTTTACAAACTTACCAAGTTATTTCTCTCGAATCCAAGTAATATTAACCAAAACCTGGAAAAACGGCCTTTTTTAGGATTGAATCTATTTCCTTAAAAGTAGGGAGAAACGGGTGTTTCTTGGATAATGCATATATCCATACCTTATCGAATAAAGGTTTCCGAGTATAAGTAATATTAAGCAAAAACATGCAAAAACAGCCAGTTTGGAAATTCGAGCTATTTCTTCACAAAGGGTTGAAAAACGTCAGTTTGGGAAAATAAACCGTTTTTCAAACTTACTAAGTTATTGCTCTCGAATCTAAGTAATATTAACCAAAACCTGGAATAACGGCCGTTTTTAATGTTTGATCTATTTCCTAAAAAAGATTGAAAAACAGGAGTTTTTTGGATAATACAAATATCTTCATACTTATCAAATTAAGGTCTCCGATTATAAGTAATATTAAGCAAAAACATGGATAAATGGCTTGTTTTGAGATTTGAGCTATTTCTTCAAAAAGGCTTGAAAAACGTCGGTTTTAGGAAAATAAACCGTTTTTCAAACTTACCAAGTTATTGCTCTCGAATCTAAGTAATATTAACCAAAACCTGGAAAAACGGCCGTTTTTAAGGTTTGATCTATTTCCTAAAAAAGTATGGAAAAACATCAATTTTTTGGATAATGCAAATATCCTTAACTTATCGAATAAAGGTCTCCGAGTATAAGTAATATTAAGCAAGAACATGCAAAAACGGCCAGTTTTAAGATTCGAGCGATTTCTTCAAAAAGGCTTGAAAAACGTCAGTTTTGGGAAAATAAACCGTTTTTTAAACTGAGCAAGTTATTACTCTCGAATCTGAGTAATATCAAACAAAACCTGGAAAAACGGATGTTTTTAAGGTTTGATCTATTTCCTAAAAATGTAGGGAAAAACGGGTGTTTTGTGGATAATGCAAATATCCTAACTTATCGAATCACGGTCTCCGAGTATAAGTAATATTAAGCAAAAACATGCAAAAACGGCCAGTTTTGAGATTCGAGCGATTTCTTTAAAAAGTCTTGAAAAACGTCAGTTTTGGGAAAATAAACCGTTTTTAAAACTTACCAAGTTGTTGCTCGTGAATCTAAGTAGTATTAACCAAAACCTGGAAAAATTGCCGTTTTTAAGGTTTGATCTATTTCCTAAAAAAGTAGGGGAAAACGGGTGTTTTTTGGTTAATGCAAATATCCTTAACTTATCGAATCAAGGTCTCCGATTATATGTAATTTTAAGCAAAAACATGCAAAACCGGCCAGTTTTGAGATTCGAGCTATTTCTTCAAAAAGGCTTGAAAAACGTCAGTTTCTGGAAAATAGACCGTTTTTCAAACTTAGCAAGTTATTGCTCTCGAATCTAATAATATTAACCAAAACCTTGAAAAACGGCTGATTTTAAGGTTTGATCCATTTCCTAAATAGATTGAAAAACTGGAGTTTTTTGGATAATGCAAATATCCTTAACTTATCGAATCAAGGTCTCCGAGGATAAGTAATATTAAGCAAAAACATGCAAAATCGGCCGATTTTGAGATTCGAGCAATTTCTTCACAAAGGCTTGAAAAACGTCAGTTTTAGGAAAATAAACCGTTTTTCAAACTTAGCAAGTTATTGCTTTCGAATCTAAGTAATATTAACCAAAACCTTGAATAACGGTTGTTTTTAAGGTTTGATCCATTTCCTAAAAAAGTAGGGAAAAACAGGTGTTTTTTGAATTATGCAAATATCCTTAACTTATCGAATCAAGGTCTCCGAGTATAATTAATATTAAGCAAAAACATGCAAAAATGGCCAGTTTTGAGATTTGAGCGATTTCTTTAAAAAGGCTTGAAAAACGTCAGTTTTGGAAAAATAAACCGTTTTTCAAACTTAGCAAGTTATTGCTCTGGAATCTAGGTAATATTAACCAAAACCGTGAAAAACCGCCGTTTTTAAGGTTGATCTATTTCTAAAAAAGTAGGGAAAAACGGGGTTTTTTTGGATAATGCAAATATACTAAACTTTTCAAATAAAGGTTTCCGAGTATAAGTAATATTAAGCAAAAACATGCAAAAACGGCCGGTTTTGAGATTCGAGCTATTTCTTCACAAAGGCTTAAAAAACGTCAGTTTTGAAAAAAAAACCGTTTTTCAAACTTAGCAAGTTATTGCTCTGGAATCTAAGTAATATTAAACAAAACCTGGAATAATGGCCGTTTTTAATGTTTGATCTATTTCCTAAAATGTAGAGAAAAACAGTTGTTTCTAGGATAATGCAAGAATCTTCAACTTATCGAATAAAGGTTTCCGAGTATAAGTAATATTAAGCAAAAACATGCAAAAACGGCAAGTTTTGAGATTCGAGCTATTTCTTTAAAAAGGCTTGAAAAACGTCAGTTTGAGGAAAATAAACCGTTTTATAAACTTACCCAGTTATTGCTCTCGAATCTAAGTAATATTAACCAAAACCTAAACAAACAACTGAATTTAAGGTTGGATTCATTTCCTAAAAAAGATTGAAAAACGGAAGTTATTTGGATAATACAAATATCCTAAAACTTATCAATTTAAGGTCTCCGATTATAAGTATTATTATGCAAAAACTTGGAAAAATAGCCTCTTTGAAGATTGGAGCTATTTCTTCAAAAAGGCTTGAAAAACTTCGCTTTTTGAAAAATAAACCGTTTTTCAAACTTACCGAGTTATTGCTCTCGAATCTAAGTAATATTAACCAAAACCTGGAAAAACGGCCGTTTTTAAGGTTTGATCTATTTCCTAAAAAAGTAGGGAAAAACGGGTGTTTTTTGGATAATGAAAATATCCTAACCTATCGAAGCAAGGTCTCCGAGTTTAAGTAATAATAAGCAAAAACATGCAAAAACGGCCAGTTTTGAGATTTGAGCGATTTCTTTAAAAAGGCAGAAAAAACGTCAGTTTGGGGAAAATAAACCGTTTTCCAAACTTACCAAGTTATTGCTCTCGAATCTAAGTAATATTAACCAAAACCTGGAATAACGGCCGTTTTTAAGGTTTGATCTATTTCCTAAAAAAGTAGAGAAAAACAGTTGTTTTTTGGATAATGCAAATATCCTTAACTTATCGAATAAAGGTCTCCGAGTATAAGTAATATTAAGCAAGAACATGCAAAAACGGCCAGTTTTAAGATTCGAGCGATTTCTTCAAAAAGGCTTGAAAAACGTCAGTTTTGGGAAAATAAACCGTTTTTTAAACTGAGCAAGTTATTACTCTCGAATCTGAGTAATATTAAACAAAACCTGGAAAAACGGATGTTTTTAAGGTTTGATCTATTTCCTAAAAAAGTAGGGGAAAACGGGTGTTTTTTGGTTAATGCAAATATCCTTAACTTATCGAATCAAGGTCTCCGATTATATGTAATATTAATCAAAAACATGCAAAACCGGCCAGTTTTGAGATTCGAGCTATTTCTTCAAAAAGGCTTGAAAAACGTCAGTTTCTGGAAAATAGACCGTTTTTCAAACTTAGCAAGTTATTGCTCTCGAATCTAAGTAATATTAACCAAAACCTTGAAAAACGGCTGATTTTAAGGTTTGATCCATTTCCTAAATAGATTGAAAGACTGGAGTTTTTTGGATAATGCAAATATCCTTAACTTATCGAATCAAGGTCTCCGAGTATAAGGAATATTAAGCAAAAACATGCACAAACGGCCGATTTTGAGATTCGAGCAATTTCTTCACAAAGGCTTGAAAAACGTTCATTTTTAGGAAAATAAACCGTTTACAAACTTAGCAAGTTATTGCTCTCGAATCTAAGTAATATTAACCAAAACCTTGAATAACGGCCGTTTTTAAGGTTTGATCCATTTCCTAAAAAAGTAGGGAAAAACAGGTGTTTTTTGAATTATGCAAATATCCTTAACTTATCAAATCAAGGTCTCCGAGTATAATTAATATTAAGCAAAAACATGCAAAAATGGCCAGTTTTGAGATTTGAGCGATTTCTTTAAAAAGGCTTGAAAAACGTCAGTTTTGGAAAAATTAACGTTTTTCAAACTTAGCAAGTTATTGCTCTGGATTCTAAGTAATATTAACCAAAACCGTGAAAAACGGCCGTTTTTAAGGTTGATCTATTTTCTAAAAAAGTAGGGAAAAACGGTTGTTTTTTGGATAATGCAAATATACTTAACTTATCAAATAAAGGTTTCCGAGTATAAGTAATATTAAGCAAAAACATGCAAAAACGGCCGGTTTTGAGATTCGAGCTATTTCTTTACAAAGGCTTAAAAAACGTCAGTTTTGAAAAAAAACCCGTTTTTCAAACTTAGCAAGTTATTGCTCTGGAATCTAAGTAATATTAACCAAAACCTGGAAAAACGGCTGATTTTAATGTTTGATCCATTTCCTAAAAAAAATTAAAAAACGGGAGTTTTTTGGATAATACAAATCTCTTCAACTTATAAAATTAAGGTCTCTGAGAAAAGTAATATTAAGCAAAAACATGGAAAAATGGCCTCTTTGGAGATTGGAGCTATTTCTTTAAACAGGCTTGAAAAACGTAAGTTTTGGGAAAATAAACCGTTTCCAAATTAGCAAGTTATTGCTCTCGAATCTAAGTAATATTAACCAAAACCTGGAAAAACGGCCGTTTTTAAGGTTGATCTATTTTCTAAAAAAGTAGACAAAAACGGGTGTTTTTGGACAATGCAAATATCCTTAACTTATCGAATAAAGGTTTCCGATTATAAGTAATATTAAGCAAAAACATGCAAAAACGGCCGGTTTTGAGATTCGAGCTATTTCTTTAAAAAGTCTTGAAAAGCGTCAGTTTTGGGAAAATAAACCGTTTTTCAAACTTAGCAAGTTATTGGTCTCGATTCTAAGTAATATTAACCCAAACCTTGAGAAACGGCTGATTTTAAGGTTTGATCCATTTCCTAAAAAAGATTGAAAAAGGGAGTTTTTTGGATAATACAAATATCTTCATACTTATCAAATTAAGGTCTCCGATTATAAGTAATATTAAGCAAAAACATGGAAAAATGGCCTGTTTGGAGATTCGAGCTATTTCTTCAAAAAGGCTTGAAAAACGTCGGTTTTAGGAAAAAACACCGTTTTCCAAACTTACCAAGTTATTGCTCTCGAATCTAAGTAATATTAACCAGAACCTGGAAAAACGGCCGTTTTTAAGGTTTGATCTATTTCCTAAAAAAGTAGGGAAAAACATCAATTTTTTGGATAATGCAAATATCCTTAACATATCGAATCATGGTTTCCGAGTATAAGAATTAAAATGCAAAAAACATGCAAAAACGGCCAGTTTTGAAATTCGAGCTATTTCTTCACAAAGGCTTGAAAAACGTCAGTTTTGGGAAAATAAACCGTTTTTCAAACTTACCAAGTTATTTCTCTCGAATCTAAGTAATATTAACCAAAACCTGGAAAAACGGCCGTTTTTAAGGTTTGATCTATTTCCTAAAAAAGTAGAGAAAAACAGTTGTTTTTTGGATAATGCAAATATCCTTAACTTATCGAATAAAGGTCTCCGAGTATAAGTAATATTAAGCAAGAACATGCAAAAACGGCCAGTTTTAAGATTCGAGCGATTTCTTCAAAAAGGCTTGAAAAACGTCAGTTTTGGGAAAATAAACCGTTTTTTAAACTGAGCAAGTTATTACTCTCGAATCTGAGTAATATTAAACAAAACCTGGAAAAACGGATGTTTTTAAGGTTTGATCTATTTCCTAAAAAAGTAGGGGAAAACGGGTGTTTTTTGGTTAATGCAAATATCCTTAACTTATCGAATCAAGGTCTCCGATTATATGTAATATTAATCAAAAACATGCAAAACCGGCCAGTTTTGAGATTCGAGCTATTTCTTCAAAAAGGCTTGAAAAACGTCAGTTTCTGGAAAATAGACCGTTTTTCAAACTTAGCAAGTTATTGCTCTCGAATCTAAGTAATATTAACCAAAACCTTGAAAAACGGCTGATTTTAAGGTTTGATCCATTTCCTAAATAGATTGAAAGACTGGAGTTTTTTGGATAATGCAAATATCCTTAACTTATCGAATCAAGGTCTCCGAGTATAAGGAATATTAAGCAAAAACATGCACAAACGGCCGATTTTGAGATTCGAGCAATTTCTTCACAAAGGCTTGAAAAACGTTCATTTTTAGGAAAATAAACCGTTTACAAACTTAGCAAGTTATTGCTCTCGAATCTAAGTAATATTAACCAAAACCTTGAATAACGGCCGTTTTTAAGGTTTGATCCATTTCCTAAAAAAGTAGGGAAAAACAGGTGTTTTTTGAATTATGCAAATATCCTTAACTTATCAAATCAAGGTCTCCGAGTATAATTAATATTAAGCAAAAACATGCAAAAATGGCCAGTTTTGAGATTTGAGCGATTTCTTTAAAAAGGCTTGAAAAACGTCAGTTTTGGAAAAATTAACGTTTTTCAAACTTAGCAAGTTATTGCTCTGGATTCTAAGTAATATTAACCAAAACCGTGAAAAACGGCCGTTTTTAAGGTTGATCTATTTTCTAAAAAAGTAGGGAAAAACGGTTGTTTTTTGGATAATGCAAATATACTTAACTTATCAAATAAAGGTTTCCGAGTATAAGTAATATTAAGCAAAAACATGCAAAAACGGCCGGTTTTGAGATTCGAGCTATTTCTTTACAAAGGCTTAAAAAACGTCAGTTTTGAAAAAAAACCCGTTTTTCAAACTTAGCAAGTTATTGCTCTGGAATCTAAGTAATATTAACCAAAACCTGGAAAAACGGCTGATTTTAATGTTTGATCCATTTCCTAAAAAAAATTAAAAAACGGGAGTTTTTTGGATAATACAAATCTCTTCAACTTATAAAATTAAGGTCTCTGAGAAAAGTAATATTAAGCAAAAACATGGAAAAATGGCCTCTTTGGAGATTGGAGCTATTTCTTTAAACAGGCTTGAAAAACGTAAGTTTTGGGAAAATAAACCGTTTCCAAATTAGCAAGTTATTGCTCTCGAATCTAAGTAATATTAACCAAAACCTGGAAAAACGGCCGTTTTTAAGGTTGATCTATTTTCTAAAAAAGTAGACAAAAACGGGTGTTTTTGGACAATGCAAATATCCTTAACTTATCGAATAAAGGTTTCCGATTATAAGTAATATTAAGCAAAAACATGCAAAAACGGCCGGTTTTGAGATTCGAGCTATTTCTTTAAAAAGTCTTGAAAAGCGTCAGTTTTGGGAAAATAAACCGTTTTTCAAACTTAGCAAGTTATTGGTCTCGATTCTAAGTAATATTAACCCAAACCTTGAGAAACGGCTGATTTTAAGGTTTGATCCATTTCCTAAAAAAGATTGAAAAAGGGAGTTTTTTGGATAATACAAATATCTTCATACTTATCAAATTAAGGTCTCCGATTATAAGTAATATTAAGCAAAAACATGGAAAAATGGCCTGTTTGGAGATTCGAGCTATTTCTTCAAAAAGGCTTGAAAAACGTCGGTTTTAGGAAAAAACACCGTTTTCCAAACTTACCAAGTTATTGCTCTCGAATCTAAGTAATATTAACCAGAACCTGGAAAAACGGCCGTTTTTAAGGTTTGATCTATTTCCTAAAAAAGTAGGGAAAAACATCAATTTTTTGGATAATGCAAATATCCTTAACATATCGAATCATGGTTTCCGAGTATAAGAATTAAAATGCAAAAAACATGCAAAAACGGCCAGTTTTGAAATTCGAGCTATTTCTTCACAAAGGCTTGAAAAACGTCAGTTTTGGGAAAATAAACCGTTTTTCAAACTTACCAAGTTATTTCTCTCGAATCTAAGTAATATTAACCAAAACCTGGAAAAACGGCCGTTTTTAAGGTTTGATCTATTTCCTAAAAAAGTAGGGAAAAACGGGTGTTTTGTGGATAACGCAAATATCCTAACTTATCAAATGATAGTCTCCGAGAAAAGTAATATTAAGCATAAACATGCAGAAAATGGCCGATTTTGAGATTCGAGCAATTTCTTCACAAAGGCTTGAAAAACGTCAGTTTTGGGAAAATAAACCGTTTTTCAAACTTAGCAAGTTATTGCTCTCGAATCTAAGTAATATTAACCTAAACCTGGAAAAACGGCCGTTTTTAAGGTTTGATCTATTTCCTAAAAAAGTAGGGAAAAACGGGTGTTTTTTGAATTATGCAAATATCCTTAACTTATCGAATCAAGGTCTCCGAGTATCAGTAATATTAAGCAAAAACGGCCAGTTTTGAGATTTGAGCGATTTCTTTAAAAAGGCTTGAAAAACGTCAGTTTTGGAAAAATAAACCGTTTTTAAAATTTACCAAGTTATTTCTCTCGAATCTAAGTAATATTAACCAAAACCTGGAAAAACGGCCTTTTTTAGGATTGAATCTATTTTCTTAAAAAGTAGGGAGAAACGGGTGTTTTTTGGATAATGCAAATATCCTTCACTTATCGAATAAAGGTTTCCGAGTATAAGTAATATTATGCAAAAACATGCAAAAACGGCCAGTTTTGAGATTCGAGCTATTTCTTCAAAAAGGCTTGAAAAACGTCCGTTTTGGGAAAATAAACCGTTTATAAAACTGAGCAAGTTATTGCTCTCGAATCTAAGTTATATTAAACAAAACCTGTACAAACGGATGTTTTTAAGGTTTGATCTATTTCCTAAAAAAGTAGGGAAAAACGGGTGTTTTGTGGATAATGCAAATATCCTAACTTATCGAATCAGGGTCTCCGAGTATAAGTAATATTAAGCAAAAACATGCAAAAACGGCCAGTTTTAAGATTCGAGCACTTTCTTTAAAAAGGCTTGAAAAACGTCTTATTTGGGAAAATAAACCGTTTTTCAAACTGAGAAGTTATTGCTCTCAAATCTAAGTAATATTAACCAAAACCTGGAAAAACGGCTGATTTTAAGGTTTGATCCATTTCCTAAATAGATTGAAAAACTGGAGTTTTTTGGATAATACAAATATCTTCAACTTATCAAATTAAGGTCTCCGATTATAAGTAATATTAAGCAAAAACATGGAAAAATGGCCTGTTTGGAGATTCGAGCTATTTCTTCAAAAAAGCTTGAAAAACGTCGGTTTTAGGAAAATAAACCGTTTTTCAAACTAAGCAAGTTATTGCTCTCGAATCTAAGTAATATTAAACAAAACCTGGAAAAACGGATGTTTTTAAGGTTTGATCTATTTCCTAAAAAAGTAGGGAAAAACGGGTGTTTTGTGGATAACGCAAATATCCTAACTTATCAAATTAAGGTCTCCGAGAAAAGTAATATTTAGCAAAAACATGCAAAAATGGCCGATTTTGAGATTCGGGCGATTTCTTCACAAAGGCTTGAAAAACGTCAGTTTTGGGAAAATAAACCGTTTTACAAACTTAGCAAGTTATTGCTCTCGAATCTAAGTAATATTAACCAAAACCTGGAATAACGGCCGTTTTTAAGGTTTGATCCATTTCCTAAAAACGTAGGGAAAAACAGGTGTTTTTTGAATTATGCAAATATCCTTAACATATCGAATCAAGGTCTCCGAGTATAAGTAATATTAAGCAAAAACATGCAAAAACGGCGAATTTTACATTTGAGCGATTTTTTTAAAAAGGCTTGAAAAACGTCAGTTTTGGAAAAATACACCGTTTTTCAAACTTACCAATTTATTTCTCTCGAATTTAAGTAATATTAACCAAAACCGGGAAAAACGGCCTTATTTAGGATTGAATCTATTTCCTTAAAAAGTAGGGAGAAACGGATGTTTTTTGGATAATGCAAATATCCTTAACTTATCGAATAAAGGTTTCCGAGTATAAGTAATATTAAGCAAAAACTTGCAAAAACGGCCGGTTTGGAAATTCGAGCTATTTCTTCACAAAGGCTTGAAAAACGTCTGTTTTGGAAAAATAAACCGTTTTTCAAACTTACCAAGTTATTGCTCTCGACTCTAAGTAAAATTAACCAAAACCTGGAATAACGGCCGTTTTTAATGTTTGATCTATTTCCTAAAAAAGTAGGGAAAAACGGGTGTTTTTAGGATAATGCAAATATCTTCAACTAATCGAATAAAGGTTTCCGAGAATAAGTAATATTAAGCAAAAATAGCAAAAACGGCAAGTTTTGAGATTGGGGCTATTTCTTTAAAAAGGCTTGAAAAGCGTCAGTTTTGGGAAAATAAACCGTTTTTCAAACTTAGCAAGTTATTGCTCTCGATTCTGAGTAATATTAACCCAAATCTTGAAAAACGGCTTATTTTAAGGTTTGATCCATTTCCTAAAAAAGATTGAAAAACTGGAGTTTTTTGGATAATACAAATATCTTCATACTTATTAAATTAAGGTCTCCGATTATAAGTAATATTAAGCAAAAACATGGAAAAATGGCCTGTTTGGAGATTCGAGCTATTTCTTCGAAAAGGCTTGAAAAATGTCGGTTTTAGGAAAATAAACCATTTTTCAAACTTACCAAGTTATTGCTCTTGAATCTAAGTAATATTAACCAAAACCTGGAAAAACGGCCGTTTTATCAATATTTTGGATAATGCAAATATCCTTAACTTATCGAATCATGGTTTCCGAGTATAAGACATAATAAGCAAAAACATGCAAAAACGGCTAATTGAGATTCGAGCGATTTCTTTAAGAAGGTTTGAAAAACGTCAGTTTTAAGAAAAAAACCGTTTTTCAAAAGGCTGATTTTAAGGTTTGATCCATTTCCTATAAAAGATTAAAAAACGGGAGTTTTTTAGATAATACAAATATCTTCAACTTATCAAATAAAGGTCTTCGAGAAAAGTAATATTAAGCAAAAACATGCAAAAACGGCCAGTTTTGAGATTCGAGCGATTTCTTTAAAAAGGCTTGAAAAACGTCCTATTTGGGAAAATAAACCGTTTTTCAAACTGAGCAAGTTATTGCTCTCGAATCTAAGTAATATTAACCAAAACTTGGAAAAACGGCCGTTTTTAAGGTTTGATCTATTTCCTAAAAAAGTAAGGAAAAACGTGTTTTTGGATAATGCAAATATCCTTAACTTATCAAATCAAGGTCTCCGAGTATAAGTAATATTAAGCAAGAACATGAAAAAACGGCCAGTTTTAAGATTTGAGCGATTTCTTCAAAAAGGCTTGAAAAACGTCAGTTTCTGGAAAATAGACCGTTTTTTAAACTTAGCAAGTTATTGCTCTCGAATCTAAGTAATATTAACCAAAACCTGGAAAAACGGCTGATTTTATGGTTTGATCCATTTCCTAAATAGATCAAAAAACTGGAGTTTTTTGGATAATACAAATATCTTCAACTTATCAAATTAAGGTCTCCGAGAAAAGTAATTGTGATAGAACGAGTTGAATCTGTGTTAAATTCAACTCCTATCCCATATTAGTTAAAACCTCGAGGAGGCCCACGTGCATCTTTGATTCGAGGCTTGGAGTCTTATCAACAGCTACCGGACGCCAATGTTTAAACAAGGAGGTTATCGTCCCCCCCCCCGTTCGCCCCCATACGCCGACCTCGCCAGATCGAGTTAGGCTTATGGGCAGATAAGGCATTGTTCCCCGGCTCGGCTGTACGTTCCCTCGAAGCTTCCACCCCATTCTCCCCCACGCCAAGGAGATGTCCTGGCTATTTATATGGAAACCTTACCACTAAGATCAGATTGGAGATCCAGATTTTCGTCGCGAAACATCACCACGACCCTCTCTCCCTTTGTGCGCCAAGGGACCTCGACCTCGAGATTCACCATCACTTGTCCAGAAGGAGGACAATATTCCTTGAGTGCCAAAGGTTCGAGCCTTTAGTGACGCCAAGTCCCCAAGGCATCCCCCCCCCCTGTTGTTCAAGGAGAACAGCATTAGAACAGCCATTGTTCGTTTTGAGCCCTTCGCCAAGAAACGGTTCTCATCCCCCCCCTGTTGTTCAAGGAGAACAGCATTAGAACAGCCATTGTTCGTTTTGAGCCCTTCGCCAAGAAACGGTTCTCATCCCCCCCCTGTTGTTCAAGGAGAACAGCATTAGAACAGCCATTGTTCGTTTTGAGCCCTTCGCCAAGAAACGGTTCTCATCCCCCCCCTTGTTGTTCAAGGAGAACAACATTAGAACAGCCATTGTTCGTTTTGAGCCCTTCGCCAAGAAACGGTTCTCATCCCCCCTGTTGTTTAAAGGAGAACAACATTAGAACAGCCATTGTTCTTGAGCCCGTAGACAAGAGACGGTTCTCATCCCCCCCTTTGTTCAGAAGAGAACAACCTAGAACAGCCATTGTTCGTCAAGCCGTTCGTCGAGTAACGGTTCTCCTTTCCAAGACGCCACGTCAGGATCCTTTTACCCCCCCCCCCCTTCGGCTGGAACTCGCCAGCGGACCGAATATTCCTTCAAGTACCTTCCACTGCACCCTAATGAAGTTACGTAAGCCAAGCGTCACCTTTTGAGTATTGATCCCTTATTTGTCAATTCTATCCTGTGCTTTAAATGGTTTATCGAACCATCCCATCTCTTTAACTCCATATTTGTTTTACCTTTTTTGATCCCTTAAATCCTTGGATTAGCCCGAGTCTCCACGACCCTTTCCATTCTGTTTGTCAATATTTTCCGTTTTTGTGTTTGCTGATAGTTATTATTAATAAAACTCTATTTTATTAATGATAGCAATATTATTATCCTTGAGCTCAGTTCCACTTCTTAAGCATTTTGAAGATACATAATATCGGCCGCCAGACAGTAAAAACGCACTCTAGAGATAATTAAGGAAGTTCCCTCAACGAATAGTGATATATGGTATATCGTCGGGAGTCATTCTACGACATATATATATATACTATTTAAATTTGGTATCAGTTGTGTAAGGTTTAACGCTATATCTTTGCAAACACTGGTCTCAGTCGAGTAAAGCATAGTGTTATTCGTTATAATAATAGAATATAGCAGTTCCCTTTTGTTTTAACAATTGCTATCCCCCCCTTTTTTTTAAACTTAAGAAGCTGGAGTAGCTCAAGGAACGGTTATAATAATTTGTTTGTGTTTTTTTGTGATTTTAGTCAGTGGTTATTTAGATTGAGAAACCAAGTACGAATAGGTCAGTGCCCATATTTAGGTAGACTAATTCTATAGAGGCATAATTCTTGTTGCGAGGAATTTTAGTTGGTTGACTAGTGCGCCCCCAAGTGCAAAGATGACTCAGTTTGAAATCTTTAAAGCGCAAGGAGAGTCCTGTGGACTTTCCGGAAAAGAACTAATTGAGTACATTCAAGAAGAACGTGAAAGAGAAAGAGAGGAACGGATAAGACAAGCTGACCATCAGATTGAATTAGCTCGGATTGAAGCAGAATTTCAAAGAAAAATGGAAGTAATAGAAAGGGAAAGAGTAATCCGAGGAGAAGAACAAGAAAGAAAAATACAACGAGAAGAACGAGAAAAAAAATCCAACGAGAAGAAAGAAGGACGGACTCGCGCTCCTTCCCAGGAAAGCTGACGAAGTTTCCGAGCCCCGTAAATCCCCCAAACTTCTTTCCCCCAAACCAACAACGGGACTCCAAACCTCCCGTTAAGACTGCTCCTCCATCTCTCTTCCCGAAGCGACCAACCATATGCTTCACCTGTGGTGTAGAAAACCACATGAGCTGGAATTGCCCCCAAAATTCTAGGCTTAAAAGCGGACCAGCCCACCAAGCTCACCAGATTAATGCAACCCCGGCTCCCTCGGTGGTGCAGACCCAAGCAGAAACTTCTCCCCCTCCGTCAGGCCACCAGGTAAATTTTGTTTTTGGTAAAAGTTCATCGGGAACTTTGAAATATGAGGAGGGCAGCGTGGACAGCTGTCGAGTATTGACTCTCGTCAGGGACACAGGATGTACGTGCTTCATCGTGTCCGACGAACTCCTCCCAGTGGCCTCTAACCACGAAAAATTTGCGGTGGTACATGACCAACTTGGGCGGGCGTACAGATTCCCCGTCGCTAGATGTTACCTGCAGTGTCAATATTATAATGGCTGGGCTGAAGTCATTGTAGCACCCATACAATTCTGTTCCGTACTTATAGGACAGAGCCCCCAATTAAGTTTCGACCCTGTGTTTCAGGCCGCCCTTCCTCAAGGCCGAGATAAGAAAGAAGCCCAGGAGCCCGTCCCCATCAGAACCCCGATACCGTCCGATTTCTCGGAGACCCCTAACCAGGACTTTAGGACGGAAAATGAGGAGTGTGAATCACTAACACCCTTAGGTGATAAGGCCCCAGACAAGGACACGGAGAATGTCCCTGGACCCCAAGAAATAAAGAACCCCCAACGCGCCCATGGAGATACCTTCCTAGAACTGGACGAAGCATCGGCGCTTGAAGAGGACTGCCCCGCGGAGTCCCTTAAGGTAATCCAGACAGTGTGCATCCAACCTGATGCCGAGTACCCTCCTCCTTTTCTACCAGGCGAGTCTTTGGAACCCTCTGACCTGGATAGTGACGCGCAGCTGACACCACGTCAGAAGAGTCAGCTCCAAGAACTAATTAAATGGAATCACCATTTATCCACCATATTAGCTCTTTTCGAGCAACTGCGTGAAAATGGCCTCACCATTGGCCCCAGCAAATGCCAGTTTGCCCACGAAACCATCAAATATTTGGGTTTCAAAATAGGACGAAGCAAGTTAGGTCCCCACGAGAACAAGATTAAGGCAATCGCCCACATGCCCCTCCCGATTACAAAGAAGCCATTAAGATCGTTCCTAGGATCAGCTTCTCCCTATCAGCGATTTGTTCCGAATTTCGCTGCAATTTTGGCCCCCCTATGCCCCCTTCAGGAAAAGAAATTCTCCGATCGCTTACGTTGGAATGATGTCGCTGTTTCCCATTTTAATCAGCTCAAAAGTAAGTTCATTTCTGCCCCCATTTTAAAGTTGCCCAACCCGGAAAAATCCTTTAGGGCTAAGACCGACGTGATCAACGAGGGCATTGGAGGTGTACTTCTTCAATACGTGGATGACAGAACGAGTCATCCAGTTGCATATGCTAGTCGTCAATTATTATCACGCGGAGAGAGATATGCCACTAGAGAAAAGATAGCTCTATCAATTATCTGGGTCATAGACAAATTCAAGCTGTACTTGATATGTAAAGAATTTCGAATAGGAACCGACCACCGTCCGTTAGCCTATATTAGGAATTTGAGACACTCAAACGGCCGCATCATGCGCTGGAGTTTACTCTTGCAAGAGTATCAATTTAAAATAAATTATATCAAAGGTTCCGATAACCAGGTCGCTGACGCACTCAGTAGGAATGCGTTACCGAATAGCGTAGAACAATTGTATTCATAGGATTAGTATCTCCATGTAGGTATATACCGTCTTGTACGACTTAATTTAAGATTCTTTTGTAATATAATTAATTAATGTATATGTCTGAATTTTGTAACGCTCAATGTCTAATTTTTTTTTATGTATATATATTTGTTCTTATTAATTTACGTATAAATTATTTTGTCCCGTATGTACTAAGTTTATATCATTTCATTGTTCCATGCCTTTTTTTTTATTATTAAGTTGTATTAAAGGTTATTTTCCCCTGTAATCTAAAGATCAAAATAATCATGTATTGAGGTAATAATAGTTAGGTGCAGGAAGATACGGTTGGTACAAGAAAACGAGTTCCCAACAACGGAGCTCTATCGTTGTCCCTTCTCTCTTTTTTTTTCGAAGTGACAACTTCCCCTGGAATGGAGGGGTGTGATAGAACGAGTTGAATCTGTGTTAAATTCAACTCCTATCCCATATTATTTAAAACCTCGAGGAGGCCCACGTGCATCTTCGATTCAAGGCTTGGAGTCTTATCAACAGCTACCGGACGCCAATGTTTAAACAAGGAGGTTATCGTCCCCCCCCCGTTCGCCCCCATACGCCGACCTCGCCAGATCGAGTTAGGCTTATGGGCAGATAAGGCATTGTTCCCCGGCTCGGCTGTACGTTCCCTCGAAGCTTCCACCCCATTCTCCCCCACGCCAAGGAGATGTCCTGGCTATTTATATGGAAACTTTACCACTAAGATCAGATTGGAGATCCAGATTTTCGTCGCGAAACATCACCACGACCCTCTCTCCCTTTGTGCGCCAAGGGACCTCGACCTCGAGATTCACCATCACTTGTCCAGAAGGAGGACAATATTCCTTGAGTGCCAAAGGTTCGAGCCTTTAGTGACGCCAAGTCCCCAAGGCATCCCCCCCCCCTGTTGTTCAAGGAGAACAGCATTAGAACAGCCATTGTTCGTTTTGAGCCCTTCGCCAAGAAACGGTTCTCATCCCCCCCCTGTTGTTCAAGGAGAACAGCATTAGAACAGCCATTGTTCGTTTTGAGCCCTTCGCCAAGAAACGGTTCTCATCCCCCCCCTGTTGTTCAAGGAGAACAGCATTAGAACAGCCATTGTTCGTTTTGAGCCCTTCGCCAAGAAACGGTTCTCATCCCCCCCCCTGTTGTTCAAGGAGAACAACATTAGAACAGCCATTGTTCGTTTTGAGCCCTTCGCCAAGAAACGGTTCTCATCCCCCCTGTTGTTCAAAGGAGAACAACATTAGAACAGCCATTGTTCTTGAGCCCGTAGACAAGAGACGGTTCTCATCCCCCCCTTTGTTCAGAAGAGAACAACCTAGAACAGCCATTGTTCGTCAAGCCGTTCGTCGAGTAACGGTTCTCCTTTCCAAGACGCCACGTCAGGATCCTTTTACCCCCCCCCTTCGGCTGGAACTCGCCAGCGGACCGAATATTCCTTCAAGTACCTTCCACTGCACCCTAATGAAGTTACGTAAGCCAAGCGTCACCTTTTGAGTATTGATCCCTTATTTGTCAATTCTATCCTGTGCTTTAAATGGTTTATCGAACCATCCCATCTCTTTAATTCCATATTTGTTTTACCTTTTTTGATCCCTTAAATCCTTGGATTAGCCCGAGTCTCCACGACCCTTTCCATTCTGTTTGTCAATATTTTCCGTTTTTGTGTTTGCTGATAGTTATTATTAATAAAACTCTATTTTATTAATGATAGCAATATTATTATCCTTGAGCTCAGTTCCACTTCTTAAGCATTTTGAAGATACATAATATCGGCCGCCAGACAGTAAAAACGCACTCTAGAGATAATTAAGGAAGTTCCCTCAACGAATAGTGATATATGGTATATCGTCGGGAGTCATTCTACGACAGTAATATTAGGCAAAAACATGCAAAAATGGCCGATTTTGAGATTCGAGCAATTTCTTCACAAAGGCTTGAAAAACGTCAGTTTTAGGAAAATAAACCCTTTTTTAAACTTACCAAGTTATTGCTCTCGAATCTAAGTAATATTAACCAAAACCTGGTAAAACGGCCGTTTTTAAGGTTTGATCTATTTCCTAAAAAAGTAGGGAAAAACGGGTGTTTTTTGGATAATACAAATATCTTCAACTTATTAAATTAAGGTCCTCCGAGAAAAGTAATTTTTAACAAAGACATGCAAAAACGGCTAGTTTTGAGATTCAAGCTATTTCTTTAAAAAGGCTTAAAAAACGTCAGTTTGGGAAAATAAACCGTTTTTCCACCTTAGCAAGTTATTGCTCTCGAATCTAAGTAATATTAACCAAAACCTGGTAAAACGGATGATTTTAAGGTTTGATCCATTTCCTAAAAAAGATTGAAAAACTGGAGTTTTTTAGCTAATACAAATATCTTCAACTTATCAAATTAAGGTCTCCGAGAAAAGTAATATTAAGCAAAAACATGCAAAAACGAGCAGTTTTGAGATTCGAGCTATTTCTTCAAAAAGGCTTGAAAAACGTAAGTTTTGGGAAAAAAAACTGTTTTTCAAACTTAGCAAGTTATTGCTTTCGAATCTAAGTAATATTAACTAAAACCTGGAAAAACGGCCGTTTTTAAGGTTTGATCTATTTCCTAAAAAAGTAGGGAAAAACGGGTGTTTTTTGGATAATACAAATATCATCAACTTATCGAATAAATGTTTCCGAGTATAAGGAATATCAGGCCAAAACATGGAAAAACGGCCAGTTTTGAGATTCGAGCTATTTCTTTGAAAAGGCTTGAAAAACTTCAGTTTTGGGAAAATAAACCGTGTTTCAAACTACGGAAGTTATTGCTCTCGAATCTAAGTAATATTAACCAAAACCTGGAAAAACAGCTGATTTTAAGGTTTGATCCATTTCCTAAAAAAGATTAAAAAACGAGGGTTTTTTGGATAATACAAATATCTTCATACTTATAACATTAAGAGCTTTATTATAAGTAATATTAAGCAAAAACATGGAAAAATGGCCTCTTTGGAGATTGGAGCTATTTCTTCAAAAAGGCTTGAAAAACGTCGGTTTTGGAAAAATAAACAGTTTTTCAAGCTTACCAAGTTATTGCTCTCGAATCTAAGTAATATTAACCAAAACCTGAAATAACGGCTTTTTTTAAGGTTTGATCTACACCCTAAAAAAGTAGGGAAAAACACGTGTTTTTTGAATTATGCAAATATCCTTAACTTATCGAATCAAGGTCTCCGAGTATAAGTAATATTAAGCAAAAACATGCAAAAACGGCCAGTTTTGAGATTCGAGTTATTTCTTTAAAAAGGCTTGAAAAACGTCAGTTTTGGGAAAATAAACCGTTTTCCAAACTTACCCAGTTATTGCTCTCGAATCTACGTAATATTAACCAAAACCTGGTAAAACGGCCGTTTTTAGGGTTTGATCTATTTCCTAAAAATTAGGGAAAAACGGGTGTTTTTTGGATAATGCAAATAACCTTAACTTATCGAATCAAGGTCTCCGAGTATATGTAATATTAAGCAAAAACATGCAAAAACGCAAGTTTTGAGATTTGAGCTATTTCTTCAAAAAGGCTTGAAAAGCGTCACTTTTGGGAAAATAAACCGTTTTTCAAACTTAGCAAGTTATTCCTCTCGAATCTAAGTAATATTAACCAAAACCTGGAAAACGGCTGATTTTAAGGTTTGATCCATTTCCTTAAAAAGATTGAAAAACGGGAGTTTTTTGATAATACAAATATCTTTAACTTATCAAATTAAGGTCTCCGACAAAAGTAGTATTAAGCAAAAACATGCAAAAACGGCCTAGTTTTGAGATTCGAGCTATTTCTTAAAAAAGGCTTGAAAAACGTCAGTTTTGGGAAAATAAACCGTTTTTCAAACTTAGCAAGTTATTGCTCTCAAATCTAAGTAATATTAACCAAAACCTGGAAAAACTGCCGTTTTTAAGGTTTGATCTATTTCCTAAAAAAGTAGGAAAAACGTGTGTTTTAGGATATTGCAAATATCCTTAACTTATCGAATTAAGGTCTCCAAGTATAAGTTATATTAAGCAAAAACATGCAAAAACGACTAGTTTTTAGATTCGAGCGATTTTTTTAAAAAGGCTTGAAAAACGTCAGTTTTGGGAAAATAAACCGTTTTTCAAACTTAGCAAGTTATTGCTATCGAATCTAAGTAATATTATCCAAAACATGGAAAAACAGCCTTTTTTAAGATTTGAACTATTTCCTAAAAAGGTAGAGAAGAATGGGTGTTTTTTGGATAATGCAAATATCGTTAACTTATCGAATATAGGTTTCCGAGTATAAGTATTATTAAGCAAAAACATGCAAAAACGGCCAGTTTTGAGATTTGACCGATTTCTTTGAACAGGCTTGAAAACGTCAGTTCTAAGAAAATAAACCGTTTTTCAAACTGAGCAGGTTATTGCTCTCAAATCTAAGTAATATAAACCAAAACCTGAAACAACGGCCGTTTTTAAGGTTTGATCTACACCCTAAAAAAGTAGGGAAAAACAGGAGTTTTTTGGATAATTCAAATATCCTTAACTTATCGAATCATGGTTCCCGAGTATAAGTAAAATTAAGAAAAAACATGCGAAAACGGCCAATTTTAAGATTCGAGCGATTTCTTAAAAAATGCTTGAAATACGTCAGTTTTGGGAAAATAAACCCTTTTTCAAACTTACTAAGTTATTGCTCTCGAATCTAAGTAATATTAACCAAAACCTGGAAAAACGGCCGTTTTTAAGGTTTGATCTATTTCCTAAAAAAGTAGGGAAAAACGGGTTATTTTTGGATAATACAAATATCTTCAACTTATTAAATTAAGGTCCTCCGAGAAAAGTAATATTAAGCAAAAACATGGAAAAACGGCCAGTTTTGAGATTCGAGTTATTTCTTTAAAAAGGCTTGAAAAACGTCAGTTTTGGGAAAATAAACCGTTTTCCAAACTTATCCAGTTATTGCTCTCGAATCTAAGTAATATTAACCAAAACCTGGTAAAACGGCCGTTTTTAGGGTTTCATCTATTTCCTAAAAATTAGGGAAAAACGGGTGTTTTTTGGATGATTCAAATATCCTTAACTTATCGAATCAAGGTCTCCGAGTATATGTAATATTAAGCAAAAACATGCAAAAACGCAAGTTTTGAGATTTGAGCTATTTCTTCAAAAAGGCTTGAAAAGCGTCAGTTTTGGGAAAATAAACCGTTTTTCAAACTTAGCAAGTTATTCCTCTCGAATCTAAGTAATATTAACCAAAACCTGGAAAACGGCTGATTTTAAGGTTTGATCCATTTCCTTAAAAAGATTGAAAAACGGGAGTTTTTTGATAATACAAATATCTTAACTTATCAAATTAAGGTCTCCGACAAAAGTGGTATTATGCAAAAACATGCAAAAACGGCCTAGTTTTGAGATTCGAGCTATTTCTTAAAAAAGGCTTGAAAAACGTCAGTTTTGGGAAAATAAACCGTTTTTCAAACTTAGCAAGTTATTGCTCTCAAATCTAAGTAATATTAACCAAAACCTGGAAAAACTGCCGTTTTTAAGGTTTGATCTATTTCCTAAAAAAGTAGTAAAAACGTGTGTTTTAGGATATTGCAAATATCCTTAACTTATCGAATTAAGGTCTCCAAGTATAAGTTATATTAAGCAAAAACATGCAAAAACGACTAGTTTTGAGATTCGAGCGATTTTTTTAAAAAGGCTTGAAAAACGTCAGTTTTGGGAAAATAAACCGTTTTTCAAACTTAGCAAGTTATTGCTCTCGAATCTAAGTAATATTAACCAAAACATGGTAAAACGGCCTTTTTTAAGATCTATTTCCTAAAAAGGTAGAGAAGAACGGGTGTTTTTTGGATAATTCAAATATCCTTAACTTATCGAATCATGGTTCCCGAGTATAAGTAAAATTAAGAAAAAACATGCGAAAACGGCCAATTTTGAGATTCGAGCGATTTCTTAAAAAATGCTTGAAATACGTCAGTTTTAGGAAAATAAACCCTTTTTTAAACTTACCAAGTTATTGCTCTCGAATCTAAGTAATATTAACCAAAACCTGGTAAAACGGCCGTTTTTAAGGTTTGATCTATTTCCTAAAAAAGTAGGGAAAAACGGGTGTTTTTTGGATAATACAAATATCTTCAACTTATTAAATTAAGGTCCTCCGAGAAAAGTAATATTAAGCAAAGACATGCAAAAACGGCTAGTTTTGAGATTCAAGCTATTTCTTTAAAAAGGCTTAAAAAACGTCAGTTTTGGGAAAATAAACCGTTTTTCCACCTTAGCAAGTTATTGCTCTCGAATCTAAGTAATATTAACCAAAACCTGGTAAAACGGATGATTTTAAGGTTTGATCCATTTCCTAAAAAAGATTGAAAAACTGGAGTTTTTTAGATAATACAAATATCTTCAACTTATCAAATTAAGGTCTCCGAGAAAAGAAATTTTAAGCAAAAACATGCAAAAACGAGCAGTTTTGAGATTCGAGCTATTTCTTCAAAAAGGCTTGAAAAACGTAAGTTTTGGGAAAAAAAACTGTTTTTCAAACTTAGCAAGTTATTGCTTTCGAATCTAAGTAATATTAACTAGAACCTGGAAAAACGGCCGTTTTTCAGGTTTGATCTATTTCCTAAAAAAGTAGGGAAAAACGGGTGTTTTTTGGATAATACAAATATCATCAACTTATCGAATAAATGTTTCCGAGTATAAGGAATATCAGGCCAAAACATGGAAAAACGGCCAGTTTTGAGATTCGAGCTATTTCTTTGAAAAGGCTTGAAAAACCTCAGTTTTGGGAAAATAAACCGTGTTTCAAACTAAGGAAGTTATTGCTCTCGAATCTAAGTAATATTAACCAAAACCTGGAAAAACAGCTGATTTTAAGGTTTGATCCATTTCCTAAAAAAGATTAAAAAACGAGGGTTTTTTGGATAATACAAATATCTTCATACTTATAACATTAAGAGCTTTATTATAAGTAATATTAAGCAAAAACATGGAAAAATGGCCTCTTTGGAGATTGGAGCTATTTCTTCAAAAAGGCTTGAAAAACGTCGGTTTTGGAAAAATAAACAGTTTTTCAAGCTTACCAAGTTATTGCTCTCGAATCTAAGTAATATTAACCAAAACCTGAAATAACGGCTTTTTTTAAGGTTTGATCAACACCCTAAAAAAGTAGGGAAAAACACGTGTTTTTTGAATTATGCAAATATCCTTAACTTATCGAATCAAGGTCTCCGAGTATAAGTAATATTAAGCAAAAATATGCAAAAACGGCCAGTTTTGACATTCGAGTGATTTCTTTAAAAAGGCTTGAAAAACGTCAGTTTTGGGAAAATACACGTTTTTCAAACTTACCAAGTTATTGCTCTCGAATCTAAGTAATATTAACCAAAACCTAGACAAACGGCCCTTTTTAAGGTTTGATCTATTTCCTAAAAAAGTAGGGAAAAAAAGGGTGTTTTTTGGATATGTAAAATATCCTTGACTTATCGAATCAAGGTCTCCGAGTATAAGTAATATTAAGCAAAAACATGCAAAAACGGCCAGTTTTGAGATTCGAGTTATTTCTTTAAAAAGGCTTGAAAAACGTCAGTTTTGGGAAAATAAACCGTTTTCCAAACTTACCCAGTTATTGCTCTCGAATCTACGTAATATTAACCAAAACCTGGTAAAACGGCCGTTTTTAGGGTTTGATCTATTTCCTAAAAATTAGGGAAAAACGGGTGTTTTTTGGATAATGCAAATATCCTTAACTTATCGAATCAAGGTCTCCGAGTATATGTAATATTAAGCAAAAACATGCAAAAACGCAAGTTTTGAGATTTGAGCTATTTCTTTAAAAAGGCTTGAAAAGCGTCAGTTTTTGTGAAAATAAACCGTTTTTCAAACTTAGCAAGTTATTCCTCTCGAATCTAAGTAATATTAACCAAAACCTGGAAAACGGCTGATTTTAAGGTTTGATCCATTTCCTAAAAATTAGGGAAAAACGTGTGTTTTAGGATATTGCAAATATCCTTAACTTATCGAATTAGGGTCTCCAAGTATAAGTTATATTAAGCAAAAACATGCAAAAACGACTAGTTTTTAGATTCGAGCTTTTTTTTTAAAAAGGCTTGAAAAACGTCAGTTTTGGGAAAATAAACCGTTTTTCAAACTTAGCAAGTTATTGCTATCGAATCTAAGTAATATTATCCAAAACATGGAAAAACAGCCTTTTTTAAGATTTGAACTATTTCCTAAAAAGGTAGAGAAGAATGGGTGTTTTTTGGATAATGCAAATATCGTTAACTTATCGAATATAGGTTTCCGAGTATAAGTATTATTAAGCAAAAACATGCAAAAACGGCCAGTTTTGAGATTTGACCGATTTCTTTGAACAGGCTTGAAAACGTCAGTTCTAAGAAAATAAACCGTTTTTCAAACTGAGCAGGTTATTGCTCTCAAATCTAAGTAATATAAACCAAAACCTGAAACAACGGCCGTTTTTAAGGTTTGATCTACACCCTAAAAAAGTAGGGAAAAACAGGAGTTTTTTGGATAATTCAAATATCCTTAACTTATCGAATCATGGTTCCCGAGTATAAGTAAAATTAAGAAAAAACATGCGAAAACGGCCAATTTTGAGATTCGAGCGATTTCTTAAAAAATGCTTGAAATACGTCAGTTTTGGGAAAATAAACCCTTTTTCAGACTTACTAAGTTATTGCTCTCGAATCTAAGTAATATTAACCAAAACCTGGAAAAACGGCCGTTTTTAAGGTTTGATCTATTTCCTAAAAAAGTAGGGAAAAACGGGGGTTTTTTGGATAATACAAATATCTTCAACTTATTAAATTAAGGTCCTCCGAGAAAAGTAATATTAAGCAAAAACATGGAAAAACGGCCTCTTTGGAGATTGGAGCTATTTCTTCAAAAAGGCTTGAAAAACGTCAGTTTTGGGAAAATAAACCGTTTTCCAAACTTACCCAGTTATTGCTCTCGAATCTAAGTAATATTAACCAAAACCTGGTAAAACGGCCGTTTTTAGGGTTTCATCTATTTCCTAAAAATTAGGGAAAAACGGGTGTTTTTTGGATGATTCAAATATTCTTAACTTATCGAATCAAGGTCTCCGAGTATAAGTAATATTAAGCAAAAACATGCAAAAACGGCCAGTTTTGACATTCGAGCGATTTCTTTAAAAAGGCTTGAAAAACGTCAGTTTTGGGAAAATACACGTTTTTCAAACTTACCAAGTTATTGCTCTCGAATCTAAGTAATATTAACCAAAACCTAGACAAACGGCCCTTTTTAAGGTTTGATCTATTTCCTAAAAAAGTAGGGAGAAAAAGGGTGTTTTTTGGATATGTAAAATATCCTTGACTTATCGAATCAAGGTCTCCGAGTATAAGTAATATTAAGCAAAAACATGCAAAAACGGCCAGTTTTGAGATTCGAGTTATTTCTTTAAAAAGGCTTGAAAAACGTCAGTTTTGGGAAAATAAACCGTTTTCCAAACTTACCCAGTTATTGCTCTCGAATCTACGTAATATTAACCAAAACATGGTAAAACGGCCGTTTTTAGGGTTTGATCTATTTCCTAAAAATTAGGAAAAAACGGGTGTTTTTTGGATAATGCAAATATCCTTAACTTATCGAATCAAGGTCTCCGAGTATATGTAATATTAAGCAAAAACATGCAAAAACGCAAGTTTTGAGATTTGAGCTATTTCTTCAAAAAGGCTTGAAAAGCGTCACTTTTGGGAAAATAAACCGTTTTTCAAACTTAGCAAGTTATTCCTCTCGAATCTAAGTAATATTAACCAAAACCTGGAAAACGGCTGATTTTAAGGTTTGATCCATTTCCTTAAAAAGATTGAAAAACGGGAGTTTTTTGATGATACAAATATCTTTAACTTATCAAATTAAGGTCTCCGACAAAAGTAGTATTAAGCAAAAACATGCAAAAACGGCCTAGTTTTGAGATTCGAGCTATTTTTTAACTAAGGCTTGAAAAACGTCAGTTTTGGGAAAATAAACCGTTTTTCAAACTTAGCAAGTTATTGCTCTCAAATCTAAGTAATATTAACCAAAACCTGGAAAAACTGCCGTTTTTAAGGTTTGATCTATTTCCTAAAAAAGTAGGAAAAACGTGTGTTTTAGGATATTGCAAATATCCTTAACTTATCGAATTAAGGTCTCCAAGTATAAGTTATATTAAGCAAAAACATGCAAAAACGACTAGTTTTGAGATTTGAGCGATTTTTTTAAAAAGGCTTGAAAAACGTCAGTTTTGGGAAAATAAACCGTTTTTCAAACTTAGCAAGTTATTGCTATCGAATCTAAGTAATATTATCCAAAACATGGAAAGACAGACTTTTTTAAGATTTGAACTATTTCCTAAAAAGGTAGAGAAGAATGGGTGTTTTTTGGATAATGCAAATATCGTTAACTTATCGAATATAGGTTTCCGAGTATAAGTATTATTAAGCAAAAACATGCAAAAACGGCCAGTTTTGAGATTCGACCGATTTTTTTGAACAGGCTTGAAAACGTCAGTTCTAAGAAAATAAACCGTTTTTCAAACTGAGCAGGCTATTGCTCTCAAATCTAAGTAATATAAACCAAAACCTGAAACAACGGCCGTTTTTAAGGTTTGATCTACACCCTAAAAAAGTAGGGAAAAACAGGAGTTTTTTGGATAATTCAAATATCCTTAACCTATCGAATCATGGTTCCCGAGTATAAGTAAAATTAAGAAAAAACATGCGAAAACGGCCAATTTTGAGATTCGAGCGATTTCTTAAAAAATGCTTGAAATACGTCAGTTTTGGGAAAATAAACCCTTTTTCAAACTTACTAAGTTATTGCTCTCGAATCTAAGTAATATTAACCAAAACCTGGAAAAACGGCCGTTTTTAAGGTTTGATCTATTTCCTAAAAAACTAGGGAAAAACGGGGTTTTTTTGGATAATACAAATAGCTTCAACTTATTAAATTAAGGTCCTCCGAGAAAAGTAATATTAAGCAAAGACATGCAAAAACGGCTAGTTTTGAGATTCAAGCTATTTCTTTAAAAAGGCTTAAAAAACGTCAGTTTTGGGAAAATAAACCGTTTTTCCACCTTAGCAAGTTATTGCTCTCGAATCTAAGTAATATTAACCAAAACCTGGTAAAACGGCTGATTTTAAGGTTTGATCCATTTCCTTAAAAAGATTAAAAAACGGGAGTTTTTTGATAATACAAATATCTTTAACTTATCAAATTAAGGTCTCCGACAAAAGTAGTATTAAGCAAAAACATGCAAAAACGGCCTAGTTTTGAGATTCGAGCTATTTCTTAAAACAGGCTTGAAAAACGTCAGTTTTGGGAAAATAAACCGTTTTTCAAACTTAGCAAGTTATTGCTCTCAAATCTAAGTAATATTAACCAAAACCTGGAAAAACTGCCGTTTTTAAGGTTTGATCTTTTTCCTAAAAAAGTAGGAAAAATGTGTGTTCTAGGATATTGCAAATATCCTTAACTTACCGAATTAAGGTCTTCAAGATAAGTTATATTAAGCAAAAACATGCAAAAACGACTAGTTTTTAGATTCGAGCGATTTTTTTAAAAAGGCTTGAAAAACGTCAGTTTTGGGAAAATAAACCGTTTTTCAAACTTAGCAAGTTATTGCTATCGAATCTAAGTAATATTATCCAAAACATGGAAAAACAGCCTTTTTTAAGATTTGATCTATTTCCTAAAAAGGTAGAGAAGAATGGGTGTTTTTTGGATAATGCAAATATCGTTAACTTATCGAATATAGGTTTCCGAGTATAAGTATTATTAAGCAAAAACATGCAAAAAGGCCAGTTTTGAGATTCGACCGATTTCTTTGAACAGGCTTGAAAACGTCAGTTCTAAGAAAATAAACCGTTTTTCAAACTGAGCAGGTTATTGCTCTCAAATCTAAGTAATATAAACCAAAACCTGAAACAACGGCCGTTTTTAAGGTTTGATCTACACCCTAAAAAAGTAGGGAAAAACAGGAGTTTTTTGGATAATTCAAATATCCTTAACTTATCGAATCATGGTTCCCGAGTATAAGTAAAATTAAGAAAAAACATGCGAAAACGGCCAATTTTGAGATTCGAGCGATTTCTTTAAAAATGCTTGAAATACGTCAGTTTTGGCAAAATAAACCCTTTTTCAAACTTACTAAGTTATTGCTCTCGAATCTAAGTAATATTAACCAAAACCTGGAAAAACGGCCGTTTTTAAGGTTTGATCTATTTCCTAAAAAAGTAGGGAAAAACGGGAGTTTTTTGGATAATACAAATATCTTCAACTTATTAAATTAAGGTCCTCCGAGAAAAGTAATATTAAGCAAAAACATGCAAAAACGGCTAGTTTTGAGATTCGAGCTATTTCTTTAAAAAGGCTTGAAAAACGTCAGTTTTGGGAAAATAAACCGTTTTTCCACCTTAGCAAGTTATTGCTCTCGAATCTAAGTAATATTAACCAAAACCTTGAAAAACGGCTGTTTTTAAGGTTTGATCTATTTACTAAAAAAGTAGGGAAAAACAGGTGTTTTTTGGATAAGGCAAATATCCTACCTTATCAAATCAAGGTCTCCGAGTATAAGTAATATGAAGCAAAAACATGCAAAAGCGGCAAGTTTTAAGATTTGAGCGATTTCTTTAAAAAGGCTTGAAAAGCGTCAGTTTTGGAAAAATAAACCGTTTTTAAAACTTAGTAAGTTATTCTTCTCGAATCTAAGTAATATCAACCAAAACCTGGAAAACGGCTGTTTTTAAGGTTTGATCCATTTGCTTAAAAGGATTGAAAAACGGGGGTTTTTTGGATAATACAAATATCTTCAACTTATCAAATTAAGGTCTCCGAGAAAAGTAAGAGCAAGCAAAAACATGCGAAAACGGTCAGTTTTGAGATTCGAGCTATTTCTTAAAAAAGGCTTGAAAACGTCAGTTTTTAGAAAATAAACCGTTTTCCAAACTTACAAATTATTGCTCTCGAATATAAGTAATATTAACCAAAACCTGGAAAAACGGCTGATTTTAAGGTTTGATCCATTTCCTAAAAAAGATTGAAAAACGAGTGTTTTTTGGATTAGCAAATTTTGTTAACTTATCGAATAAAGGTTTCCAAATATAAGTAATATCAGGCAAAAACGGCCAGTTTTGAGATTTGAGCTATTTCTTTAAAAAGGCTTGAAAAACTTAAGTTTTGGGAAAAAAACTGTTTTTCAAACTTAGCAAGTTATTGCTTTCGAATCTAAGTAATATTAACCAAAACCTGAAAAAAAACGGCCGTTTTTAAGGTTTGATCTATTTCCTAAAACAAGTAGGGAAAAACGGGTGTTTTTTGGATAATACAAATATCTTCAACTTATCGAATAAAGGTTTCCGAGTATAAGGAATATCAGGCAAAAACATGGAAAAACGGCCAGTTTTAAGATTCGAGCTATTTCTTTGAAAAGGCTTGAAAAACTTCAGTTTTGGGAAAATAAACCGTGTTTCAAACTACGGAAGTTATTGCTCTCGAATCTAAGTAATATTAACCACAACCTGGAAAAACGGCTGATTTTAAGGTTTGATCCATTTCCTAAAAAGATTGAAAAACTGGAGTTTTTTGGATAATACAAATATCTTCAACTTATAAAATTAAGGTCTCCGAGAAAAGTAATATTAAGCAAAAACCTGCAAAAACGGGCAGTTTTGAGATTCGAGCTATTTCTTAAAAAGGGTAAAAAACGTAGGTTTGGGGAAAATAGACCGTTTTTCAAACTTGGCAAGTTATTGCTTTTGAATCTAAGTAATATTAACCAAAATCTGAAAAAACGGCCGTTTTTAAGGTTTGATCTATTTCCTAAAAAAGTAGGGAAAAACGGGTGTTTTTTAGATAATGCAAATATCCTTAACTTATCGAATAAAGGTTTCCGAGTATAAGTAATATTAAGCAAAAACATGCAAAACCGCCTGGTTTTGAGATTCGAGCTATTTCTTCACAAAGGCTTGAAAAACGTCAGTTTTGGGAAAATAAACCGTTTTTCAAACTTACCAGGTTATTGCTCTCGAATCTAAGTAATATTAACCAAAACCTGGAAAAACGGCTGATTTTAAGGTTTGATCCATTTCCTAAAAATATTGAAAAACTGAAGTTTTTTGGATAATACAAATATCTTCAAGTTTTTAAATTAAGGTCTCCGAGAAAAGTAATATTAAGCAAAAACATGCAAAATCGGTCAGTTTTGAGATTCGAGCTATTTCTTTAAAAAGGCTTGAAAAACGTCAGTTTTGGGAAAATAAACCGTTTTTCAAACTTACCAGGTTATTGCTCTCGAATCTAAGTAATATTAACCAAAACCTGGAAATACGGCTGTTTTTAAGGTTTGATCTATTTACTAAAAAAGTAGGGAAAAACAGGAGTTTTTTGGATAAGGCAAATATCCTACCTTATCAAATCAAGGTCTCCGAGTATAAGTAATATGAAGCAAAAACATGCAAAAACGGCAAGTTTTAAGATTCGAGCGATTTCTTTAAAAAGGCTTGAAAAGCGTCAGTTTTGGGAAAATAAACCCTTTTTCAAACTTAGCAAGTTATTGCTTTCGAATCTACGTAATAACAACCAAAACCTGGAAAACGTCTGATTTTAATGTTTGATCCATTTCCTTAACAGGATTGAAAAACGGAAGTTTTTTGATAATACAAATATCTTCACCTTATCAAATTAAGGTCTCCGACAAAAGTAATATTAAGCAAAAACATGCAAAAACGGCAAGTTTTAAGATTCGAGCGATTTCTTTGAAAAGGCTTGAAAAACGTCGGTTGCGGAAAATAAACCGTTTTTCAAACTTACCAAGTTATTGCTCTCGAATCTAAGTAATATTATCAAAACATGGAAAAACGGCCGTTTTTAAGGTTGATGTATTTCCTAAAAAAGTAGAGAAAACGGGTGTTTTTTGGATTATTTAAATAGCCTTAACTTATCGAATAAAGGTTTCCGAGTATAAGTAATATTAAGCGAAAACATGCAAAAACGGCCGGTTTTGAGATTCAAGCTATTTCTTCACAAAGGCTTGAAAAACTTCAGTTTTGCGAAAATAAACCGTTATTCAAACTTAGCAAGTTATTGCTCTTGAATCTAAGTAATATTTTTCAAAACCTGGAATAACGACCGTTTTTAAGGTTTGATCTATTTTCTAAAAAAGTAGGGAAAAACAGTTGTTTTTAGGATAATGCAAATATCTTCCAATTATCGAATAAATGTTCCCGAGTATAAGTAATATTAAGCAAAAATATGCAAAAACGGCAAGTTTTGAGATTCAAGCTATTTCTTTAAAAAGGCTTGAAAAACGTCAGTTTGAGGAAAATAAACCGTTTTTCAAACTTAGAAAGTTATTGCTCTCGAATCTAATTCATATTAACCAAAACCTGGAATAACGGCCGTTTTTAAGGTTTGATCTATTTCCTAAAAAGGTAGGGAAAAACGGGGTTTTTTGGGATAATTCAAATATCCTTAACTTATCGAATTATAGTTCCCGAGTATAAGTAATATTAAGCAAAAACATGCAAAAACGGCCAATTTTGAGATTCGAGCGATTTCTTTAAAAATGCTTGAAAAACGTCAGTTTTGGGAAAATAAACAAACCCTTTTTCAAACTTACCAAGTTATTGCTCTCGAATCTAAGTAATATTAACCAAAACCTGGAAAAACGGCTGATTTTATGGTTTGATCCATTTCTTAAAAAAGATTAAAAAACGGGAGTTTTTTGGATAATACAAATATCTTCAACTTATCAAATTAAGGTCTCCGAGAAAAGTAATATTAAGCAAAAACATGCAAAAACGGACAGTTTTGAGATTCGAGCTATTTCTTAAAAAAGGCTTGAAAAACGTCAGTTTTGGTAAAATAAACCGTTTTTCAAACTTACCAAGTTATTGCTCTCGAATCTAAGTAATATTAACCAAAACCTGGAAAAACGGCCATTTTTAAGATTTCACCTATTTCCAAAAAAAGTAGGGAAAAACAAGGGTTTGTTGGATAATTCAAATATCCTTAACTTATCGAATCATGGTTCCCGAGTATAATTAAAATTAAGCAAAAACATGCAAAAACGGCCAATTTTGAGATTCGAGCGATTTCTTTAAAAATGCTTGAAAAACGTCAGTTTTGGGAAAATAAACCCTTTTTCAAACTTACCAATTTATTGCTCTCGAATCTAAGTAATATTAACTAAAACCTGAAAAAACGGTCGTTTTTAAGGTTTGATCTATTTCCTTAAAAAGTAGGGAAAAACGGGTGTTTTGAAGATAGTGCAAATTTCCTAACTTATCGAATCAAGGTCTCCGAGTATAAGTAATATTAAGTAAAAACATGCAAAAACGGCCTAGTTTTGAGATTCGAGCGATTTCTTTAAAAAGGGTTGAAAAACGTCAGTTTTGCGAAAATAAACCATTATTCAAACTTAGCAGGTTATTGCTTTTAAATCTAAGTAATATTAACCAAAACCTGGAAAAACGGCTGTTTTTAAGGTTTGATCTATTTTCTAAAAAAGTAGGGAAAAACGGGGGTTTTTTGGATAATGCAAATATCCTAACTTATCGAATCAAGGTCTCCGAGTATAAGTAATATTAAGGAAAAACATGCAAAAACGGCCAGTTTTGAGATTCGAGCGATTTCTTTAAAAAGGCTTGAAAAACGGTAGTTTGGGGAAAATAAACCGTTTTTCAAACTTACCAAGTTATTGCTCTCAAATCTAAGTAATATTAACCAAAACCTGGAAAAACAGCCGTTTTTAAGGTTTGATCTATTTCCTAAAAAAGTAGGCAAAAACGGGTGTTTTGGGATAATGCAAAAATTCTTAACTTTTTCAATCAAGGTCTCCGAGTATAAGTAATATTAAGCAACATATGCAAAAACGGCCGGTTTTGAGATTCGAGCTATTTATCACAAAGGCTTGAAAAACGTCAGTTTTGGGAAAATAAACCGGTTTTCAAACTTAGCAAGTTATTGCTCTCGAATCTAAGTAATATTAAACAAAACCTGGAAAAAAGGCTGATTTTAAGGTTTGATCCATTTCCTTAAAAACATTGAAAAACGGAAGTTTTGTGGATAATACAAATATCTTCAACTAATCAAATTAAGGTCTCCGAGAAAAGTAATATTAAGCAAAAACATGCAAAAACGGCTAGTTTTAAGATTCGAGCGATTTCTTTAAAAAAGGCTTGAAAAACGTCAGTATTGGGAAAATAAACTGTTTTTCAAACTTACCAAGTTATTGCTTCGAATCTAAGTAATATTAACCAAAACCTGGAAAAACGGCCTTTTTTAAGATTTTATCTATTTCCTAAAAATGTAGGGAAAAACGGGTGTTTTTTGGATATGTCAAATACCCTTGAGTAATCGAATCAAGGTCTCCGAGTATAAGTAATATTAAGCAAAAACATGCAAAAACGGCTAGTTTTGAGATTCGAGCAATTTCTTTAAAAAGGCTTGAAAAACGTCAGTTTTAGGAAAATAAACCGTTTTTCAAACTTACCAAGTTATTGCTCTCGAATCTAAGTAATATTAAACAAAACCTGGAAAAACGGCCGTTTTTAAGGTTTGATCTATTACCTAAAAAAAAAAAAATGCAAATATCGTTAACTTATCGAATATAGGTTTCCGAGTATAAGTGATATTTGGCAAAAACATGCAAAAACGGCCAGTTTTGAGATTCGAGTGATTTCTTAAAAAATGCTTGAAATACGTCAGTTTTAGGAAAATAAACCCTTTTTCAACCTTACCAAGTTATTGCTCTCAAATCTGAGTAATATTAACCAAAACCTGGAAAAACGGCCGTTTTTAAGGTTTGATCTATTTCCTAAAAAAGTAGGGAAAAACGGCAGTTTTTTGGATAATACAAATATCTTCAACTTATTAAATCAAGGTCCTCCGAGAAAAGTAATATTAAGCAAAAACATGCAAAAACGGGAAGTTTTGAGATCCGAGCTATTTATTTAAAAAGGCTTGAAAAACGTCAGTTTGAGGAAAATAAACCGTTTTTTAAACTAAGAAAGTTATTGCTATCGATTCCTAAAAAAGATTTAAAAACGGGAGTTTTTAAAATAATACAAATATCTTCAATTTATTAAATTAAGGTCTCAAAGAAAAGTAATATTAAGCAAAAACATGCAAAAACGGCCAGTTTTGAGATTCGAGCTATTTCTATAAAAAGGCTTTAAAACGGTCAGCTCTGAGAAAATAAACCGTTTTTGAAACTTAGCAAGTTATTGCTTTTGAATCTAAGTAATATTAACCAAAACCTGGAAAAACGGCTGTTTTTAAGGTTTGATCTATTTTCTAAAAAAGTAGGGAAAAACGGGGTTTTTTTGAATAATGCAAATATCCTAACTTATCGAATCAAGGTCTCCGAGTATAAGTAATATTAAGGAAAAACATGAAAAAACGGCCAGTTTTGAGATTCGAGCGATTTCTTTAAAAAGGCTTGAAAAACGTTAGTTTGGGGAAAATAAACCGTTTTTCAAACTTACCAAGTTATTGCTCTCGAATCTAAGTAATATTAACCAAAACCTGGAAAAACGGCCGTTTTTAAGGTTTGATCTATTTCCTAAAAAAGTAGAGAAAAACGGCAGTTTTTTGGATAATACAAATATCTTCAACTTATTAAATCAAGGTCCTCCGAGAAAAGTAATATTAAGCAAAAACATGCAAAAACGGCTAGTTTTGAGATTCGAGCTATTTCTTTAAAAAGGCTTGAAAAACGTCAGTTTTGGGAAAATAAACCGTTTTTCAAACTGAGCAAGTTATTGCTCTCGAATCTAAGTAATATTAACCAAAACCTATAAAAATGGCTGTTTTTAAGGTTTGATCTATTTCTTAAGAAAGTAGGGAAAAACGGGTGTTTTTTGGATAATGCAAATATCCTAACTTATCGAATCAAGGTCTCCGAGTATAAGTAATATTAAGCAAAAACATGCAAAAACGGCCAGTTTTGAGATTCGAGCTATTTCTTTGAAAAGGCTTGAAAACGGACAGTTTTGGGAAAATAAACCGTTTTTCAAACTTAGCAAGTTATTGCTTTCGAATCTAAGTAATATTAACCAAAACCTGAAAAACGGCTGTTTTTAAGGTTTGATCTAATTTCTACAAAAGTAGGGAAAAACGGGTGGTTTTTGGATAATGCAAATATCCTTAACTTATCGAATCAAGGTCTCCGAGTATAAGTAATAAAAAGGAAAAACATGCAAAAACGGCCAGTTTTGAGATTCGAGCGATTTCTTTAAAAAGGCTTGAAAAACGTCAGTTTTGGGAAAATAAACCGTTTTTCAAACTTACCAAGTTATTGCTCTCGAATGTAAGTAATATTAACCAAAACCTGTAAAAACAGCCGTTTTTAAGGTTTGATCTATTTCCTAAAAAAGTAGGGAAAAACGGGTGTTTTTGGATAATGCAAAAATTCTTAACTTTTTGAATCAAGGTCTCCGAGTATAAGTAATATTAAGCAACATATGCAAAAACAGCCGGTTTTGAGATTCGAGCTATTTCTTCACAAAGGCTTGAAAAACGTCAGTTTTGGGAAATCTAAGTAATATTAACCAAAACCTATAAAAATGGCTGTTTTTAAGGTTTGATCTATTTCTTAAGAAAGTAGGGAAAAACTGGTGTTTTTTGGATAATGCAAATATCCTAACTTATCGAATCAAGGTCTCCGAGTATAAGTAATATTAAGCAAAAACATGCAAAAACGGCCAGTTTTGAGATTCGAGCTATTTCTTTAAAAAGGCTTGAAAACGGTCAGTTTTGGGAAAATAAACCGTTTTTCAAACTTAGCAAGTTATTGCTTTCGAATCAGTAATATTAACCAAAACCTGAAAAACGGCTGTTTTTAAGGTTTGATCTAATTTCTACAAAAGTAGGGAAAAACGGGTGTTTTTTGGATAATGCAAATATCCTTAACTTATCGAATCAAGGTCTCCGAGTATAAGTAATAAAAAGGAAAAACATGCAAAAACGGCCAGTTTTGAGATTCGAGCGATTTCTTTAAAAAGGCTTGAAAAACGTTAGTTTTGGGGAAATAAACCGTTTTTCAAACTTACCAAGTTATTGCTCTCGAATCTAAGTAATATTAACCAAAACCTGGAAAAACAGCCGTTTTCAAGGTTTGATCTATTTCCTAAAAAAGTAGGCAAAAACGGGTGTTTTGGGATAATGCAAAAATTCTTAACTTTTTCAATCAAGGTCTCCGAGTATAAGTAATATTAAGCAACATATGCAAAAACGGCCGGTTTTGAGATTCAAACTATTTCTTCACAAAGGCTTGAAAAACGTCAGTTTTGGGAAAATAAACCGGTTTTCAAACTTAGCAGGTTATTGCTCTCGAATCTAAGTAATATTAACCAAAACCTGGAAAAAAGGCTGATTTTAAGGTTTGATCCATTTCCTTGAAAAGATTGAAAAACGGAAGTTTTATGGATAATACAAATATCTTCAACTAATCAAATTAAGGTCTCCGAGAAAAGTAATATTAAGCAAAAACATGCAAAAACGGCCAGTTTTGAGATTCGAGCGATTTCTTTAAAAAGGCTTGAAAAACGTCAGTATTGGGAAAATAAACCGTTTTTCAAACTTAGCAAGTTATTGCTTTCGAATCTAGGTAATATTAACCAAAACCTGGAAAAACGGCCTTTTTTAAGATTTGATCTATTTCCTAAAAAAGTAGGGAAAAACGGGTGTTTTTTGGATATGTCAAATATCCTTGAGTAATCGAAATAAGGTCTCCGAGTATAAGTAATATTAAGCAAAAACATGCAAAAACGGCTAGTTTTGAGATTCGAGCGATTTCTTTAAAAAGGCTTGAAAAACGTCAGTTTTGGGAAAATAAACCGTTTTTCAAACTTACCAAGTTATTGCTCTCGAATCTAAGTAATATTAAACAAAACCTGGAAAAACGGCCGTTTTTAAGGTTTGATCTATTACCTAAAAAAAAAATAATGCAAATATCGTTAACTTATCGAATATAGGTTTCCGAGTATAAGTGATATTTGGCAAAAACATGCAAAAACGGCCAGTTTTGAGATTCGAGGGATTTCTTAAAAAATGCTTGAAATACGTCAGTTTTGGGAAAATGAACCCTTTTTCAAACTTACCAAGTTATTGCTCTCGAATCTAAGTAATATTAACCAAAACCTGGAAAAACGGCCGTTTTTAAGGTTTGATCTATTTCCTAAAAAAGTAGGGAAAAACGGGTGTTTTTTGGATAATACAAATATCTTCAACTTATTAAATCAAGGTCCTCCGAGAAAAGTAATATTAAGCAAAAACATGCAAAAACGGCTAGTTTTGAGATTCGAGAATTTCTTTAAAAAGGCTTAAAAAACGTCAGTTTTGGGAAAATAAACCGTTTTTCAAACTAAGCAAGTTATTGCTCTCGAATCTAAGTAATATTAACCAAAACCTGTAAAAACAGCCGTTTTTAAGGTTTGATCTATTTCTTAAGAAAGTAGGGAAAAACGGGTGTTTTTTGGATAGAGCAAATATCCTAACTTATCGAATCAAGGTCTCCGAGTATAAGTAATATTAAGCAAAAACATGCAAAAACGGCCAGTTTTGAGATTCGAGCTATTTCTTTAAAAAGGCTTAAAAACGGTCAGTTTTGGGAAAATAAACCGTTTTTCAAACTTAGCAAGTTATTGCTTTCGAATCTAAGTAATATTAACCAAAACCTGAAAAACGGCTGTTTTTAAGGTTTGATCTATTTTCTAAAAAAGTAGGGAAAAACGGGGTTTTTTTGGATAATGCAAATATCCTTAACTTATCGAATCAAGGTCTCCGAGTATAAGTAATAAAAAGGCAAAACATGCAAAAACGGCCAGTTTGAGATTCGAGCGATTTCTTTAAAAATGCTTGAAAAACGTCAGTTTCTAGAAAATAAACCATTTTTCAAACTAGGCAAGTTATTCCTCTCGAATCTAAGTAATATTAACCAAAACCTAGAATAACGGCCGATTTAAAGTTTGATCTATTTTCTAAAAAAGTAGGGAAAAACAGTTGTATTTAGGATTATGCAAATATCTTCAACTTATCAAATTTATGGTTTCCGAGTATAATTAATATTAAGCAAAATTCATGCAAAAACGGGAAGTTTTGAGATCCGAGCTATTTATTTAAAAAGGCTTGAAGAACGTCAGTTTGAGGAAAATAAACCGTTTTTTAAACTAAGAAAGTTATTGCTATCGATTCCTAAAAAAGATTTAAAAACGGGAGTTTTTAAAATAATACAAATATCTTCAACTTATTAAATTAAGGTCTCAAAGAAAAGTAATATTAAGCAAAAACATGCAAAAACGGCCAGTTTTGAGATTCGAGCTATTTCTATAAAAAGGCTTTAAAACGGTCAGCTTTGAGAAAATAAACCGTTTTTGAAACTTAGCAAGTTATTGCTTTTGAATCTAAGTAATATTAACCAAAACCTGGAAAAACGGCTGTTTTTAAGGTTTGATCTATTTTCTAAAAAAGTAGGGAAAAACGGGGTTTTTTTGAATAATGCAAATATCCTAACTTATCGAATCAAGGTCTCCGAGTATAAGTAATATTAAGGAAAAACATGCAAAAACGGCCAGTTTTGAGATTCGAGCGATTTCTTTAAAAGGCTTGAAAAACGTCAGTTTTGGGAAAATAAACCGGTTTTCAAACTTAGCAAGTTATTGCTCTCGAATCTAAGTAATATTAACCAAAACCTATAAAAACGGCTGTTTTTAAAGTTTGATCTATTTCTTAAGAAAGTAGGGAAAAACGGGTGTTTTTTGGATAGAGCAAATATCCTAACTTATCGAATCAAGGTCTCCGAGTATAAGTAATATTAAGCAAAAACATGCAAAAACGGCCAGTTTTGAGATTCGAGCTATTTCTTTAAAAAGGCTTAAAAACGGTTAGTTTTGGGAAAATAAACCGTTTTTCAAACTTAGCAAGTTATTGCTTTCGAATCTAAGTAATATTAACCAAAACCTGAAAAACGGCTGTTTTTAAGGTTTGATCTATTTTCTAAAAAAGTAAGGAAAAACGGTTTTTTTTTGGATAATGCAAATATCCTTAACTTATCGAATCAAGGTCTCCGAGTATAAGTAATAAAAAGGCAAAACATGCAAAAACGGCCAGTTTGAGATTCGAGCGATTTCTTTAAAAAGGCTTGAAAAACGTTGTTTTTGGGAAAATAAACCGTTTTTCAAACTTACCAAGTTATTGCTCTCAAATCTAAGTAATATTAACCAAAACCTGGAAAAACAGCCGTTTTTAAGGTTTGATCTATTTCCTAAAAAAGTAGGGAAAAACGGGTGTTTTGGGATAATGCAAAAATTCTTAACTTTTTCAATCAAGGTCTCCGAGTATAAGTAATATTAAGCAACATATGCAAAAACGGCCGGTTTTGAGATTCGAGCTATTTCTTCACAAAGGCTTGAAAAACGTCAGTTTTGGGAAAATAAACCGGTTTTCAAACTTAGCAAGTTATTGCTCTCGAATCTAAGTAATATTAACCAAAACCTGGAAAAACGGCCGTTTTTAAGGTTTGATCTATTTCCTAAAAACGAGGGAAAAACGGGTGTTTTTTGGATAATACAAATATCTTCAACTTTTAAATCAAGGTCCTCGGAGAAAAGTAATATTAAGCAAAAACATGCAAAAACGGCTAGTTTTGAGATTCGAGCTATTTCTTTAAAAAGGATTGAAAAACGTCAGTTTTGGGAAAATAAACCGTTTTTCAAACTAAGCAAGTTATTGCTCTCGAATCTAAGTAATATTAACCAAAACCTATAAAAACGGCTGTTTTTAAGGTTTGATCTATTTCTTAAGAAAGTAGGGAAAAACGGGTGTTTTTTGGATAGAGCAAATATCCTAACTTATCGAATCAAGGTCTCCGAGTATAAGTAATATTAAGCAAAAACATGCAAAAACGGCCAGTTTTGAGATTCGAGCTATTTCTTTAAAAAGGCTTAAAAACGGTCAGTTTTGGGAAAATAATCCGTTTTTCAAACTTAGCAAGTTATTGCTTTCGAATCTAAGTAATATTAACCAAAACCTGGAAAAAAGGCTGATTTTAAGGTTTGATCCATTTCCTTAAAAACATTGAAAAACGGAAGTTTTGTGGATAATACAAATATCTTCAACTAATCAAATTAAGGTCTCCGAGAAAAGTAATATTAAGCAAAAACATGCAAAAACGGCTAGTTTTAAGATTCGAGCGATTTCTTTAAAAAGGCTTGAAAAACGTCAGTATTGGGAAAATAAACTGTTTTTCAAACTTACCAAGTTATTGCTTTCGAATCTAAGTAATATTAACCAAAACCTGGAAAAACGGCCTTTTTTAAGATTTTATCTATTTCCTAAAAAAGTAGGGAAAAACGGGTGTTTTTTGGATATGTCAAATACCCTTGAGTAATCGAATCAAGGTCTCCGAGTATAAGTAATATTAAGCAAAAACATGCAAAAACGGCTAGTTTTGAGATTCCAGCAATTTCTTTAAAAAGGCTTGAAAAACGTCAGTTTTAGGAAAATAAACCGTTTTTCAAACTTACCAAGTTATTGCTCTCGAATCTAAGTAATATTAAACAAAACCTGGAAAAACGGCCGTTTTTAAGGTTTGATCTATTACCTAAAAAAAAAATAATGCAAATATCGTTAACTTATCGAATATAGGTTTCCGAGTATAAGTGATATTTGGCAAAAACATGCAAAAACGGCCAGTTTTGAGATTCGAGTGATTTCTTAAAAAATGCTTGAAATACGTCAGTTTTGGGAAAATAAACCCTTTTTCAAACTTACAAAAACCTGGAAAAACGGCTGTTTTTAAGGTTTGATCTATTTTCTAAAAAAGTAGGGAAAAACGGGTGTTTTTTGGATAATTCAAATATCCTAACTTATCGAATCAAGGTCTCCGAGTATATGTAATATTAAGCTAAGACATGCAGAAACGGCCAGTTTTGAGATTCGAGCTATTTCTTAAAAAAGGCTTGAAAAACGTCAGTCTCTGGAAAATAAACCGTTTTTCAAACTTAGCAAGTTATTGCTCTCGAATCTAAGTAATATTAACCAAAACCTGAAAAAACGGCTGATTTTAAGGTTTGATCCATTTCCTAAAAAAGATTGAAAAACTAGAGTTTTTTGGATAATACAAATATCTTCAACTTATAAAATTAAGGTTTCTGAGAAAAGTAATATTAAGCAAAAACATGCAAAATCGGGCAGTTTTGAGATTCGAGCTATTTCTTTAAAAAGGCTTGAAAAAAGTAAGTTTTGGGAAAATAAACCGTTTTCAAACTTAGCAAGTTAATGCTCTCGAATCTAAGTAATATTAACCAAAACCTGGAAAAACGGCCGTTTTTAAGGTTTGATCTTTTTTCTAAAAAAGTAGAGAAAAACGGGTGTTTTTTGGATAATGCAAATATCGTTAACTTATCGAATAAAGGTTTCCGAGTATAAGTAATATCAGGCAAAAACGGCCAGTTTTGAGATTTGAGCCATTTCTTTAAAAAGGCTTGAAAAACTTTAGTTTTGGAAAAAAACCCCGTTTTTTAAGCTTATCAAGTTATTGCTCTCAAATCTCAGTAATATTAACCAAAACCTGGAAAAACGGCTGATTTTAAGGTTTGATCCATTTCCTAAAAAAGATTGAAAAACTGGAGTTTTTTGGATAATACAAATATCTTCAACTTATCGAATCATGGTTCCCGATTATAAGTAATATTAAGCAAAAACATGCAAAAACGGCCAGTTTTTAGATTCGAGAGATTTCTTTAAAAAGGCTTGAAAAACGTCAGTTCTGGGAAAATAAACCCTTTTTTAAACTTACCAAGTTATTGCTCTCGAATCTAAGTAATATTAACCAAAACCTGAAAAAACAGCCGTTTTTAAGGTTTGATCTATTTCCTAAAAAAGTAGGGAAAAACGGGAGTTTTTTGGATAATTCAAATATCCTTAACCTATCGAATCATGGTTCCCGAGTATAAGTAAAATTAAGAAAAAACATGCGAAAACGGCCAATTTTGAGATTCGAGCGACTTCTTTAAAAATGCTTGAAAAACGTCAGTTTCTAGAAAATAAACCGTTTTTCAAACTAGGCAAGTTTTTCCTCTCGAATCTAAGTAATATTAACCAAAACCTAGAAAAACGGCCGTTTTTAAGGTTTGATCTATTTTCTAAAAAAGTAGGGAAAAACAGTTGTATTTAGGATTATGCAAATATCTTCAACTTATCAAATTTAAGGTTTCCGAGTATAATTAATATTAAGCAAAATTCATGCAAAAACGGGAAGTTTTGAGATCCGAGCTATTTATTTAAAAAGGCTTGAAAAACGTCAGTTTAAGGAAAATAAACCGTTTTTTAAACTAAGAAAGTTATTGCTATCGATTCCTAAAAAAGATTAAAAAACGGGAGTTTTTTAGATAATACAAATATCTTCAACTTATTAAATTAAGGTCTCAAAGAAAAGTAATATTAAGCAAAAACATGCAAAAACGGCCAGTTTTGAGATTCGAGCTATTTCTTTAAAAAGGCTTTAAAACGGTCAGCTTTGAGAAAATAAACCGTTTTTGAAACTTAGAAAGTTATTGCTTTTGAATCTAAGTAATATTAACCAAAACCTGGAAAAACGGCTGTTTTTAAGGTTTGATCTATTTTCTAAAAAAGTAGGGAAAAACGGGGTTTTTTTGGATAATGCAAATATCCTAACTTATCGAATCAAGGTCTCCGAGTATAAGTAATATTAAGGAAAAACATGCAAAAACGGCCAGTTTTGAGATTCGAGCGATTTCTTCACAAAGGTTTGAAAAACGTCAGTTTTCGAAAAATAAACCGTTTTTCAAACTTAGCAAGTTATTGCTTTCGAATCTAAGTAATATTAACCAAAACCTGAAAAACGGCTGTTTTTAAGGTTTGATCTATTTTCTAAAAAGTAGGGAAAAACGGGGGTTTTTTGGATAATGCAAATATCCTAACTTATCGAATCAGGCTCTCCGAGTATAAGTAATATTAAGCAAAAACATGCAAAAACGGCCAGTTTTGAGATTCGAGCGATTTCTTTAAAAAGGCTTGAAAAACGTCAGTTTTGGGAAAATCAACCGTTTTTCAAACTTAACAAGTTATTGCTCTCCAATCTAAGTAATATTAACCAAAACCTGAAAAAAAGGCTAATTTTAAGGTTTGATCTATTTCCTTGAAAAGATTGAAAAACGGGAGTTTTGTGGATAATACAAATATCTTCAACTAATCAAATTAAGGTCTCCGAGAAAAGTAATATTAAGCAAAAACATGCAAAAACGGCCAGTTTTGAGATTCGAGCTATTTCTTAAAAAAGGCTTAAAAAACGTCAGTTTTGGGAAAATAAACCGTTTTTTAAACTTAGCAAGTTATTGCTCTCAAATCTAAGTAATATTAACCAAAACCTGGAAAAAAGGCCGTTTTTAAGGTTTGATCTATTTCCTAAAAAAGTAGTGAAAAACGGGTGTTTTTGGATAATGCAAAAATCCTTAACTTTTTGAATCAAGGTCTCCGAGTATAAGTAATATTAAGCAAAAACATGCAAAAACGAGCGGAATTGAGATTCGAGCTGTTTCTTCACAAAGGCTTAAAAAACGGCAGTTTTGGGAAAATAAACCCTTTTTCAAACTTAGCAAGTTATTGCTCTCGAATCTAAGTAATATTAACCAAAACCTGTGAAAACAGCCGTTTTTAAGGTTTGATCTACACCCTAAAAAAGTAGGGAAAAACATGAGTTTTTTGGATAATGCAAATATCCTTAACTTATCGAATAAAGGTTTCCAAGTATAAGTAATATTAAGCAAAAACAGGCAAAAACGGCCGGTTTTGAGATTCGAGCTATTTCTTCACAAAGGCCTCAAAAACGTCAGTTTTTAAAAAAATAAACCTTTTTTTAAACTTACCAAGTTATTGCTCTCGAATCTAAGTGATATTAAACAAAACCTGGGAAAACGGCCGTTTTTAAGGTTTGATCTATTTCCTGAAAAAGTAGGGACAAAAGGGTGTTTTTTTGATAATACAAATATCTTTAACTTATTAAATTAAGGTCTCCGAGAAAAGTAATATTAGGCAAAAACATGCAAAAAAGGCCAGTTTTAAGATTCGAGCTATTTCTTTAAAAAGGCTTGAAAAATGTCAGTTTGGGGAAAATAAACCGTTTTTCAAACTGAGCAAGTTATTGTTCTCGAATCTAAGTAATATTAACCAAAACCTGGAAAAACGGCTGTTTTCAAGGTTTGATCTATTTTCTAAAAAAGCAGGGAAAAACGGGTGTTTTTTGGATAAGGCAAATATCCTAACTTATCAAATCAAGGTCTCCGAGTATAAGTAATATGAAGCAAAAACATGCAAAAACGGCAAGTTTTGAGATTCAAGCGATTTCTTTAAAAAGGCTTGAAAAGCGTCAGTTTTGGGAAAATAAACCGTTTTTCAAACTTAGCAAGTTATTCCTCTCGAATCTAAATAATATTAACCAAAACCTGGAAAACGGCTGATTTTAAGGTTTGATCCATTGCCTTAAAAAGATTGAAAAACGGGAGTTTTTTGATAATACAAATATCTTTAACTTATCAAATTAAGGTCTCCGACAAAAGTAATATTAAGCGAAAAACATGCAAAAACGGCCTAGTTTTGAGATTCGAGCTATTTCTTAAAAAAGGCTTGAAAAACGTCAGTTTTGGGAAAATAAACGGTTTTTCAAACTTAGCAAGTTATTGCTCTCAAATCTACGTAATATTAACCAAAACCTGGAAAAACTGCCGTTTTTAAGGTTTGATCTATTTCCTAAAAATTACGAAAAACGTGTGTTTTAGGATATTGCAAATATCCTTAACTTATCGAATTAAGGTCTCCAAGTATAAGTTATATTTAGCAAAAACATGCAAAAACGACCAGTTTTGAGATTCGAGCGATTTTTTTAAAAAGGCCTGAAAAACGTCAGTTTTGGGAAAATAAACCGTTTTTCAAACTTAGCAAGTTATTGCTCTCGAATCTAAGTAATATTAACCAAAACATGGAAAAACGGCCGTTTTTAAGGTTTGATCTACACCCTAAAAAAGTAGGGAAAAACGGGGTTTTTTTTGGATAATTCAAATATCCTTAACTTATCGAATCAAGGTTCCCGAGTATAAGTAAAATTAAGAAAAAACATGCGAAAACAGCCAATTTTGAGATTCGAGTGATTTCTTAAAAAATGCTTGAAATTCGTCAGTTTTGGGAAAATAAACCCTTTTTCAAACTTACCAAGTTATTGCTCTCGAATCTAAGTAATATTAACCAAAACCTTGAAAAACGGCCGTTTTTAAGGTTTGATCTATTTCCTAAAAAAGTAGGGAAAAACGGCTTTAAAGATAATACAAATATCTTCAACTTATTAAATTAAGGTCCTCCGAGAAAAGTAATATTAAGCAAAAACATGCAAAAACGGCCAGTTTTGAGATTCGAGCAATTTCTTTAAAAAGGCTTGAAAAACTTCAGTTTTGGAAAAATAAACCATTTTTCAAACTACGCAAGTGATTGCTCTTGAATCTAAGTAATATTAACCAAAACCTGGAAAAACAGCTGATTTTAAGGTTTGATCCATTTCCTAAAAAAGATTGAAAAACTGGAGTTTTTTGGATAATGCAAATATCCTTAACTTATCGAATCAAGGTCTCCGAGTATAAGTAATATTAAAGAAAAACATGCAAAAAACGGCCAGTTTGGAGATTCGATCGATTTCTTTAAAAAGGCTTGAAAAACGTAAGTTTTGGGAAAATAAACCGTTTTTCAAACTTAACAAGTTATTGCTCTCGAATCTAAGTAATATTAACCAAAACCTGGAAAAAAGGCTGATTTTAAGGTTTGATCCATTTCCTTGAAAAGATTGAAAAACAGGAGTTTTTTTGGATAATACAAATATCTTCAACTTATAAAATTAAGGGCTCCGAGAATAGTAATATTAAGAAAAAACATGCAAAAACGGGCAGTTTTGAGATTCGAGCTATTTCTTAAAAAGGCTTGAAAAACGTAAGTTTTGGGCAAATAGACCGTTTTTCAAACTTGGCAAGTTATTGCTTTCGAATCTAAGTAATATTAATCAAAACCTGAAAAAACGGCTTTTTTTAAGGTTTGATCTATTTTCTAAAAAAGTAGGGAAAAACGGGTGTTTTTTGGATAATGCAAATATCCTTAACTAATCGAATAAAGGTTTCCGAGTATAAGTAATATTAAGCAAAAACATGCAAAAACGGCCAGTTTTGAGTTTCGAGCTATTTCCTAACAAAGGCTTGAAAAACGTCAGTTTTGGGAAAATAAACCGTTTTTCAAACTTACTAAGTTATTGCTCTCGAATCTAAGTAATATTAACCAAAACCTGGAAAAACGGCTGATTTTAAGGTTTGATCCATTTCCTAAAAATATTGAAAAACTGGAGTTTTTTGGATATTACAAATATCTTCAAGTTATCAAATTAAGGTCTCCGAGAAAAGTAATATTAAGCAAAAACATGCAAAAACGGCCAGTTTTGAGATTCGAGCGATTTCTTTAAAAAGGCTGGAAAAACGTCAGTTTTGGGAAAATAAACAGTTTTTCAACTTTACCAAGTTATTGCTCTCGAATCTAAGTTATATTAAACAAAACCTGGAAAAACGGCCGTTTTTAAGGTTTGATCTATTTCCTGAAAAAGTAGGGACAAACAGGGTTTTTGGATAATACAAATATCTTCAAATTATTAAATTAAGGTCTCCGAGAAAAGTAATATTAAGCAAAAACATGCAAAAACGGCCAGTTTTGAGATTCGAGCTATTTCTTTAAAAAGGCTTAAAAAACGTCAGTTTTGGGAAAATAAACCGGTTTTCAAACTTAGCAAGTTATTGCTCTCGAATCTAAGTAATATTAACCAAAACCTGGAAAAAATGCTGAATTTAAGTTTTGATCCATTTCCTTGAAAAGATTGAAAAACGGAAGTTTTGTGGATAATACAAATATCTTCAACTAATCAAATTAAGGTCTCCGAGAAAAGTAATATTAAGCAAAAACATGCAAAAACGGCCAGTTTTGAGATTCAAACGATTTCTTTAAAAAGGCTTGAAAAACGTCAGTATTGGGAAAATAAACCGTTTTTCAAACTTAGCAAGTTATTGCTCTCGAATCTAAGTAATATTAACCAAAACCTGGAAAAACGGCCTTTTTTAAGATTTGATCTATTTCCTAAAAAAGTAGGGAAAAACGGGAATTTTTGGATATGTCAAATATCCTTGAGTAATCGAATCAAGGTCTCCGAGTATAAGTAATATAAGGCAAAAACATGCAAAAACGGCCAGTTTTGAGATTCGAGCGATTTCTTTAAAAAGGCTTGAAAAACGTCAGTTTTGGGAAAATAAACCGTTTTTCAAACTTACCAAGTTATTGCTCTCGAATCTAAGTAATATTAAACAAAACCTGGAAAAACGGCCGTTTTTAAGGTTTGATCTATTACCTAAAAAAGTAAGGAAAAACGGGTGTATTTAGATAATGCAAATATCGTTAACTTATCGAATATAGGTTTCCGAGTATAAGTGATATTTGGCAAAAACATGCAAAAACGGGCAGTTTTGAGATTCGAGCTATTTCTTTAAAAAGGCTTGAAAAACTTCAGTTTTGGAAAAATAAACCGTTTTTCAAACTACGCAAGTGATTGCTCTCGAAAAACGGCTAATTTTCAGGTTTGATCCATTTCCTAAAAAAGATTGAAAAACTGGAGTTTTTTGGATAATGCAAATACCCTTAACTTATCGAATCAAGGTCTCCGTGTATAAGTAATATTAAAGAAAAACATGCAAAAACAGCCAGTTTGGAGATTCGATCGATTTCTTTAAAAGGCTTGAAAAACGTCAGTTTTGGGAAAATAAACCGTTTTTGTAACTGAGCAAGTTATTGCTCTCGAATCTAAGTAATATCAACCAAAACCTGGAAAAACGGCTGTTTTTAAGGTTTGATCTATTTCCTAAAAACTAGGGAAAAACAGGTGTTTTTTGGATAAGGCAAATATCCTACCTTATCAAATCAAGGTCTCCGAGTAAAAGTGATATGAAGCAAAAACATGCAAAAACGGCAAGTTTTAAGATTCGAGCGATTTCTTTAAAAAGGCTGGAAAAGCGTCAGTTTTGGGAAAATAAATCGTTTTTCAAACTTAGCAAGTTATTCCTCTCGAATCTAAGTAATATTAACCAAAACCTGGAAAACGGCTGATTTTAAGGTTTGATCCATTTCCTTAAAAGGATTAAAAAACGGGAGTTTTTTGATAATACAAATATCTTCAACTTATCAAATTAAGGTCTCCGACAAAAGTAATATTAAGCAAAAACATGCAAAAACGCCAAGTTTTAAGATTCGAGCGATTTCTTTGAAAAGGCTTGAAAAGCGTCAGTTTTGGGAAAATAAACCGTTTTTCAAAGTTAGCAAGTTATTCCTCTCGAATCTAAGTAATATTAACCAAAACCTGGAAAAACGGCTGATTTTAAGGTTTGATCCAGTTCCTAAAAAAGATTGAAAAACTGGAGTTTTTTGGATAATACAAATATCTTCAACTTATAAAATTAAGGTCACTGAGAAAAGTAATATTAAGCAAAAACATGCAAAATCGGGCAGTTTTGAGATTCGAGCTATTTCTTTAAAAAGGCTTGAAAAACGTAGGTTTTGGGAAAATAAACCGATTTTCAAACTTACCAAGGTTAATGCTCTCGAATCTAAGTAATATTAACCAAAACCTGGAAAACGGCCGTTTTTAAGGTTTGATCTTTTTCCTAAAAAAGTAGGAGAAAAACGAGTGTTTTTTGGATAATGCAAATATCGTTAACTTATCCAATAAAGGTTTCCGAGTATAAATAATATCAGGCAAAAACGGCCAGTTTTGAGATTTTAACTATTTCTTTAAAAAGGCTTGAAAAACTTCAGTTTGGGAAAAAAACCCCGTTTTTTAAGCTTAGCAAGTTATTGCTCTCGAATCTAAGTAATATTAACCAAAACCTGGTAAAACGGATGATTTTAAGGTTTGATCCATTTCCTAAAAAAGATTGAAAAACTGGAGTTTTTTGGATAATACAAATATCTTCACTTATCAAATTAAGGTCTCCGAGAAAAGTAATATTAAGCAAAAACATGCAAAAACGGGCAGTTTTGAGATTCGAGCTATTTCTTCAAAAAGGCTTGAAAAACGTAAGTTTTGGGAAAAAAAAACGTTTTTTAAACTTAGCAAGTTATTGCTTTCGAATCTAAGTAATATCAACCAAAACCTGTAAAAACGGCCGTTTTTAAGGTTTGATCTATTTCCTAAAAAAGTAGGGAAAAACGGGTGTTTTTTGGATAATACAAATATCGTAAACTTATCGAATAAAGGTTTCCGAGTATAAGGAATATCAGGCAAAAACATGCAAAAACGGGTAATTTTGTGATTCGAGCTATTTCTTTGAAAAGTCCACAAAAACTTCAGTTTGGGGAAAATAAACCGTTTTTCAAACTAAGGAAGTTATTGCTCTCGAATCTAAGTAATATTAACCACAACCTGGAAAAACGGCTGATTTTAAGGTTTGATCCATTTCCTAAAAAAGATTGAAAAACTGGAGTTTTTGGGATAATACAAATATCTTCAACTTATAAAATTAAGGTCTCCGAGAAAAGTAATATTAAGCAAAAACCTGCAAAAACGGGCAGTTTTGAGATTCGAGCTATTTCTTAAAAAGGCTTGAAAAACGTAAGTTTTGGGAAAATAGACCGTTTTTCAAACTTGGCAAGTTATTGCTTTCGAATCTAAGTAATATTAACCAAAACATGAAAAAACGGCCGTTTGTAAGGTTTGATCTATTTCCTAAAAAAGTAGGGAAAAACGGGTGTTTTTTGGATAATGCAAATATCCTTAACTTATCGAATAAAGGTTTCCGAGTATAAGTAATATTAAGCAAAAACATGCAAAAACGGCCAGTTTTGAGATTCGAGCGATTTCTTTAAAAGGGCTTGAAAAACGTCAATTTTGGGAAAATAAACCGATTTTCAAACTTACCAAGTTATTGCTCTCGAATCTAAGTAATATTAAACAAAACGTGGAAAAACGTCCGTTTTTAAGGTTTGATCTATTAACTAAAAAAGTAAGGAAAAACGGGTGTATTTAGATAATGCAAATATCGTTAACTTATCGAATATAGGTTTCCGAGTATAAGTGATATTTGGCAAAAACATGCAAAAACGGCCAGTTTTGAGATTCGAGCCATTTCTTTAAAAAGGCTTGAAAAACTTCAGTTTTGGAAAAATAAACCGTTTTTCAAACTACGCAAGTGATTGCTCTCGAATCTAAGTAATATTAACCAAAACCTGGAAAAACGGCTGATTTTAAGGTTTGATCCATTTTCTAAAAAAGATGGAAAAACCGGAGTTTTTTGGATAATACAAATATCTTCAACTTATAAAATTAAGGTTTCTGAGAAAAGTAATATTAAGCAAAAACATGCAAAATCGGGCAGTTTTGAGATTCGAGTTATTTCTTTAAAAAGGCTTGGAAAAAGTAAGTTTTTGGAAAATAAACCGTTTTCAAACTTAGCAAGTTAATGCTCTCGAATCTAAGTAATATTAACCAAAACCTGGAAAAACGGCTGATTTTAAGGTTTGATCTATTTCCTAAAAAAGATTGAAAAACGGAAGTTTTTTGGATAATACAAATATCTTCAACTTATCAAATTAAGGTCTCCGAGAAAAGTAATATTAAGCAAAAACATGCAAAAACGGCCAGTTTTGAGATTCGAGCGATTTCTTTAAAAAGGCTAGAAAAACGTCAGTTTTGGGAAAATAAACCGTTTTTCAAACTTAGCAAGTTATTGCTTTCGTATCTAAGTACTATTAACCAAAACCTGGAATATCGGCCGTTTTTAAGGTTTGATCTATTTCCTTAAAAAGTAGGGAAAAACGGGTGTTTTTTGGATAATGCAAATATCCTTAACCTATCGAATCAAGGTCCTAGAGTATATGTAATATTAAGCAAAAACATGAAAAAACGGCCAGTTTTAAGATTTGAGCTATTTCTTCAAAAAGGCTTGAAAAACGTCAGTTTGGGGAAAAATAAAACCGTTTTTTAAACTTAGCAAGTTATTGCTCTCGAATCCAAGTAATATTAACCAAAACCATGAAAAACGGCTGATTTTAAGGTTTGATCCATTTCCTAAAAAAGATTGAAAAACGGAAGTTTTTTGGATAATACAAATATCCTATCAGCCATTTGTTCCAAATTTCGCTTCAATTTTGGCCCCCCTATTCCCCCTTCAGGAAAAGAATTTCTCCGATCGTATACGTTGGAATGATGTCGCTGTTTCCCATTTTAATCAGCTCAAAAGTAAGTTCATTTCTGCCCCCATTTTAAAGTTGCCCAAACCGGAAAAATCCTTTAGGGTTAAGACCGACGTGATCAACGAGAGCATTGGAGGTGTACTTCTTCAATACGTGGATGACAGAACGAGTCATCCAGTTGCATATGCTAGTCGTCAATTATTACCACGCGGAGAGAGATATGCCACTAGAGAAAAGATAGCTCTATCAATTATCTGGGTCATAGACAAATTCAAGCTGTACTTGATATGTAAAGAATTTCGAATAGGAACCGACCACCGTCCGTTAGCCTATATTAGGAATTTGAGACACTCAAACGGCCGCATCATGCGCTGGAGTTTACTCTTGCAAGAGTATCAATTTAAAATAAATTATATCAAAGGTTCCGATAACCAGGTCGCTGACGCACTCAGTAGGAATGCGTTACCGAATAGCGTAGAACAATTGTATTCATAGGATTAGTATCTCCATGTAGGTATATACCGTCTTGTACGACTTAATTTAAGATTCTTTTGTAATATAAGTAATTAATGTATATGTCTAAATTTTGTAACGCTCAATGTCTAATTTTTTTTGATGTATATATATTTGTTCTTATTAATTTTCGTATAAATAATTTTGTCCCGTATGTACTAAGTTTATATCATTTCATTGTTCCATGCCTTTTTTTTTATTATTAAGTTGTATTAAAGGTTATTTTCCCCTGTAATCTAAAGATCAAAATAATCATGTATTGAGGTAATAATAGTTAGGTGCAGGAAGATACGGTTGGTACAAGAAAACGAGTTCCCTACAACGGAGCTCTATCGTTGTCCCTTCTCTCTTTTTTTTTCGAAGTGACAACTTCCCCTGGAATGGAGGGGTGTGATAGAACGAGTTGAATCTGTGTTAAATTCAACTCCTATCCCCATATTATTTAAAACCTCGAGGAGGCCCACGTGCATCTTCGATTCAAGGCTTGGAGTCTTATCAACAGCTACCGGACGCCAATGTTTAAACAAGGAGGTTATCGTCCCCCCCCCCGTTCGCCCCCATACGCCGACCTCGCCAGATCGAGTTAGGCTTATGGGCAGATAAGGCATTGTTCCCCGGCTCGGCTGTACGTTCCCTCGAAGCTTCCACCCCATTCTCCCCCACGCCAAGGAGATGTCCTGGCTATTTATATGGAAACTTTACCACTAAGATCAGATTGGAGATCCAGATTTTCGTCGCGAAACATCACCACGACCCTCTCTCCCTTTGTGCGCCAAGGGACCTCGACCTCGAGATTCACCATCACTTGTCCAGAAGGAGGACAATATTCCTTGAGTGCCAAAGGTTCGAGCCTTTAGTGACGCCAAGTCCCCAAGGCATCCCCCCCCTGTTGTTCAAGGAGAACAGCATTAGAACAGCCATTGTTCGTTTTGAGCCCTTCGCCAAGAAACGGTTCTCATCCCCCCCCTGTTGTTCAAGGAGAACAGCATTAGAACAGCCATTGTTCGTTTTGAGCCCTTCGCCAAGAAACGGTTCTCATCCCCCCCCTGTTTTTCAAGGAGAACAGCATTAGAACAGCCATTGTTCGTTTTGAGCCCTTCGCCAAGAAACGGTTCTCATCCCCCCCTGTTGTTCAAGGAGAACAACATTAGAACAGCCATTGTTCGTTTTGAGCCCTTCGCCAAGAAATGGTTCTCACCCCCCCTGTTGTTCAAAGGAGAACAACATTAGAACAGCCATTGTTCTTGAGCCCGTAGACAAGAGACGTTTCTCATCCCCCCCTTTGTTCAGAAGAGAACAACCTAGAACAGCCATTGTTCGTCAAGCCGTTCGTCGAGTAACGGTTCTCCTTTCCAAGACGCCACGTCAGGATCCTTTTATCCCCCCTCCTTGGCTGGAACTCGCCAGCGGACCGAATATTCCTTCAAGTACCTTCCACTGCACCCTAATGAAGTTACGTAAGCCAAGCGTCACCTTTTGAGTATTGATCCCTTATTTGTCAATTCTATCCTGTGCTTTAAATGGTTTATCGAACCATCCCATCTCTTTAACTCCATATTTGTTTTACCTTTTTTGATCCCTTAAATCCTTGGATTAGCCCGAGTCTCCACGACCCTTTCCATTCTGTTTGTCAATATTTTCCGTTTTTGTGTTTGCTGATAGTTATTATTAATAAAACTCTATTTTATTAATGATAGCAATATTATTATCCTTGAGCTGAGTTCCACTTCTTAAGCATTTTGAAGATACATAATATCGGCCGCCAGACAGTAAAAACACACTCTAGAGATAATTAAGGAAGTTCCATCAACGAATAGTGATATATGGTATATCGTCGGGAGTCATTCTACGACAGTAATATTAAGCAAAAACATGCAAAAACGGCTAGTATTGAGATTCCAGCGATTTCTTTACAAAGGCTTGAAAAGCGTCATTTTTTGGAAAATAAACCTTTTTTCAAACTTACCAAGTTATTGCTCTCGAATCTAAGAAATATTAACCAAAACCTGAACAAACGGCTGATTTTAAGGTTTGATCCATTTCCTCTAAAAGATTAAAAAATAGGAGTTTTTTGGATAATACAAATAACTTCAACTTATCAAATTAAGGTCTCCGAGAAAAGTAATAGCAAGCAAAAACATGCAAAAACGGCCAGTTTTGAGATTCGAGCTATTTCTTTAAACAGGCTTGAAAAACGTAAGTTTTGGGAAAATAAACCTTTTTCAAACTTAGCAAGTTATTGCTCTCAAATCTAAGTAATATTAACCAAAACCTGGAAAAACGGCCCTTTTTAAGGTTTGATCTATTTCCTAAAAAAGTAGCGAAAAACGGGTGTTTTTTGGATAATGCAAATATCCTAACTAATCGAATCAAGGTCTCCGAGTATAAGTAATATTAAGCAAAAACATGCAAAAACGGCTAGTTTTGAGATTCGAGCGATTTCTTTAAAAAGGCTTGAAAAGCGTCATTTTTTGGAAAATAAACCCTTTTTCAAACTAACCAAGTTAGTGCTCTCGAATCTAAGTAATATTAACCAAAACCTGAACAAACGGCTGATTTTAAGGTTTGATCTATTTCCTAAAAAAGATTAAAAAACGGGAGTTTTTGGATAATACAAATATCTTCAACTTATCAATTTAAGGTCTCTGAGAAAAGTAATAGCAAGCAAAAACATGCAAAAACGGCCAGTTTTGCGATTCGAGCGATTTCTTTAAAAAGGCTTGAAAAGCGTCATTTTTTGAAAAATAAACCCTTTTTCAAACTTACCAAGTTATTGCTTTCGAATCTAAGTAATATTAACCAAAACCTGAACAAACGGCTGATTTTAAGGTTGGATCCATTTCTTGGAAAGTTTTAAAAAACGGGAGTTATTTGGATAATACAAATATCTTAAAACTTATCAAATTAAGGTCTACGATTATAAGTCTTATTAAGCAAAAACTTTGAAAAATGGCCTCTTTGGAGATTGAAGCTATTTCTTCAAAAAGGCTTAAAAAACGTCGGTTTTGGGAAAATAAACCGTTTTTCAAACTGAGCAGGTTATTGCTCTCGAATCTAAGTAATATTAACCAAAACCTGAAAAAACGGCCGTTTTTATTGTTTGATCTATTTCCTAAATAAATAGGGGAAAACGGGTGTATTTTGGATAATGCAAATATCCTTAAGTTATCAAATCAAGGTCTCCGACTATAAGAAAAATATTAAGCAAAAACATGCAAAAACGGCAAGTTTTGAGATTCGAGCTATTTTCTTTAAAAACGCTTGAAAAACGTCAGTTTGAGAAAAATAAACTGTTTTTTAAACTTACCAAGTTATTGCTCTCGAATCTAAGTAATATTAACCAAAACCTGGAAAAACGGCCCTTTTTAAGGTTTGATCTATTTCCTAAAAAAGTAGGGAAAAACGGGTGTTTTTTGGATAATGCAAATATCCTAACTAATCGAATCAAGGTCTCCGAGTATAAGTAATATTAAGCAAAAACATGCAAAAACGGCTAGTTTTAAGATTCGAGCGATTTCTTTAAAAAGGCTTGAAAAGCGTCATTTTTTGAAAAATAAACCCTTTTTCAAACTAACCAAGTTAGTGCTTTTTAATCTAAGTAATATTAACCAAAACCTGAACAAACGGCTGATTTTAAGGTTTGATCTATTTCCTAAAAAAGATTAAAAAACGGGAGTTTTTGGATAATACAATTATCTTCAACTTATCAATTTAAGGTCTCTAAGAAAAGTAATAGCAAGCAAAAACATGCAAAAACGGCCAGTTTTGCGATTCGAGCGATTTCTTTAAAAAGGCTTGAAAAGCGTCATTTTTTGAAAAATAAACCCTTTTTCAAACTTACCAAGTTATTGCTTGCGAATCTAATTAATATTAACCAAAACCTGAACAAACGGCTGATTTTATTGTTTGATCTATTTCCTAAATAAATAGGGGAAAACGGGTGTATTTTGGATAATGCAAATATCCTTAACTTATCGAATCAAGGTCTCCGAGTATATGTAATATTAAGCAAAAACATGCAAAAACGGCCAGTTTAGAGATTTGAGCTATTTCTTCAAAAAGGCTTGAAAAACGTCGATTTTGGGAAAATAAACCGTTTTTCAAACTCACCAAGTTATTGCTCTCGAATCTAAGTAATATTAACCAAAACCTGGAAAAACAGCGGTTTTTAAGGTTTGATCTATTTCCTAAAAAGTAGGGAAAAACGGGTGCTTTTTGGATAATGCAAATATCCTAACTTATCGAATCAAGGTCTCCGAGTATAAGTAATATTAAGCCAAAAAAATGCAAAAGCGGCCAGTTTTGAGATTCGAGCGATTTCTTTAAAAAGGCTTGAAAAACGTCGGTTTTGGGAAAATAAACCGTTTTTTAAACTTAGGAAGTTATTGCTCACGAATCTAAGTAATATTAACCAAAACCTGGAAAAACGGCTGATTTTAAGGTTTGATCCATTCTCTAAAAAAGTTTGAAAAACGTTAATTTTTTGGTAAATACAAATATCTTCAACTTATCAAATTAAGGTCTCCCAGGAAAGTAATATTAACCAAAACCTGGAAAAACGGCCGTTTTTAAGGTTTGATCTATTTCCTAAAAAAGTAGGGAAAAACAGGTGTTTTTTGGTTAACGCAAATATCCTTAACTTAACGAATCATGGTTCCCGAGTATAAGTAATATTGGGCAAAAACATGCAAAAACGGCAAATTTTGAGATTCGAGCGATTTCTTTAAAAATGCTTGAAAAACGTCAGTTTTGAAAAAAATAAACTCTTTTTCAAACTTACCAAGTTATTGCTCTCGAATCTAAGTAATATTAACCAAAACCTGGAAAAACGGCCGTTTTTAACGTTTGATCTATTTCCTAAAAAAGTAGGGAAAACGGGAGTTTTTTGGATAATACAAATATCTTCCAGCTATTAAATTAAGGTCTCCGAGAAAAGTAATATTAAGCAAAAACATGCAAAAACGGCCAGTTTTGAGATTCGAGACATTTCTTTAAAAAGGCTTGAAAAACGTCAGTTTTGGGAAAATAAACCGTTTTTCAAAATGAGCAAGTTATTGCTCTCGAATCTAAGTAATATTAACCAAAACCTGGAAAAACGGCTGTTTTTAAGGTTTGATCTATTTCCTAAAAAAGTAGGGAAAAACGGGTGTTTTTTGGATAATGTAAATATCCTAACCTATCGAATCAAGGTCTCCGAGTATAAGTAATATTAAGCAAAAGCATGCAAAAACGACCAGTTTTAAGATTCGAGCGATTTCTTAAAAAGGCTTGAAAAACGTCAGTTTTGGGAAAATAAACCGTTTTTCAAACTTAGCAAATTATTGCTCTCAAATCTAAGTAATATTAACCAAAACCTGGAAAAACGCCTGTTTTAAGGTTTGTTCTATTTCCTAAAATAGTAGGGAAAAACTGGTGTTTTTTGGATGATGCAAATATCCTTATCTTATCAAATCAAGGTCTTCGAGTATATGTAATATTAAGCAAAAACATGCAAAAATGGCCAGTTTTAAGATTCGAGGTATTTCTTCAAAAAGGCTTGAAAAACGTCAGTTTTGGGAAAATAAACCCTTTTTCAAACTTACCAAGTTATTGCTCTCGAATCTAAGTAATATTAACCAAAACCTGGAAAAACGGCCGTTTTTAAGGTTTGATCTATTTCCTAAAAAAGTAGGGAAAAACGGGTGTTTTTTTGGATAATACAAATATCTTCAACTTATAAAATTAAGGTCTCCGAGAAAAGTAATAATAAGCAAAAACATGCAAAAACTGGCATTTTTGAGATTTGAGCTATTTCTTCAAAAAGGCTTGAAAAACGTAAGTTTGGGGAAAATAAACCGTTTTTCAAACTTAGCAAGTTATTGCTCTCGAATCTAAGGTAATATTAACACAACCTGAAAAAATGGCCGTTTTTAAGGTTGGTTCTATTTTCTAAAATATAGGGAAAAACGGGAGTTTTTTTGGATAATACAAATATCTTCAACTTATCAAATTAACGTCTCCGAGAAAAGTAATATTAAGCAAAAACTTGCAAAAACGGCCAGTTTTGAGATTCGAGCTATTTCTTCAAAGGCTTGAAAAACGTAGGTTTTGGGAAAATAAACCGTTTTTCAAACTTAGCAAGTTATTGCTCTCGAATCTAAGTAATATTAACCAAAACCTGGAAAAAAGGCCGTTTTTAAGGTTTGATCTATTCTCTAAAAAAGATTGAAAAACGTTAGTTTTTTGGTAAATACAAATATCTTGAAACTTATCAAATTAAGGTCTCCCAGGAAAGTAATATTAACCAAAATCTGGAAAAACGGCCGTTTTTAAGGTTTGATCTATTTCCTAAAAAAGTAGGGAAAAACAGGTGTTTTTTGGTAAACGCAAATATCCTTAACTTAACAAATCATGGTTCCCGAGTATAAGTAATATTGGGCAAAAACATGCAAAAACGGCCAATTTTGAGATTCGAGCGATTTCTTTAAAAATGCTTGAAAAACGTCGGTTTTGTGAAAATAAACCGTTTTTTAAACTGAGCAAGTTATTGCTCTCGAATCTAAGTAATATTAACCAAAACCTGGAAAAACGGCTGTTTTTAAGGTTTGATCTATTTCCTAAAGAAGTAGGGAAAAACGGGTGTTTTTTGGATAATGCAAATATCCTAACTTATCGAATCAAGGTCTCCGAGTATAAGTAATATTAAGCAAAAACATGCAAAAACGACCAGTTTTAAGATTCGAGCGATTTCTTTAAAAAGGCTTGAAAAACGTCAGTTTTGGAAAAATAAACCGTTTTTCAAACTTACCAAGTTATTGCTTTCGAATCTAAGTAATATTAACCAAAACCTGAACAAACGGCTGATTTTAAGGTTGGATCCATTTCTTGGAAAGTTTTGAAAAACGGGAGTTATTTAGATAATACAAATGTCTTAAAACTTATCAAATTAAGGTTACGATTATAAGTCTTATTAAGCAAAAACTTGGAAAAATGGCTTCTTTGGAGATTGAAGCTATTTCTTCAAAAAGGCTTAAAAAACGTCGGTTTGGGGAAAATAAACCGTTTTTCAAACTGAGCAGGTTATTGCTCTCGAATCTAAGTAATATTAACCAAAACCTGAAAAACGGCCGTTTTTATTGTTTGATCTATTTCCTAAATAAATAGGGGAAAACGGGTGTATTTTGGATAATGCAAATATCCTTAACTTATCGAATCAAGGTCTCCGAGTATATGTAATATTAAGCAAAAACATGCAAAAACGGCCAGTTTAGAGATTTGAGCTATTTCTTCAAAAAGGCTTGAAAAACGTCGGTTTTGGGAAAATAAACCGTTTTTCAAACTCACCAAGTTATTGCTCTCGAATCTAAGTAATATTAACCAAAACCTGGAAAAACAGCGGTTTTTAAGGTTTGCTCTATTTCCTAAAAAGTAGGGAAAAACGGGAGCTTTTTGGATAATGCAAATATCCTAACTTATCGAATCAAGGTCTCCGAGTATAAGTAATATTAAGCAAAAACATGCAAAAACGGCCAGTTTTGAGATTCGAGCGATTTCTTTAAAAAGGCCTGAAAAGCGTCATTTTTTGGAAAATAAACCCTTTTTCAAACTTACCAAGTTATTGCTGTCAAATTTAAGTAATATTAACCAAAACCTGGAAAAACGGCTGATTTTAAGGTTTGATCCATTTCCTAAAAAAGATTAAAAAACGGGAGTTTTTTTGGATAATACAAATATCTTAAACTTATCAAATTAAGGTCTCCGAGAAAAGTAATAGCAAGCAAAAACGGCCAGTTTTGAGATTCGAGCTATTTCTTAAAAAAGGCTTGGAAAACGTCAGTTTTGGGAAAATAAACCGTTTTTCAAACTTACCAAGTTATTGCTCTCGAATCTAAGTAATATTAAACAAAACCTGGAAAAACTGCTGTTTTTAAGGTTTGATCTATTTCCTAAAAAAGTAGGGAAAAACGGGTGTTTTTTGGATTATGCAAATATCCTAACTTATCGAATCAAGGTCTCCGAGTATAAGTAATATTAAGCAAAAAAAATGCAAAAGCGGCCCGTTTTGAGATTCGAGCGATTTCTTTAAAAAGGCTTGAAAAACGTCGGTTTTGGGAAAATAAACCGTTTTTTAAACTTAGGAAGTTATTGCTCACGAATCTAAGTAATATTAGCCAAAACTTGGAAAAACGGCTGATTTTAAGGTTTGATCCATTCTCTAAAAAAGTTTGAAAAACGTTAATTTTTTGGTAAATACAAATATCTTCAACTTATCAAATTAAGGTCTCCCAGGAAAGTAATATTAACCAAAACCTGGAAAAACGGCCGTTTTTAAGGTTTAATCTATTTCCTAAAAAAGTAGGGAAAAACAGGTGTTTTTTGGTTAACGCAAATATCCTTAACTTAACGAATCATGGTTCCCGAGTATAAGTAATATTGGGCAAAAACATGCAAAAACGGCCAATTTTGAGATTCGAGCGATTTCTTTAAAAATGCTTGAAAAACGTCAGTTTTGAAAAAAATAAACCCTTTTTCAAACTTACCAAGTTATTGCTCTCGAATCTAAGTAATATTAACCAAAACCTGGAAAAACGGCCGTTTTTAAGGTTTGATCTATTTCCTAAAAAAGTAGGGAAACGGGGGATTTTTGGATAATACAAATATCTTCAACCTATTAAATTAAGGTCTCCGAGAAAAGTAATATTAAGCAAAAACATGCAAAAACGGCCAGTTTTGAGATTCGAGACATTTCTTTAAAAAGGCTTGAAAAACGTCAGTTTTGGGAAAATAAACCGTTTTTCAAACTGAGCAAGTTATTGCTCTCGAATCTAAGTAATATTAACCAAAACCTGGAAAAACAGCGGTTTTTAAGGTTTGATCTATTTCCTAAAAAGTAGGGAAAAACGGGTGCTTTTTGGATAATGCAAATATCCTAACTTATCGAATCAAGGTCTCCGAGTATAAGTAATATTAAGCAAAAACATTTAAAAACGGCCAGTTTTGAGATTCGAGCGATTTCTTTAAAAAGGCCTGAAAAGCGTCATTTTTTGGAAAATAAACCCTTTTTCAAACTTACCAAGTTATTGCTGTCGAATTTAAGTAATATTAACCAAAACCTGGAAAAACGGCTGATTTTAAGGTTTGATCCATTTCCTAAAAAAGATTAAAAAACGGGAGTTTTTTTGGATAATACAAATATCTTCAACTTATCAAATTAAGGTCTCCGAGAAAAGTAATATCAAGCAAAAACGGCCAGTTTTGAGATTCGAGCTATTTCTTAAAAAAGGCTTGGAAAACGTCAGTTTTGGGAAAATAAACCGTTTTTCAAACTTACCAAGTTATTGCTCTCGAATCTAAGTAATATTAAACAAAACCTGGAAAAACTGCTGTTTTTAAGGTTTGATCTATTTCCTAAAAAAGTAGGGAAAAACAGGTGTTTTTTGGATTATGCAAATATCCTAACTTATCGAATCAAGGTCTCCGAGTATAAGTAATATTAAGCAAAAAAAATGCAAAAGCGGCCAGTTTTGAGATTCAAGCGATTTCTTTAAAAAGGCTTGAAAAACGTCGGTTTGGGGAAAATAAACCGTTTTTTAAACTTAGGAAGTTATTGCTCACGAATCTAAGTAATATTAACCAAAACCTGGAAAAACGGCTGATTTTAAGGTTTGATCCATTCTCTAAAAAAGTTTGAAAAACGTTAATTTTTTGGTAAATACAAATATCTTCAACTTATCAAATTAAGGTCTCCCAGGAAAGTAATATTAACCAAAACCTGGAAAAACGGCCGTTTTTAAGGTTTGATCTATTTCCTAAAAAAGTAGGGAAAAACAGGTGTTTTTTGGTTAACGCAAATATCCTCAACTTAACGAATCATGGTTCCCGAGTATAAGTAATATTGGGCAAAAACATGCAAAAACGGCCAATTTTGAGATTCGAGCGATTTCTTTAAAAATGCTTGAAAAACGTCAGTTTTGAAAAAAATAAACTCTTTTTCAAACTTACCAAGTTATTGCTCTCGAATCTAAGTAATATTAACCAAAACCTGGAAAAACGGCCGTTTTTAAGGTTTGATCTATTTCCTAAAAAAGTAGGGAAAACGGGGTTTTTTTGGATAATACAAATATCTTCAACCTATTAAATTAAGGTCTCCGAGAAAAGTAATATTAAGCAAAAAACATGCAAAAACGGCCAGTTTTGAGATTCGAGACATTTCTTTAAAAAGGCTTGAAAAACGTCAGTTTTGGGAAAATAAACCGTTTTTCAAACTGAGCAAGTTATTGCTCTCGAATCTAAGTAATATTAACCAAAACCTGGAAAAACAGCGGTTTTTAAGGTTTGATCTATTTCCTAAAAAGTAGGGAAAAACGGGTGCTTTTTGGATAATGCAAATATCCTAACTTATCGAATCAAGGTCTCCGAGTATAAGTAATATTAAGCAAAAACATTTAAAAACGGCCAGTTTTGAGATTCGAGCGATTTCTTTAAAAAGGCCTGAAAAGCGTCATTTTTTGGAAAATAAACCCTTTTTCAAACTTACCAAGTTATTGCTGTCGAATTTAAGTAATTTTAACCAAAACCTGGAAAAACGGCTGATTTTAAGGTTTGATCCATTTCCTAAAAAAGATTAAAAAACGGGAGTTTTTTTGGATAATACAAATATCTTCAACTTATCAAATTAAGGTCTCCGAGAAAAGTAATAGCAAGCAAAAACGGCCTGTTTTGAGATTCGAGCTATTTCTTAAAAAAGGCTTGGAAAACGTCGGTTTTGGGAAAATAAACCGTTTTTCAAACTTACCAAGTTATTGCTCTCGAATCTAAGTAATATTAAACAAAACCTGGAAAAACTGCTGTTTTTAACGTTTGATCTATTTCCTAAAAAAGTAGGGAAAAACGGGTGTTTTTTGGATTATGCAAATATCCTAACTTATCGAATCAAGGTCTCCGAGTATAAGTAATATTAAGCAAAAAAAATGCAAAAAAGCCAGTTTTGAGATTCGAGCGATTTCTTTAAAAAGGCTTGAAAAACGTCGGTTTTGGGAAAATAAACCGTTTTTTACACTTAGGAAGTTATTGCTTACGAATCTAAGTAATATTAACCAAAACCTGGAAAAACGGCTGATTTTAAGGTTTGATCCATTCTCTAAAAAAGTTTGAAAAACGTTAATTTTTTGGTAAATACAAATATCTTCAACTTATCAAATTAAGGTCTCCCAGGAAAGTAATATTAACCAAAATCTGGAAAAACGGCCGTTTTTAAGGTTTGATCTATTTCCTAAAAAAGTAGGGAAAAACAGGTGTTTTTTGGTTAACGCAAATATCCTTAACTTAACAAATCATGGTTCCCGAGTATAAGTAATATTGGGCAAAAACATGCAAAAACGGCCAATTTTGAGATTCGAGCGATTTCTTTAAAAATGCTTGAAAAACGTCGGTTTTGTGAAAATAAACCGTTTTTTAAACTGAGCAAGTTATTGCTCTCGAATCTAAGTAATATTAACCAAAACCTGGAAAAACGGCTGTTTTTAAGGTTTGATCTATTTCCTAAAGAAGTAGGGAAAAACGGGTGTTTTTTGGATAATGCAAATATCCTAACTTATCGAATCAAGGTCTCCGAGTATAAGTAATATTAAGCAAAAACATGCAAAAACGACCAGTTTTAAGATTCGAGCGATTTCTTTAAAAAGGCTTGAAAAACGTCAGTTTTGGAAAAATAAACCGTTTTTCAAACTTACCAAGTTATTGCTTTCGAATCTAAGTAATATTAACCAAAACCTGAACAAACGGCTGATTTTAAGGTTGGATCCATTTCTTGGAAAGTTTTGAAAAACGGGAGTTATTTAGATAATACAAATGTCTTAAAACTTATCAAATTAAGGTTACGATTATAAGTCTTATTAAGCAAAAACTTGGAAAAATGGCTTCTTTGGAGATTGAAGCTATTTCTTCAAAAAGGCTTAAAAAACGTCGGTTTGGGGAAAATAAACCGTTTTTCAAACTGAGCAGGTTATTGCTCTCGAATCTAAGTAATATTAACCAAAACCTGAAAAACGGCCGTTTTTATTGTTTGATCTATTTCCTAAATAAATAGGGGAAAACGGGTGTATTTTGGATAATGCAAATATCCTTAACTTATCGAATCAAGGTCTCCGAGTATATGTAATATTAAGCAAAAACATGCAAAAACGGCCAGTTTAGAGATTTGAGCTATTTCTTCAAAAAGGCTTGAAAAACGTCGGTTTTGGGAAAATAAACCGTTTTTCAAACTCACCAAGTTATTGCTCTCGAATCTAAGTAATATTAACCAAAACCTGGAAAAACAGCGGTTTTTAAGGTTTGCTCTATTTCCTAAAAAGTAGGGAAAAACGGGAGCTTTTTGGATAATGCAAATATCCTAACTTATCGAATCAAGGTCTCCGAGTATAAGTAATATTAAGCAAAAACATGCAAAAACGGCCAGTTTTGAGATTCGAGCGATTTCTTTAAAAAGGCCTGAAAAGCGTCATTTTTTGGAAAATAAACCCTTTTTCAAACTTACCAAGTTATTGCTGTCAAATTTAAGTAATATTAACCAAAACCTGGAAAAACGGCTGATTTTAAGGTTTGATCCATTTCCTAAAAAAGATTAAAAAACGGGAGTTTTTTTGGATAATACAAATATCTTAAACTTATCAAATTAAGGTCTCCGAGAAAAGTAATAGCAAGCAAAAACGGCCAGTTTTGAGATTCGAGCTATTTCTTAAAAAAGGCTTGGAAAACGTCAGTTTTGGGAAAATAAACCGTTTTTCAAACTTACCAAGTTATTGCTCTCGAATCTAAGTAATATTAAACAAAACCTGGAAAAACTGCTGTTTTTAAGGTTTGATCTATTTCCTAAAAAAGTAGGGAAAAACGGGTGTTTTTTGGATTATGCAAATATCCTAACTTATCGAATCAAGGTCTCCGAGTATAAGTAATATTAAGCAAAAAAAATGCAAAAGCGGCCCGTTTTGAGATTCGAGCGATTTCTTTAAAAAGGCTTGAAAAACGTCGGTTTTGGGAAAATAAACCGTTTTTTAAACTTAGGAAGTTATTGCTCACGAATCTAAGTAATATTAGCCAAAACTTGGAAAAACGGCTGATTTTAAGGTTTGATCCATTCTCTAAAAAAGTTTGAAAAACGTTAATTTTTTGGTAAATACAAATATCTTCAACTTATCAAATTAAGGTCTCCCAGGAAAGTAATATTAACCAAAACCTGGAAAAACGGCCGTTTTTAAGGTTTAATCTATTTCCTAAAAAAGTAGGGAAAAACAGGTGTTTTTTGGTTAACGCAAATATCCTTAACTTAACGAATCATGGTTCCCGAGTATAAGTAATATTGGGCAAAAACATGCAAAAACGGCCAATTTTGAGATTCGAGCGATTTCTTTAAAAATGCTTGAAAAACGTCAGTTTTGAAAAAAATAAACCCTTTTTCAAACTTACCAAGTTATTGCTCTCGAATCTAAGTAATATTAACCAAAACCTGGAAAAACGGCCGTTTTTAAGGTTTGATCTATTTCCTAAAAAAGTAGGGAAACGGGGGATTTTTGGATAATACAAATATCTTCAACCTATTAAATTAAGGTCTCCGAGAAAAGTAATATTAAGCAAAAACATGCAAAAACGGCCAGTTTTGAGATTCGAGACATTTCTTTAAAAAGGCTTGAAAAACGTCAGTTTTGGGAAAATAAACCGTTTTTCAAACTGAGCAAGTTATTGCTCTCGAATCTAAGTAATATTAACCAAAACCTGGAAAAACAGCGGTTTTTAAGGTTTGATCTATTTCCTAAAAAGTAGGGAAAAACGGGTGCTTTTTGGATAATGCAAATATCCTAACTTATCGAATCAAGGTCTCCGAGTATAAGTAATATTAAGCAAAAACATTTAAAAACGGCCAGTTTTGAGATTCGAGCGATTTCTTTAAAAAGGCCTGAAAAGCGTCATTTTTTGGAAAATAAACCCTTTTTCAAACTTACCAAGTTATTGCTGTCGAATTTAAGTAATATTAACCAAAACCTGGAAAAACGGCTGATTTTAAGGTTTGATCCATTTCCTAAAAAAGATTAAAAAACGGGAGTTTTTTTGGATAATACAAATATCTTCAACTTATCAAATTAAGGTCTCCGAGAAAAGTAATATCAAGCAAAAACGGCCAGTTTTGAGATTCGAGCTATTTCTTAAAAAAGGCTTGGAAAACGTCAGTTTTGGGAAAATAAACCGTTTTTCAAACTTACCAAGTTATTGCTCTCGAATCTAAGTAATATTAAACAAAACCTGGAAAAACTGCTGTTTTTAAGGTTTGATCTATTTCCTAAAAAAGTAGGGAAAAACGGGTGTTTTTTGGATTATGCAAATATCCTAACTTATCGAATCAAGGTCTCCGAGTATAAGTAATATTAAGCAAAAAAAATGCAAAAGCGGCCAGTTTTGAGATTCAAGCGATTTCTTTAAAAAGGCTTGAAAAACGTCGGTTTGGGGAAAATAAACCGTTTTTTAAACTTAGGAAGTTATTGCTCACGAATCTAAGTAATATTAACCAAAACCTGGAAAAACGGCTGATTTTAAGGTTTGATCCATTCTCTAAAAAAGTTTGAAAAACGTTAATTTTTTGGTAAATACAAATATCTTCAACTTATCAAATTAAGGTCTCCCAGGAAAGTAATATTAACCAAAACCTGGAAAAACGGCCGTTTTTAAGGTTTGATCTATTTCCTAAAAAAGTAGGGAAAAACAGGTGTTTTTTGGTTAACGCAAATATCCTCAACTTAACGAATCATGGTTCCCGAGTATAAGTAATATTGGGCAAAAACATGCAAAAACGGCCAATTTTGAGATTCGAGCGATTTCTTTAAAAATGCTTGAAAAACGTCAGTTTTGAAAAAAATAAACTCTTTTTCAAACTTACCAAGTTATTGCTCTCGAATCTAAGTAATATTAACCAAAACCTGGAAAAACGGCCGTTTTTAAGGTTTGATCTATTTCCTAAAAAAGTAGGGAAAACGGGGTTTTTTTGGATAATACAAATATCTTCAACCTATTAAATTAAGGTCTCCGAGAAAAGTAATATTAAGCAAAAAACATGCAAAAACGGCCAGTTTTGAGATTCGAGACATTTCTTTAAAAAGGCTTGAAAAACGTCAGTTTTGGGAAAATAAACCGTTTTTCAAACTGAGCAAGTTATTGCTCTCGAATCTAAGTAATATTAACCAAAACCTGGAAAAACAGCGGTTTTTAAGGTTTGATCTATTTCCTAAAAAGTAGGGAAAAACGGGTGCTTTTTGGATAATGCAAATATCCTAACTTATCGAATCAAGGTCTCCGAGTATAAGTAATATTAAGCAAAAACATTTAAAAACGGCCAGTTTTGAGATTCGAGCGATTTCTTTAAAAAGGCCTGAAAAGCGTCATTTTTTGGAAAATAAACCCTTTTTCAAACTTACCAAGTTATTGCTGTCGAATTTAAGTAATTTTAACCAAAACCTGGAAAAACGGCTGATTTTAAGGTTTGATCCATTTCCTAAAAAAGATTAAAAAACGGGAGTTTTTTTGGATAATACAAATATCTTCAACTTATCAAATTAAGGTCTCCGAGAAAAGTAATAGCAAGCAAAAACGGCCTGTTTTGAGATTCGAGCTATTTCTTAAAAAAGGCTTGGAAAACGTCGGTTTTGGGAAAATAAACCGTTTTTCAAACTTACCAAGTTATTGCTCTCGAATCTAAGTAATATTAAACAAAACCTGGAAAAACTGCTGTTTTTAACGTTTGATCTATTTCCTAAAAAAGTAGGGAAAAACGGGTGTTTTTTGGATTATGCAAATATCCTAACTTATCGAATCAAGGTCTCCGAGTATAAGTAATATTAAGCAAAAAAAATGCAAAAAAGCCAGTTTTGAGATTCGAGCGATTTCTTTAAAAAGGCTTGAAAAACGTCGGTTTTGGGAAAATAAACCGTTTTTTACACTTAGGAAGTTATTGCTTACGAATCTAAGTAATATTAACCTAAACCTGGAAAAACGGCTGATTTTAAGGTTTGATCCATTCTCTAAAAAAGTTTGAAAAACGTTAATTTTTTGGTAAATACAAATATCTTCAACTTATCAAATTAAGGTCTCCCAGAAAGTAATATTAACCAAAACCTGGAAAAACGGCCGTTTTTAAGGTTTGATCTATTTCCTAAAAAAGTAGGGAAAAACAGGTGTTTTTTGGTTAACGCAAATATCCTTAACTTAACGAATCATGGTTCCCGAGTATAAGTAATATTGGGCAAAAACATGCAAAAACGGCCAATTTTGAGATTCGAGCGATTTCTTTAAAAATGCTTGAAAAACGTCAGTTTTGAAAAAAATAAACCGTTTTTCAAACTGAGCAAGTTATTGCTCTCGAATCTAAGTAATATTAACCAAAACCTGGAAAAACAGCGGTTTTTAAGGTTTGATCTATTTCCTAAAAAGTAGGGAAAAACGGGTGCTTTTTGGATAATGCAAATATCCTAACTTATCGAATCAAGGTCTCCGAGTATAAGTAATATTAAGCAAAAACATTTAAAAACGGCCAGTTTTGAGATTCGAGCGATTTCTTTAAAAAGGCCTGAAAAGCGTCATTTTTTGGAAAATAAACCCTTTTTCAAACTTACCAAGTTATTGCTGTCGAATTTAAGTAATATTAACCAAAACCTGGAAAAACGGCTGATTTTAAGGTTTGATCCATTTCCTAAAAAGATTAAAAAACGGGAGTTTTTTTGGATAATACAAATATCTTCAACTTATCAAATTAAGGTCTCCGAGAAAAGTAATAGCAAGCAAAAACGGCCAGTTTTGAGATTCGAGCTATTTCTTAAAAAAGGCTTGGAAAACGTCAGTTTTGGGAAAATAAACCGTTTTTCAAACTTAGCAAATTATTGCTCTCAAATCTAAGTAATATTAACCAAAACCTGGAAAAACGTCTGTTTTAAGGTTTGTTCTATTTTACAAAATAGTAGGGAAAAACTGGTGTTTTTTGGATGATGCAAATATCCTTATCTTATCAAATCAAGGTCTTCGAGTATATGTAATATTAAGCAAAACCATGCAAAAATGGCCAGTTTTGAGATTCGAGCTATTTCTTCAAAAAAGCTTGAAAAACGTCAGTTTTGGGAAAATAAACCCTTTTTCAAACTTACGAAGTTATTGCTCTCGAATCTACGTAATATTAACCAAAACCTGGAAAAACGGCCGTTTTTAAGGTTTGATCTATTTCCTTAAAAAGTAGGGAAAAACGGGTGTTTTTGGATAATGCAAATATCCTTAACTTATCAAATTAACGTCTCCGAGAAAATTAATATTAAGCAAAAACTTGCAAAAACGGCCAGTTTTGAGATTCGAGCTATTTTTTCAAAAGGCTTGAAAAACGTAGGTTTTGGGAAAATAACCCGTTTTTCAAACTTAGCAAGTTATTGCTCTCGAATCTAAGTAATATTAACCAAAACCTGGAAAAACGGCCGTTTTTAAGGTTTGATAAATTTACTAAAAAAGTAGGGAGAAACGGGTGTTTTCTATATAATGCAAATATCCTTAACTTATCGAATCAAGGTCTCCGAATATATGTCTTATTAAGCAAAAACATGCAAAAACGGCCAGTTCTGAGATTCGAAAGATTTCTTTAAAAAGTCTTGAAAAGAGTCATTTTTTGGAAACTAAACCGTTTCTTAAACTTAGCAAGTTATTTCTCTCGAATCTAAGTAATATTAACAGAAACCTGGAAAAAAGGCTGATTTTAAGGTTTGATCCATTTCATTAAAAAGATTAAAAAACTGGAGTTTTTGGATAATACAAATATCTTCAACTTATAAAATTAAGGTCTCCGCTCAAGGTAATATTAAGCGAAAACATTCAAAAACGGCCAGTTTTGAGATTCGAGCTATTACTTTAAAAAGGCTTGAAAAACGTAAGTTTAGGGAAAATAAACCGTTTTCAAACTTAGCAAGTTATTGCTCTCGAATCTAAGTAATATTAACCAAAACCTGGATAAACGGCCGTTTTTAAGGTTTGATCTATTTCCTAAAAAAGTAGGTAAAAACGGGTGTTTTTTGGATAATGCAAATATCCTTAACTTATCAAATTAAGGTCACGAGAAAAGTAATATTAAGCAAAAACATGCAAAAACGGCCAGTTTTGAGATTCGAGATATTTCTTCAAAAGGCTTGAAAAGGGTAAGTTTTGGGAAAATAAACTGTTTTTCGAACTTAGCAAGTTATTGCCCTCGAATCTAGGTAATATTAACCAAAACCTAGAAAAACCGGCGTTTTCAAGGTTTGATCTATTTCCTAAAAAAGTAGAGAAAAACGTTTTTTTTTTGGATAATTTAAATATCCTTAACCTATCAAATTAAGGTCTCCGAGAAAAGTAATATTAAGCAAAGACTTGCAAAAACGGCCAGTTTTGAGATTCGAGCGATTTCTTTAAAAAGGCTTGAAAAACGTCAGTTTTGGAAAAATATACCGTTTTTTAAACTTTCCAAATTATTTCTCTCGAATCTAAGTAATATTAACCAAAACCTGGAAAAACGGCCGTTTTTAAGGTTTGATCTATTTTCAAAAAAAGTAGGGAAATCGGGTGTTTTTTGGATAGGGCAAATATCCTTAACTTATCGAATCAAGGTCTCCGAGTATAAGTAATATTAAGCAAAAACATGCAAAAACGGCCAGTTTTGAGATTCGAGCGATTTCTTTAAAAAGGCTTGAAAAACGTCAGTTTTGGAAAAATAAACCGTTTTTCAAACTTAGCAAGTTATTGCTCTCGAATCAAAGTAATATTAACCAAAACCTGGATAAACGGCCGTTTTTAAGGTTTGATCTATTTCCTAAAAATGTAGGGAAAAACGGGTGTTTTTTATATATGTCAAATATCTTCAACTTATCGAATAAAGGTTTCCTAGTATAAGTAATATTAAGCAAAAACATGCAAAAACGGCCAGTTTTGAGATTAGAGCGATTTCTTTAAAAGGCTTGAAAAACGTCAGTTTGGGGAAAATAAACCGTTTTTCAAACTTACCCAGTTATTGTTCTCGAATCTAAGTAATATTAACCAAAACCTAGAAAAACCGGCGTTTTCAAGGTTTGATCTATTTCCTAAAAAAGTAGAGAAAAAAGTTTTTTTTTTGGATAATTTAAATATCCTTAACTTATCAAATTAAGGTCTCCGAGAAAAGTAATATTAAGCAAAGACTTGCAAAAACGGCCAGTTTTGAGATTCGAGCTATTTCTTCAAAAAGGCTTGAAAAACGTAAGTTTTGGGAAAAAAAACTGTTTTTCAAACTTAGCAAGTTATTGCTCTCGAATCTAAGTAATATTAACCAAAACCTGAAAAAACGGCCGTTTTTAAGGTTTGATCTATTTCCTAAAAAAGTAGGGAAAAACGGGTGTTTTTTGGATAATGCAAATATCCATAACTTATCAAATTAAGGTCTCCAAGAAAAGTAATATTAAGCAAAAACATGCAAAGACGGCCAGTTTTGAGATTCGAGCTATTCTTCAAAAGGCTTTAAATACGTAAGTTTTGGGAAAATAAACCGTTTTTCAAACTTAGCAAGTTATTGCTCTCGAATCTAAGTAATATTAACCAAAACCTGGAAAAACGACCGTTTTAAAGGTTTGATCTATTTCCTAAAAAGGTAGGGAGAAACGGATGTTTTCTGGATAATGCAAATATCCTTAAACTTATCGAATCTTGTTCTCCGAGTATATGTCTTATTAAGCAAAAACATGCAAAAACAGCCAGTTTTGAGATTCGAGCTATTTCTTCAAAAAGGCTTGAAAAACGTCAGTTTTTGGAAAATAAACCGGTTTTCAAACATAGCAAGTTATTGTTCTCGAATCTAAGTAATATTAACCAAAACCTGAAATAACGGCCGTTTTTAAGGTTTGATCTATTTCCTAAAAAAGTTTGAAAAAACCGTTGTTTTTAGGATAATGCAAATATTTTCAACTTATCGAATAAACGTTTCCGAGTATAAGTAATATTAAGCAAAAACATGCAAAAACGGCAAGTTTTGAGATTCGAGCTATTTCTTTAAAAAGGCTTGAAAAACGTCAGTTTGAGGAAAATAAACCGTTTTTCAAACTTAGAAAGTTATTGCTCTCGAATCTAAGTAATATTAACCAAAACCTGGAAAAACGGCTGTTTTTAAGGTTTGATCTATTTCCTAAAAAGGTAGGGAAAAACGGGTGTTTTTTGGATATGTCAAATATCCTTGACTTATGTATATGGGTTTCCGAGTTATTGCTCTCGAATCTAAGTAATATTAACCAAAACCTGGTAAAACGGCTGATTTTAAGGTTTGATTCATTTCCTAAAAAAGATTGAAAAACGGGAGTTTTTTGGATAATACAAATATCTTCAAGTTATCAAATTAAGGTCTCCGAGAAAAGTAATATTAAGCAAAAACATGCAAAAACGGCCAGTTTTGAGGATTCGAGCGATTTCTTTAAAAAAATGCTTGAAAAACGTCAGTTTTGGGAAAATAAACCGTTTTTCAAAATTACCAAGTTATTGCTCTCGAATCTAAGTAATATTAACTAAAACCTGGAAAAATGGCTGATTTTAAGTTTTGATCCATTTCCTAAAAAAGATAAAAAAACAAGGTTTTTTGGATAATACAAATATCTTCAACTTATCAAATTAAGGTCTACGAGAAAAGTAATATTAAGCAAAAACATGCAAAAACGGCCAGTTTTGAGATTCGAGCGATTTCTTTAAAAAGGCTTGAAAAACGTCAGTTTTGGGAAAATAAAGCGTTTTTCAAACATACACACTTATTGCTCTCGAATCTAAGTAATATTAACAAAACCTGGAAAAACGGCTGTTTTTAAGGTTTGATCTATTTCCTAAAAAGATAGGGAAAAACGGGTGTTTTTTGGATATGTCAAATATCCTTGACTTATGTATAAGGGTTTTCGAGTTATTGCTCTCGAATCTAAGTAATATTAACCAAAACCTGGTAAAACGGCGGATTTGAAGGTTTGATTCATTTCCTAAAAAAGATTGAAAAACGGGAGTTTTTTTGGAAAATTCAAATATCCTTAACTTATCGAATCATGGTTACCGAGTATAAGTAATATTAAGCAAAAACATGCAAAAACGGCCAGTTTTGAGGATTCGAGCGATTTCTTTAAAAAAATGTTTGAAAAACGTCAGTTTTGGGAAAATAAACCGTTTTTCAAACTTACCAAGTAAATGCTCTCGAATCTAAGTAATATTAACTAAAACCTGGAAAAATGGCTGATTTTAAGTTTTGATCCATTTCCTAAAAAAGATAAAAACACAAGGGTTTTTTGGATAATACAAATATCTTCAACTTATCAAATTAAGGTCTCCGAGAAAAGTAATATTAAGCAAAAACATGCAAAAACGGCCAGTTTTGAGATTCGAGCGATTTCTTTAAAAAGGCTTGAAAAACGTCAGTTTTGTGAAAATAAACCGTTTTTCAAACATACACACTTACTGCTCTCGAATCTAAGTAATATTAACCAAAACCTGGAAAAACGGCTGTTTTTAAGGTTTGATCTATTTCCTTAAAATATAGGGAGAAAACGGGTGTTTTTTGGATAATACAAATATCTTTAACTTATCAAATTAAGGTCTCCGAGAAAAGTAATATTAAGCAAAAAATATGCAAAAACGGGCAGTTTTGAGATTCGAGCTATTTCTTCAAAAAGGCTTGAAAACGTAAGTTTTGGGAAAATAAACCGTTTTTCAAACTTACTAAGTTATTGCTTTCGAATCTAAGTAATATTAACCAAAACCTGGTGAAACGGCTGATTTTAAAGTTTGATCCATTTCCTAAAAAAGGTTGAAAAACTGGAGTTTTTTGAAAAATACAAATATCTTCAACTTATCAAATTAAGGTCTCCGAGAAAAGTAATATTAGCAAAAACATGCAAAAACGGCCAGTTTTAAGATTCGAGCGATTTCTTTAAAAAGGCTTAAAAAACGTCAGTTTTGGGAAAATAAACCGTTTTTCAAACATACAAAGTTATTGCTCTCGAATCTAAGTAATATTAACCGAAACCTGGAGAAACGGCCGTTTTTAAGGTTTGATCTATTTCCTAAAAAAGTAGGAAAAACGGGTGTTTTTTGGATAATGCAAATATCCTTGACTTATCGATAAGGGTTTCCGAGTATAAGTAATACCAGGCAAAAACATGCAAAAACGGCCAGTTTTGAGATTCGAGCTATTTCTTTAAAAAGGCTTGAAAAACGTCAGTTTTAGGAAAATAAACCGTTTTTCAAACTTAGCAAGTTATTGCTCTCGAATCTAAGTAATATTAACTAAAACCTGGAAAAACGGCTGATTTTAAGGTTTGATCCATTTCCTAAAAAAGATTAAAAAACAAGGGTTTTTTGGATAATACAAATATATTCAACTTATCAAATTAAGGTCTCCGAGAAAAGTAATATTAAGCAAAAACATGCAAAAACAGCCAGTTTTCAGATTCGAGCTATTTCTTTAAAAAGGCTTGAAAAACGTCAGTTTTTGGAAAATAAACCGTTTTTCAAACTGAGCAAGTTATTGCTCTCGAATCTAAGTAATATTAACCAAAACCTGGAGTTAGCCGTTTTTAAGGTTTGATCTATTTCCTAAAAAAGTAGGGAAAAACGGGTGTTTTTTGGTTAATGTAAATATCCTTAACTTATCGAATCAAGGTCTCCGAGTATATGTAATATTAAGCAAAAACATGCAGAAACGGCCAGTTTTGAGATTCGAGCTATTTCTTAAAAAAGGCTTGAAAAACGTCAGTCTCTGGAAAATAAACCGTTTTTCAAACTTAGCAAGTTATTGCTCTCGAATCTAAGTAATATTAACCAAAACCTGGAAAAACGGCCGTTTTTAAGGTTTATCTATTTTCTAAAAAAGTAGGGAAAAACGGGTGTTTTTTGGATAATGCAAATATCCTTAACTCATCCAATAAAGGTTTCCGAGTATAAGTAATATCAAGCAAAAACATGCAAAAACGGCAATTTTTGAAATTCGAGCTATTTCTTTAAAAAGGCTTGAAAAACGTCAGTTTTGGGAAAATAAACAGTTTTTTAAACTTACACAGTTATTGCTCTCGAATCTAAGTAATATTAACCAAAACCTGGAAAAACGGGCGTTTTCAAGGTTTGATCTATTTCCTAAAAATGTAGAGAAAAACGGTTTTTTTTTGGATAATTCAAATATCCTTAACTTATCGAATCATGGTTCCCGAGTATAAGTAATATTAAGCAAAAACATGCGAAAACGGCCAATTTAAAGATTCGAGCGATTTCTTTGAAAATGCTTGAAAAACGTCAGTTTTGTGAAAATATACCCTTTTTCAAACTTACCAAGTTATTGCTCTCGAATCTAAGAAATATTAACCAAAACCTGGAAAAACGGCTGATTTTATGGTTTGATCCATTTTCTAAAAAAGATAGAAAAACTGGAGTTTTTTGGATAATACAAATATCTTCAACTTATCAAATTAAGGTCTCCGAGAAAAGTAATATTTAGCAAAAACATGCAAAAACGGCCGGTTTTGAGATTTGAGCTATTGCTTTAAAAAGGCTTGAAAAACGTCAGTTTTGGGAAAATAAACCTAGAACAACTGCTGATTTTAAGGTTTGATCCATTACCTAAAAAAGATTGAAAAACGGGTGTTTTTTGGATAATGCAAAAAACCTTAACTTATCGAATAAAGGTTTCCGAGTATAAGTAATATCAGGCAAAAACATGTAAAAACGGCCAGTTTTGAGATTCGAGCTATTTATTAAAAAAGGCTTGAAAAACGTCAGTTTCTGGAAAATAAACCGTTTTTCAAACTTAGCAAGTTATTGCTCTCGAATCTAAGTAATATTAACCAAAACCTGTAAAAACGGCTGATTTTAAGGTTTGATCCATTTCCAAAAAAGATTAAAAAACTGGAGTTTTGGGGATAATACAAATATCTTCAAGTTATCAAATTATAGTCTCCGAGAAAGGTAATAACATGCAAAAACATGCAAAAACATGCAAAAACGGCTAGTTTTGAGATTCGAGCGATTTCTTTAAAAAGGCTTAAAAAACGTCAGTTTTGGGAAAATTAACCGTTTTTCAAACATACCAAGTTATTGCTTTTGAATCTAAGTAATATTAACCGAAACCTGGAAAAACGGCCGTTTTTAAGGTTTTATCTATTTCCTAAAAAAGTAGGGAAAAACGGGTGTTTTTTGGAAAATGCAAATATCGTTAACTTATCGAATAAAGGTTTCCAAGTATAAGTAATATTAAGCAAAAACATGCAAAAACTGCAATTTTGAGATTCGAGCAATATATTTAAAAAAGCTTGAAAAACTTCGGTTTTGAAAAAATAAACCGTTTTTTAAACTTAGCAAGTTATTGCTCTCGAATCTAAGTAATATTAACCAAAACCTGGAAAAACGGCTGATTTTAAGGTTTGATCCATTTCCTAAAAAAGTAGGGAAAAACGGGTGTTTTTTTGATAATGCAAATATCCTTAACTTATCGAATCAAGGTCTCCGAGTATAAGTAATATTAAGGAAAAACATGCAAAAACGGCCAGTTTTGAGGATTCGAGCGATTTCTTTAAAAGGGCTTGAAAAACGTCAGTTTTGGGAAAATAAACCGTTTTTCAAACTTACCATGTTATTGCTCTCGAATCTAAGTAATATTAACCAAAACCTAGAAAAACGGCTGTTTTTAAGGTTTTATCTATTTCCTAAAGAAGTAGGAAAAAACAGTTGTTTTTAGGATTATGCAAATATCTTCAACATATCGAATAAAGGTTTCCGAGTATAAGTAATATTAATCAAAAATCTGCAAAAACGGCGAGTTTTGAGATTCGAGCTATTTCTTTAAAAAGGCTTGAAAAACGTCAGTTTGAGGAAAATAAACCGTTTTTCGAACTTACCAAGTTATTGCTCTCGAATCTAAGTAATATTAACCAAAATCTGGAAAAACGGCGGTTTTTAGGGTTTGATCTATTTCCTTAAAAGAAAGGGAAAAACGGGTGTTTTTTGGATAATGCAAATATCCTTAACTTATTGAATCAAGGTCTCCGAGTATATGTAATATTAAGCAAAAACCAGCAAAAACGGCCAGTTTTGAGATTTGAGCTATTTCTTCAAAAATGCTTGAAAAACGTCAGTTTTGGGTAATTAAACCGTTTTTCAAACTTACCAAGTTATTGCTCTCGAATCTAGGGAATATTAACCAAAACCTGGAAATACGGCCGTTTTTACGGTTTGATCTATTTCCTAAAAAAGTAGGGAAAAACGTTTTTTTTTTGGATAATTCAAATATCCTTAACTTATCGAATCATAGTTCCCGAGTATAAGTAATATTAAGCAAAAACATTCAAAAACGGCCAATTTTGAGATTCAAGCGATTTTTTTTTTAAATGATTGTAAAACGTCAGTTTTGGGAAAATAAACCCTTTTTCAAACTTACTAAGTTATTGCTCTCAAATCTAAGTAATATTAACCAAAACCTTGAAAAACGGCCGTTTTAAAGGTTTGATCTATTTCCTGAAAAAGTAGGAAAAACGTGTGTTTTTGGATAATGCAAATATCCTTAACTTATCGAATTGAGGTCTCCGAGTATAAGTTATTTTAAGCAAAAACATGCAAAAACGGCCAGTTTTGAGATTTGAGCGATTTCTTTAAAAAGGCTTGAAAAACGTCAGTTTTGAGAAAATAAACCGTTTCTCAAACTTACCAAGTTATTGCTCTCGAATCTAAGTAATATCAACCAAACCCGGGAAAAACGGCCGTTTTTAAGGTATGATCTATTTCCTAAAAAAGTACGGAAAAACGGGTGTTTTTGGATAATGCAAATATCCTTAACTTATCGAATAAAGGTTTCCGAGTATAAGTAATATTTAGCAAAAACATGCAAAAACGCCCGGTTTTGAGATTCGAGCTATTTTTTCGCAAAGGCTTGAAAAACGTCAGTCTTTGGAAAATAAACCGTTTTTCAAACTTAGCAAGTTATTGCTCTCGAATCTAAGTAATGTTAACCAAAACCTAGAATACCGGCCATTTTTAAGGTTTGAACTATATCCTGAAAAAGTAGGGAAAAACAGTTGTTTTTAGGATAATACAAATATCTTAAACTTTTCGAATAAAGGTTTCCGAGAATAGGTAATTTTAAGCAAAAACATGCAAAATGGCAAGTTATGAGATTCGAGCTTTTTCTTTATAAAGGCTTGAAAAACGTCAGTTTGAGGAAAATAAACCGTTTTTTAAACTTAGAAAGTTTTTGCTCCCGATTCTAAGTAAGATTAACCAAAACCTGGAAAAACGGCTGATTTTAAGGTTTGATCCATTTCCTAAAAAACATTAAAAAACGCAAGTTTTTTAGATAATACAAATATCTTCATACTTATAACATTGAGGGATTCATTATAAGTAATATTAAGCAAAAACATGAAAAAATGGCCTCTTTGGAGATTGGAGCTATTTCTTCAAAAAGGCTTGAAAAACGTCAGTTTGGGAAAATAAACCGTTTTTCAAACTTACAAAGTTATTGCTCAAGAATCTGAGTAATATAAACCAAAACCTGGAAAAACGGCCGTTTTTAAGGTTGGATCTATTTCCTAAAAAAGTAGGGAAAAACAGGAGTTTTTTTGATAATTCAAATATCCTTAACTTATTGAATCATAGTTCCCGAGTATAAGTTATATTAAGCAAAAACATGCAAAAACGGCCAATTTTGAGATTCGAGCGATTTCTTTAAAAATGCTTGAAAAACGTCAGTTTTGGGAAAATAAACCCTTTTTCAAACTTACCAAGTTATTGCTTTCGAATCTAAGTAATATTAACCAAAACCTGGAAAAACGGCTGATTTTATGGTTTGATCCATTTCCTAAAAAAGATTAAAAAACGCGAATTTTTGGATAATACAAATATCTTCAACTTATCAAATTAAGGTCTCCGAGAAAAGTAATATTAAGCAAAAACATGCAAAAACGGCCAGTTTTGAGATTCGAGCGATTTCTTTAAAAAGGCTTGAAAAACGTTAGTTTTGGGAAAATAAACCGTTTTTCAAACTTAGCAAGTTATTGCTCTCGAATCTAAGTAATATTAAACAAAATCTGGAAAATCAGCTGTTTTTAAGGTTTGATCTATTTCCTAAAAAAGATTGAAAAACGGGTGTTTTTTGGTTAATGCAAATATCCTTAACTTATCGAATCAAGGTCTCCGAGTATATGTAATATTAAGCAAAAACATGCAAAATCGGCCAGTTTTGAGATTCGAGCTATTTCTTCAAAAAGGCTTGAAAAACGTAAGTTTTGGGAAAATAAACCGTTTATTAAACTTAGCAAGTTATTGCTTTCGAATCTAAGTAATATTAACCAAAACCTGGAAAAACAGGCGTTTTTAAGGTTTGATCTATTTTCTAAAAAGTTAGGGAAAAACGGGTGTATTTGGATAATGCAAATATCTTCAACTTATCAAATTAAGGTTTCCAAGTTTAAGTAATATCAGGCAAAAACATGCAAAAACGGCCAGTTTTGAGATTCGAGCTATTTCTTCAAAAAGGCTGGAAAAACGTCAGTTTCTGAAAAATAAACCGTTTTTCAAACTTAGCAAGTTATTGCTCTCGAATCTAAGTAATATGAACCAAAACCTGGAAAAACGGCTGATTTTAAGGTTTGATCCATTTCCTAAAAAAGATTAACAAAACTGGAGTTCTTTGGATAATACAAATATCTTCAACTTATAAAATTAAGGTCTCTGAGAAAAGTAATATTAAGCAAAAACATGCAAAAACGGGCAGTTTTGACATCTGAGCTATTTCTTTAAAAAGGCTTGAAAAACGTAAGTTTTGGGAAAATAAACCGTTTTCAAACTTAGCAAGTTATTGCTCTCGAATCTAAGTAATATTAACCAAAACCTGGAAAAACAGCCGTTTTCAAGGTTGATCTATTTCCTAAAAAAGTAGGGAAAAACGGGTGTTTTTTAGGTATTGCAAATTTCGTTAACTTATCGAATAAAGGTTTCCGAGTATAAGTAATATTAAGCAAAAACATGCAAAAACGGCCAGTTTTGAGATTCGCGCCATTTCTTAAAAAAGGCTCGAAAAAAGTCGGTTTTCGAAAATAAACCGTTTTTCAAACAAGCAAGTTATTGCTCTCGAATTTTAGTAATATTAAACAAAACCTGGAAAAACGGATGTTTTTAAGGTTTGATCTATTTCCTAAAAATGTAGGGAAAAACGGGTGTTTTGTGGATAACGCAAATATCCTAACTTATCGAATCAAGGTCTCCGAGTATAAGTAATATTAAGCAAAAACATGCCAAAATGGCCCGTTTTGAGATTCGAGCTATTTCTTCAAAAAGGCTTGAAAAACGTCAGTTTCTGGAAAATAACCGTTTTTCAAACTTAGCAAGTTATTGCTCTCGAATCTAAGTAATATTAACCAAAACCTGGAAAAACGGCTGATTTTAAGGTTTGATCCATTTCCTTAACAAGATTGAAAAACTGGAGTTTTTTGGATAATACAAATATCTTCAACTTATCAAATTAAGGTCTCCGAGAAAAGTAATATTAAGCAAAAACATGCAAAAACAGCCAGTTTTGAGATTCGAGCGATTTCTTTAAAAAGGCTTAAAAAACGTCATTTTGAGAAAATAAACCGTTTTTCAAACTTACCAAGTTATTGTTCTCGAATCTAAGTAATATTAACCAAAACCTGGAAAAACGGCCGTTTTTAAGGTTTGATCTATTTCCTAAAAAAGTAGGGAAAAACGGGTGTTTTTTGGAAAATGCAAATATCGTTAACTTATCGAATAAAGGTTTCCAAGTATAAGTAATATTAAGCAAAAACATGCAAAAACTGCAATTTTGAGATTCGAGCAATATATTTAAAAAAGCTTGAAAAACTTCGGTTTTGAAAAAATAAACCGTTTTTTAAACTTAGCAAGTTATTGCTCTCGAATCTAAGTAATATTAACCAAAACCTGGAAAAACGGCTGATTTTAAGGTTTGATCCATTTCCTAAAAAAGTAGGGAAAAACGGGTGTTTTTTGAAAAATGCAAATATCTTTAACTTATCGAATAAAAGTTTTCGAGTATTAGTAATATTAAGGAAAAACATGCAAAAACGGCTATTTTTGAGATTCGAGCGATTTCTTCACAAAGGCTTGAAAACGTCAGTTTTGGGAAAATAAACCGTTTTTCAAACTTACCAAGTTATTGCTCTTGAATCTAAGTAAACTAACCAAAATCTGGAAAAACGGCTGTTTTTAAGGTTTGATCTATTTCCTAAAAAGGTAGGGAAAAACGGGTGTTTTTTGGATATGTCAAATATCCTTGACTTATCGATAAAGGTTTCCGAGTATAAGTAATGACAGGCAAAAACATGCAAAAACGGCCAGTTTTGAGATTCGAGCTATTTCTTTAAAAAGGCCCTAAAAAACGTCAGTTTTGGGAAAATAAACCGTTTTCCAAACTTACTAAGTTATTGCTCTCGAATCTAAGTAATATTAACCAAAACCTGGTAAAACGGCCGTTTTTAGGGTTTCATCTATTTCTTAAAAAAGGAGGGAAAAACGGGTGTTTTTTGGATAATGCAAATATCCTCAACTTATCGAATCAAGGTCTCCGAGTATATGTAATATTATGCAAAAACATGCAAAAACGGCCAATTTTAAGATTCGAGGGATTTCTTTAAAAATGCTTGAAAAACGTCAGTTTTGTGAAAATAAACCCTTTTTCAAACTTACCACGTTATTGCTCTCGAATCTACGAAATATTAACCAAAACCTTGAAAAACGGCTGTTTTTAATGTTGAAAAACGGTTATTTTCCCAAAACTGACGTTTTTCAAGCCTTTTTAAAGAAATCGCTCGAATCTCAAAACTGGCCGTTTTTGCATGTCTTTCCTTAATATTACTTATACTCGGAGACCTTGATTCGATAAGTTAAGGATATTTGCATTATACAAAAAACACCCGTTTTTCCTAACTTTTTTAGGAAATAGATCATATTTCCTAAAAAAGTTGGGAAAAACGGGTGTTTTTTTGATAATGCAAATATCCTTAACTTATCGAATCAAGGTCTCCGGGTATAAGTATTATTAAGGAAAAACATGCAAAAACGGCCAGTTTTGAGGATTCGAGCGATTTCTTTAAAAGGGCTTGAAAAACGTCAGTTTTGGGAAAATAAACCGTTTTTCAAACTTACCATGTTATTGCTCTCGAATCTAAGTAATATTAACCAAAACCTAGAAAAACGGCTGTTTTTAAGGTTTTATCTATTTCCTAAAGAAGTAGGAAAAAACAGTTGTTTTTAGGATTATGCAAATATCTTCAACATATCGAATAAAGGTTTCCGAGTATAAGTAATATTAATCAAAAATCTGCAAAAACGGCGAGTTTTGAGATTCGAGCTATTTCTTTAAAAAGGCTTGAAAAACGTCAGTTTGAGGAAAATAAACCGTTTTTCGAACTTACCAAGTTATTGCTCTCGAATCTAAGTAATATTAACCAAAATCTGGAAAAACGGCGGTTTTTAGGGTTTGATCTATTTCCTTAAAAAAAAGGGAAAAACGGGTGTTTTTTGGATAATGCAAATATCCTTAACTTATCGAATCAAGGTCTCCGAGTATATGTAATATTAAGCAAAAACCAGCAAAAACGGCCAGTTTTGAGATTTGAGCTATTTCTTCAAAAATGCTTGAAAAACGTCAGTTTTGGGTAATTAAACCGTTTTTCAAACTTACCAAGTTATTGCTCTCGAATCTAGGGAATATTAACCAAAACCTGGAAATACGGCCGTTTTTACGGTTTGATCTATTTCCTAAAAAAGTAGGGAAAAACGTTTTTTTTTTGGATAATTCAAATATCCTTAACTTATCGAATCATAGTTCCCGAGTATAAGTAATATTAAGCAAAAACATTCAAAAACGGCCAATTTTGAGATTCAAGCGATTTTTTTTTTAAATGATTGTAAAACGTCAGTTTTGGGAAAATAAACCCTTTTTCAAACTTACTAAGTTATTGCTCTCAAATCTAAGTAATATTAACCAAAACCTTGAAAAACGGCCGTTTTAAAGGTTTGATCTATTTCCTGAAAAAGTAGGAAAAACGTGTGTTTTTGGATAATGCAAATATCCTTAACTTATCGAATTGAGGTCTCCGAGTATAAGTTATTTTAAGCAAAAACATGCAAAAACGGCCAGTTTTGAGATTTGAGCGATTTCTTTAAAAAGGCTTGAAAAACGTCAGTTTTGAGAAAATAAACCGTTTCTCAAACTTACCAAGTTATTGCTCTCGAATCTAAGTAATATCAACCAAACCCGGGAAAAACGGCCGTTTTTAAGGTATGATCTATTTCCTAAAAAAGTACGGAAAAACGGGTGTTTTTGGATAATGCAAATATCCTTAACTTATCGAATAAAGGTTTCCGAGTATAAGTAATATTTAGCAAAAACATGCAAAAACGCCCGGTTTTGAGATTCGAGCTATTTTTTCGCAAAGGCTTGAAAAACGTCAGTCTTTGGAAAATAAACCGTTTTTCAAACTTAGCAAGTTATTGCTCTCGAATCTAAGCAATGTTAACCAAAACCTAGAATACCGGCCATTTTTAAGGTTTGAACTATATCCTGAAAAAGTAGGGAAAAACAGTTGTTTTTAGGATAATACAAATATCTTAAACTTTTCGAATAAAGGTTTCCGAGAATAGGTAATTTTAAGCAAAAACATGCAAAATGGCAAGTTATGAGATTCGAGCTTTTTCTTTATAAAGGCTTGAAAAACGTCAGTTTGAGGAAAATAAACCGTTTTTTAAACTTAGAAAGTTTTTGCTCCCGATTCTAAGTAAGATTAACCAAAACCTGGAAAAACGGCTGATTTTAAGGTTTGATCCATTTCCTAAAAAACATTAAAAAACGCAAGTTTTTTAGATAATACAAATATCTTCATACTTATAACATTGAGGGATTCATTATAAGTAATATTAAGCAAAAACATGAAAAAATGGCCTCTTTGGAGATTGGAGCTATTTCTTCAAAAAGGCTTGAAAAACGTCAGTTTGGGAAAATAAACCGTTTTTCAAACTTACAAAGTTATTGCTCAAGAATCTGAGTAATATAAACCAAAACCTGGAAAAACGGCCGTTTTTAAGGTTGGATCTATTTCCTAAAAAAGTAGGGAAAAACAGGAGTTTTTTTGATAATTCAAATATCCTTAACTTATTGAATCATAGTTCCCGAGTATAAGTTATATTAAGCAAAAACATGCAAAAACGGCCAATTTTGAGATTCGAGCGATTTCTTTAAAAATGCTTGAAAAACGTCAGTTTTGGGAAAATAAACCCTTTTTCAAACTTACCAAGTTATTGCTTTCGAATCTAAGTAATATTAACCAAAACCTGGAAAAACGGCTGATTTTATGGTTTGATCCATTTCCTAAAAAAGATTAAAAAACGCGAATTTTTGGATAATACAAATATCTTCAACTTATCAAATTAAGGTCTCCGAGAAAAGTAATATTAAGCAAAAACATGCAAAAACGGCCAGTTTTGAGATTCGAGCGATTTCTTTAAAAAGGCTTGAAAAACGTTAGTTTTGGGAAAATAAACCGTTTTTCAAACTTAGCAAGTTATTGCTCTCGAATCTAAGTAATATTAAACAAAATCTGGAAAATCAGCTGTTTTTAAGGTTTGATCTATTTCCTAAAAAAGATTGAAAAACGGGTGTTTTTTGGTTAATGCAAATATCCTTAACTTATCGAATCAAGGTCTCCGAGTATATGTAATATTAAGCAAAAACATGCAAAATCGGCCAGTTTTGAGATTCGAGCTATTTCTTCAAAAAGGCTTGAAAAACGTAAGTTTTGGGAAAATAAACCGTTTATTAAACTTAGCAAGTTATTGCTTTCGAATCTAAGTAATATTAACCAAAACCTGGAAAAACAGGCGTTTTTAAGGTTTGATCTATTTTCTAAAAAGTTAGGGAAAAACGGGTGTATTTGGATAATGCAAATATCTTCAACTTATCAAATTAAGGTTTCCAAGTTTAAGTAATATCAGGCAAAAACATGCAAAAACGGCCAGTTTTGAGATTCGAGCTATTTCTTCAAAAAGGCTGGAAAAACGTCAGTTTCTGAAAAATAAACCGTTTTTCAAACTTAGCAAGTTATTGCTCTCGAATCTAAGTAATATGAACCAAAACCTGGAAAAACGGCTGATTTTAAGGTTTGATCCATTTCCTAAAAAAGATTAACAAAACTGGAGTTCTTTGGATAATACAAATATCTTCAACTTATAAAATTAAGGTCTCTGAGAAAAGTAATATTAAGCAAAAACATGCAAAAACGGGCAGTTTTGACATCTGAGCTATTTCTTTAAAAAGGCTTGAAAAACGTAAGTTTTGGGAAAATAAACCGTTTTCAAACTTAGCAAGTTATTGCTCTCGAATCTAAGTAATATTAACCAAAACCTGGAAAAACAGCCGTTTTCAAGGTTGATCTATTTCCTAAAAAAGTAGGGAAAAACGGGTGTTTTTTAGGTATTGCAAATTTCGTTAACTTATCGAATAAAGGTTTCCGAGTATAAGTAATATTAAGCAAAAACATGCAAAAACGGCCAGTTTTGAGATTCGCGCCATTTCTTAAAAAAGGCTCGAAAAAAGTCGGTTTTCGAAAATAAACCGTTTTTCAAACAAGCAAGTTATTGCTCTCGAATTTTAGTAATATTAAACAAAACCTGGAAAAACGGATGTTTTTAAGGTTTGATCTATTTCCTAAAAATGTAGGGAAAAACGGGTGTTTTGTGGATAACGCAAATATCCTAACTTATCGAATCAAGGTCTCCGAGTATAAGTAATATTAAGCAAAAACATGCCAAAATGGCCCGTTTTGAGATTCGAGCTATTTCTTCAAAAAGGCTTGAAAAACGTCAGTTTCTGGAAAATAACCGTTTTTCAAACTTAGCAAGTTATTGCTCTCGAATCTAAGTAATATTAACCAAAACCTGGAAAAACGGCTGATTTTAAGGTTTGATCCATTTCCTTAACAAGATTGAAAAACTGGAGTTTTTTGGATAATACAAATATCTTCAACTTATCAAATTAAGGTCTCCTAGAAAAGTAATATTAAGCAAAAACATGCAAAAACAGCCAGTTTTGAGATTCGAGCGATTTCTTTAAAAAGGCTTAAAAAACGTCATTTTGAGAAAATAAACCGTTTTTCAAACTTACCAAGTTATTGTTCTCGAATCTAAGTAATATTAACCAAAACCTGGAAAAACGGCCGTTTTTAAGGTTTGATCTATTTCCTAATAAAGTAGGGAAAAACGGGTGTTTTTTGTATATGTCAAATATCCTTGACTTATCGAATCAAGCTCTCCGAGTATAAGTAATATTAAGCAAAAACATGCAAAAACTGCCAGTTTTGAGATTCGAGCGATTTTTTTGAAAAGGCTTGAAAAACGTCAGTTTTTGAAAAATACACCGTTTTTCAAACTTAGCAAGTTATTGCTCTCGAATTTAGGTAATATTAACCAAAACCTGGAAAAACGGCGGTTTTTAAGGTTTGATCTATTTCCTAAAAAAGTAGGGAAAAACGGGTGTTTTTTGGATAATGCAAATATCCTTAACTTATCGAATCAAGGTCCTTGAGTATATGTAATATTAAGCAAAAACATGCAAAAACGGCCAGTTTTGATATTCGAGCTATTTCTTCAAAAAGGCTTGAAAAACGTCAGTTTCTGGAAAATAAACCGTTTTTCAAACTTAGCAGGTTATTGCTCTCGAATCTGAGAAATATTAAACAAAACCTGGAAAAACGGCTGATTTTAAGGTTTGATCCATTTCCTAAAAAAGATTGAAAAACTGGAGTTTTTTGGATAATACAAATATCTTCAACTTATAAAATTAAGGTCTCCGAGTAAATTAATATTAAGCAAAAACATGCAAAAACGGCCAGTTTTGAGATTCGAGCGATTTCTTTAAAAAGGCTTGAAAAACGTCAGTTTTGGGAAAATAAACTGTTTTTCAAACTTAGCAAGTTTTTGCCCTCGAATCTAAGTTATATTAACCAAAACTTGGAATAACGGCTGTTTTTAAGGTTTGATCTACTTCCTAAAAAAGTAGGGAAAAACGGGTGTTTTTTGGATAATGCAAATATCCTTAACTCATCGAATAAAGGTTACCGAGTATAAGTAATATTAAGCAAAAACATGCAAAAACGGCCGGTTCTGAGATTCCAGCTATTTCTTCACAAAGGCTTGAAAAACGTCAGTTTTGGGAAAATAAACTGTTTTTCAAACTTTGCAAGTTATTGCTCTCGAATCTAGGTAATATTAACCAAAACCTGGAATAACGGCCGTTTTTAAGGTTTGATCTATTTCCTAAAAAAGGAGGGAAAAACAACTGTTTTTAAGTTAATGCAAATATCTTCAACTTATCGAATAAAGGTTTCCGAGTATAAGTAATATTAAGCAAAAACATGCAAAAACGGCAAGTTTTGAGATTCGAGCGATTTCTTTAAAAAGGCTTGAAAAACGTAAGTTCTGGGAAAATAAACTGTTTTTCAAACTTAGCAAGTTTTTGCCCTCGAATCTAAGTAATATTAACCAAAACTTGGAATAACGGCTGTATTTAAGGTTTGATCTACTTCCTAAAAAAGTAGGGAAAAACAGGTGTTTTTAGGATAATGCAAATATCTTCAACTAATCGAATAAAGGTTTCCGAGTATAAGTAATATTAAGCAAAAACATGCCAAAACGTCCAATTTTGAGATTCGAGCGATTTCTTTAAAAAGGCTTGAAAAACGTCAGTTTTCGAAAATAAACCGTTTTTCAAGCAAGCAAGTTATTGCTCTCGAATTTTAGTAATATTAAACAAAACCTGGAAAAACGGATGTTTTTAAGGTTTGATCTATTTCCTAAAAATGTAGGGAAAAACGGGTGTTTTGTGGCTAACGCAAATATCCTAACTTATCGAATCAAGGTCTCCGAGTATAAGTAATATTAAGCAAAAACATGCCAAAATGGCCCGTTTTGAGATTCGAGGTATTTTTTCAAAAAGGCTTGAAAAACGTCAGTTTCTGGAAAATAAACCGTTTTTCAAACTTACCAAGTTATTGCTCTCGAATCTAAGTAATATTAACCAAAACCTGGAAAAACGGCTGATTTTAAGGTTTGATCCATTTCCTAAAAAATATTGAAAAACTAGAGTTTTTTAGATAATACAAATATCTTCAACTTATCAAATTATGGTCTCTGAGAAAAGTAATATTAGGCAAAAATATGCACTACGGGCAGTTTTGAGATTCGAGCTATTTCTTCAAAAAGGCTTTAAAAACGTAAGTTTTGGGAAAATGTACTGTTTTTCAAACTTAGCAAGTTATTGCTCTCGAATCTAAGTAATATTAACCAAAACCTGGAAAAACAGCCGTTTTTAAGGTTGATCTATTTCCTGAAAAAGTAGAGAAAACGGGTGTTTTGGGGATAATTTAAATATCCTTAACTTATCGAATAAAGGTTTCCGAGTATAAGTAATATTAAGCAAAAACATGCAAAAACGGCCGGTTTTGAGATTCAAGCTATTTCTTTACAAAGGCTTGAAATACGTCAGTTTTGGGAAAATATACCGTTTTTCAAACTTAGCAAGTTATTGCTTTCGTATCTAAGTAATATTAACCAAAACCTGGCATAACGGCCGTTTTTAAGGTTTGATCTATTTCCTAAAAAAGTAGGGAAAAACAGTTGTTTTTAGGATAATGCAAATATCTTAAACTTAAAAAATTAAGGTCTCTGAGAAAAGTAATATTAAGCAAAAACGGGCAGTTTTGAGATTCGAGCTATTTTTTTAAAAAGGCTTGAAAAACGTAAGTTTTGGGAAAATAAACCGTTTTCAAACTTAGCAAGTTATTGCTCTCGAATCTAAGTAATATTAACCAAAACCTGGAAAAACATCCGTTTTTAAGGTTGATCTATTTCCTGAAAAAGTAGAGAAAACGGGTGTATTTTGGATAATTTAAATATCCCTAACTTATCGCATAAAGGTTTCCGAGTATAAGTAATATTAAGCAAACATGCAAAAACGGCCGGTTTTGAGATTCAAGCTATTTCTTCCCAAAGGCTTGAAAAACGTCAGTTTTGGGAAAATAAACCGTTTTTCAAACTTAGCAGGTTATTGCTTTCTTATCTAAGTAATATTAACCAAAACCCGGAATAACGACCGTTTTTAAGGTTTGATCTATTTCCTAAAAAAGTAGGGAAAAACAGTTGTATTTAGGATAATGCAAATATCTTAAACTTAATAAATTAAGGTCCCTGAGAAAAGTAATATTAAGCAAAAACGGGCAGTTTTGAGATTCGAGCTATTTTTTTTAAAAGGCTTGAAAAACGTAAGTTTTGGGAAAATAAACCGTTTTCAAACTTAGCAAGTTATTGCTCTCGAATCTAAGTAATATTAACCAAAACCTGGAAAAACAGCCGTTTTTAAGGTTGATCTATTTCCTGAAAAAGTAGAGAAAACGGGTGTTTTTTGGATAATAAAAATATCCTTAACTTATCGCATAAAGGTTTCCGAGTATAAGTAATATTAAGCAAAAACATGCAAAAACGGCCGGTTTTGAGATTCAAGCTATTTCTTCACAAAGGCTTGAAAAACGTCAGTTTTGGGAAAATAAACCGTTTTTCAAACTTAGCAAGTTATTGCTTTCGTATCTAAGTAATATTAACCAAAACCTGGAATAACGGCCGTTTTTAATGTTTGATCTATTTCCTAAAAAAGTAGGGAAAAACAGTTGTTTTTAGGATAATGCAAATATCTTAAACTTAAAAAATTAAGGTCTCTGAGAAAAGTAATATTAAGGAAAAACGGGCAGTTTTGAGATTCGAGCTATTTTTTTTAAAAGGCTTGAAAAACGTAAGTTTTGGGAAAATAAACCGTTTTCAAACTTAGCAAGTTATTGCTCTCGAATCTAAGTAATATTAACCAAAACCTGGAAAAACAGCCGTTTTTAAGGTTGATCTATTTCCTGAAAAAGTAGAGAAAACGGGTGTTTTTTGGATAATTTAAATATCCTTAACTTATCGAATAAAGGTTTCCGAGTATAAGTAATATTAAGCAAAAACATGCAAAAACGGCCGGTTTTGAGATTCAAGCTATTTCTTCACAAAGGCTTGAAAAACGTCAGTTTTGGGAAAATAAAACGTTTTTCAAACTTAGCAAGTTATTGCTTTCGAATCTAGGTAATATTAACCAAAACCTGGAATAACGGCCGTTTTTAAGGTTTGATCTATTTCCTAAAAAAGGAGGGAAAAACAACTGTTTTTAAGTTAATGCAAATATCTTCAACTTATCGAATAAAGGTTTCCGAGTATAAGTAATATTAAGCAAAAACATGCAAAAACGGCAAGTTTTGAGATTCGAGCGATTTCTTTAAAAAGGCTTGAAAAACGTAAGTTTTGGGAAAATAAACTGTTTTTCAAACTTAGCAAGTTTTTGCCCTCGAATCTAAGTAATATTAACCAAAACTTGGAATAACGGCTGTATTTAAGGTTTGATCTACTTCCTAAAAAAGTAGGGAAAAACAGGTGTTTTTAGGATAATGCAAATATCTTCAACTAATCGAATAAAGGTTTCCGAGTATAAGTAATATTAAGCAAAAACATGCCAAAACGTCCAATTTTGAGATTCGAGCGATTTCTTTAAAAAGGCTTGAAAAACGTCAGTTTTCGAAAATAAACCGTTTTTCAAACAAGCAAGTTATTGCTCTCGAATTTTAGTAATATTAAACAAAACCTGGAAAAATGGATGTTTTTAAGGTTTGATCTATTTCCTAAAAATGTAGGGAAAAACGGGTGTTTTGTGGATAACGCAAATATCCTAACTTATCGAATCAAGGTCTCCGAGTATAAGTAATATTAAGCAAAAACATGCCAAAATGGCCCGTTTTGAGATTCGAGGTATTTTTTCAAAAAGGCTTGAAAAACGTCAGTTTCTGGAAAATAAACCGTTTTTCAAACTTACCAAGTTATTGCTCTCGAATCTAAGTAATATTAACCAAAACCTGGAAAAACGGCTGATTTTAAGGTTTGATCCATTTCCTAAAAAATATTAAAAAACTAGAGTTTTTTAGATAATACAAATATCTTCAACTTATCAAATTATGGTCTCTGAGAAAAGTAATATTAGGCAAAAATATGCACTACGGGCAGTTTTGAGATTCGAGCTATTTCTTCAAAAAGGCTTTAAAAACGTAAGTTTGGGGAAAATGTACTGTTTTTCAAACTTAGCAAGTTATTGCTCTCGAATCTAAGTAATATTAACCAAAACCTGGAAAAACAGCCGTTTTTAAGGTTGATCTATTTCCTGAAAAAGTAGAGAAAACGGGTGTTTTGGGGATAATTTAAATATCCTTAACTTATCGAATAAAGGTTTCCGAGTATAAGTAATATTAAGCAAAAACAAGCAAAAACGGCCGGTTTTGAGATTCAAGCTATTTCTTCACAAAGGCTTGAAATACGTCAGTTTTGGGAAAATATACCGTTTTTCAAACTTAGCAAGTTATTGCTTTCGTATCTAAGTAATATTAACCAAAACCTGGCATAACGGCCGTTTTTAAGGTTTGATCTATTTCCTAAAAAAGTAGGGAAAAACAGTTGTTTTTAGGATAATGCAAATATCTTAAACTTAAAAAATTAAGGTCTCTGAGAAAAGTAATATTAAGGAAAAACGGGCAGTTTTGAGATTCGAGCTATTTTTTTTAAAAGGCTTGAAAAACGTAAGTTTTGGGAAAATAAACCGTTTTCAACTTAGCAAGTTATTGCTCTCGAATCTAAGTAATATTAACCAAAACCTGGAAAAACAGCTGTTTTTAAGGTTGATCTATTTCCTGAAAAAGTAGAGAAAACGGGTGTTTTTGGATAATTTAAATATCCTTAACTTATCGAATAAAGGTTTCCGAGTATAAGTAATATTAAGCAAAAACATGCAAAAACGGCCGGTTTTAAGATTCAAGCTATTTCTTCACAAAGGCTTGAAAAACGTCAGTTTTGGGAAAATAAACCGTTTTTTAAACTTAGCAAGTTATTGCTTTCGTATCTAAGTAATATTAACCAAAGACTGAAATAACGGCCGTTTTTAAGGTTTGATCTATTTCCTAAAAAAGTAGGGAAAAACAGTTGTTTTTAGGAATATGCAAATATCTTCAACTTATCGAATAAAGGTTTCCGAGTATAAGTAATATTAAGCAAAAACATGCAAAAACGGCAAGTTTTGAGATTCGAGCTATTTCGTTAAAAAGGCTTAAAAAAAAGTCAGTTTGAGGAAAATAAACTGTTTTTTAAACTTAGAAAGTTATTGCTCTCGATTCTAAGTAATATTAACCAAAACCTGGAAAAACGGCTGATTTTAAGGTTTGATCTATTTCCTAAAAAGATTGAAAAACGGAAGTTTTTTGGATAATACAAATATCTTCAACTTATCAAATTAAGGTCTCCGAGAAAAGTAATATTAAGCAAAAACATGCAAAAACGGCCAGTTTTGAGATTCGATCGATTTCTTAAAAAAAGCTATAAAAACGTAAGATTTTAGAAAATAAACCGTTTTTCAAACTTAGCAAGTTATTGCTCTCGAATCTAATTAATATTAACCAAAACCTGGAAATCGGCCGTTTTTAAGGTTTGATCTATTTCCTAAAAAAGTAGGGAGAAACGGGTGTTTTTTGGATAAGGCAAATATCAAATCAAGGTCTCCAAGTATAAGTAATATTAAGCAAAAACATGCAAAAACAGCCAGTTTTGAGATTCGAGCGATTTCTTTAAAAAGGCTTGAAAAACGTCAGTTTTCGAAAATAAACCGTTTTTCAAACAAGCAAGTTATTGCTCTCGAATTTTAGTAATATTAAACAAAACTTGGAAAAAAATCCGTTTTTAAGGTTGATCTATTTCCTGAAAAAGTAGAGAAAACGGGTGTATTTTGGATAATTTAAATATCCCTAACTTATCGCATAAAGGTTTCCGAGTATAAGTAATATTAAGCAAAAACATGCAAAAACGGCCGGTTTTAAGATTCAAGCTATTTCTTCACAAAGGCTTGAAAAACGTCAGTTTTGGGAAAATAAACCGTTTTTTAAACTTAGCAAGTTATTGCTTTCGTATCTAAGTAATATTAACCAAAGACTGAAATAACGGCCGTTTTTAAGGTTTGATCTATTTCCTAAAAAAGTAGGGAAAAACAGTTGTTTTTAGGAATATGCAAATATCTTCAACTTATCGAATAAAGGTTTCCGAGTATAAGTAATATTAATCAAAAACATGCAAAAACGGCAAGTTTTGAGATTCGAGCTATTTCGAAAAAAAGTCAGTTTGAGGAAAATAAACTGTTTTTTAAACTTAGAAAGTTATTGCTCTCGATTCTAAGTAATATTAACCAAAACCTGGAAAAACGGCTGATTTTAAGGTTTGATCTATTTCCTAAAAAGATTGAAAAACGGAAGTTTTTTGGATAATACAAATATCTTCAACTTATCAAATTAAGGTCTCCGAGAAAAGTAATATTAAGCAAAAACATGCAAAAACGGCCAGTTTTGAGATTCGATCGATTTCTTAAAAAAAGCTATAAAAACGTAAGATTTTAGAAAATAAACCGTTTTTCAAACTTAGCAAGTTATTGCTCTCGAATCTAATTAATATTAACCAAAACCTGGAAATCGGCCGTTTTTAAGGTTTGATCTATTTCCTAAAAAAGTAGGGAGAAACGGGTGTTTTTTGGATAAGGCAAATATCAAATCAAGGTCTCCAAGTATAAGTAATATTAAGCAAAAACATGCAAAAACAGCCAGTTTTGAGATTCGAGCGATTTCTTTAAAAAGGCTTGAAAAACGTCAGTTTTCGAAAATAAACCGTTTTTCAAACAAGCAAGTTATTGCTCTCGAATTTTAGTAATATTAAACAAAACTTGGAAAAAAATCCGTTTTTAAGGTTGATCTATTTCCTGAAAAAGTAGAGAAAACGGGTGTATTTTGGATAATTTAAATATCCCTAACTTATCGCATAAAGGTTTCCGAGTATAAGTAATATTAAGCAAAAACATGCAAAAACGGCCGGTTTTGAGATTCAAGCTATTTCTTCCCAAAGGCTTGAAAAACGTCAGTTTAGGAAAAATAAACCGTTTTTCAAACTTAGCAGGTTATTGCTTTCGTATCTAAGTAATATTAACCAAAACCCGGAATAACGACCGTTTTTAAGGTTTGATCTATTTCCTAAAAAAGTAGGGAAAAACAGTTGTTTTTAGGATAATGCAAATATCTTAAACTTAAAAAATTAAGGTCTCTGAGAAAAGTAATATTAAGCAAAAACGGGCAGTTTTGAGATTCGAGCTATTTTTTTTAAAAGGCTTGAAAAACGTAAGTTTTGGGAAAATAAACCGTTTTCAAACTTAGCAAGTTATTGCTCTCGAATCTAAGTAATATTAACCAAAACCTGGAAAAACAGCCGTTTTTAAGGTTGATCTCTTTCCTGAAAAAGTAGAGAAAACGGGTGTTTTTTAGATAATTTAAATATCCTTAACTTATCGCATAAAGGTTTCCGAGTATAAGTAATATTAAGCAAAAACATGCAAAAACGGCCGGTTTTGAGATTCAAGCTATTTCTTCACAAAGGCTTGAAAAACATCAGTTTTGGGAAAATAAACCGTTTTTCAAACTTAGCAAGTTATTGCTTTCGTATCTAAGTAATATTAACCAAAACCTGGAATAATGGCCGTTTTTAATGTTTGATCTATTTCCTAAAAAAGTAGGGAAAAACAGTTGTTTTTAGGATAATGCAAATATCTTAAACTTAAAAAATTAAGGTCTCTGAGAAAAGTAATATTAAGGAAAAACGGGCAGTTTTGAGATTCGAGCTATTTTTTTTAAAAGGCTTGAAAAACGTAAGTTTTGGGAAAATAAACCGTTTTCAACTTAGCAAGTTATTGCTCTCGAATCTAAGTAATATTAACTAAAACCTGGAAAAACAGCCGTTTTTAAGGTTGATCTATTTCCTGAAAAAGTAGAGAAAACGGGTGTTTTTGGATAATTTAAATATCCTTAACTTATCGAATAAAGGTTTCCGAGTATAAGTAATATTAAGCAAAAACATGCAAAAACGGCCGGTTTTAAGATTCAAGCTATTTCTTCACAAAGGCTTGAAAAACGTCAGTTTTGGGAAAATAAACCGTTTTTTAAACTTAGCAAGTTATTGCTTTCGTATCTAAGTAATATTAACCAAAGACTGAAATAACGGCCGTTTTTAAGGTTTGATCTATTTCCTAAAAAAGTAGGGAAAAACAGTTGTTTTTAGGAAAATGCAAATATCTTCAACTTATCGAATAAAGGTTTCCGAGTATAAGTAATATTAAGCAAAAACATGCAAAAACGGCAAGTTTTGAGATTCGAGCTATTTCGTTAAAAAGGCTTAAAAAAAAGTCAGTTTGAGGAAAATAAACTGTTTTTTAAACTTAGAAAGTTATTGCTCTCGATTCTAAGTAATATTAACCAAAACCTGGAAAAACGGCTGATTTTAAGGTTTGATCTATTTCCTAAAAAGATTGAAAAACGGAAGTTTTTTGGATAATACAAATATCTTCAACTTATCAAATTAAGGTCTCCGAGAAAAGTAATATTAAGCAAAAACATGCAAAAACGGCCAGTTTTGAGATTCGATCGATTTCTTAAAAAAAGCTATAAAAACGTAAGATTTTAGAAAATAAACCGTTTTTCAAACTTAGCAAGTTATTGCTCTCGAATCTAATTAATATTAACCAAAACCTGGAAATCGGCCGTTTTTAAGGTTTGATCTATTTCCTAAAAAAGTAGGGAGAAACGGGTGTTTTTTGGATAAGGCAAATATCAAATCAAGGTCTCCAAGTATAAGTAATATTAAGCAAAAACATGCAAAAACAGCCAGTTTTGAGATTCGAGAGATTTCTTTAAAAAGGCTTGAAAAACGTCAGTTTTGGGAAAATAAACCGTTTTTTAAACTTACCATGTTATTGCTCTCGAATCTAAGTAATATTAACCAAAACCTGCAAAAACGGCTGATTTTACAGTTTGATCAATTCCTAAAAAAGATTGAAAAACTGGAGTCTCTTGGATAATACAAATATCTTCAACTTATCAAATTAAGGTCTCCGAGAAAAGTAATATTAAGCAAAAACATGCAAAAACGGTCACTTTTAAGATTCGAGCTATTTCTTCAAAAGGCTTGAAAAACGTAGGTTTTGGGAAAATAAACCGTTTTTCAAACTTACCAAGTTATTGCTCTCGAATCTAAGTAATATTAACCAAAACCTGGAAAAACGGCCGTTTTTAAGGTTTGATCTATTTCCTTAAAAAGAAGTGAAAAATGGGAGTTTGTGGATAATGCAAATATCCTTAACATATCTAATCAAGGTCTCCGAGTATAAATAATATTAAGCAAAAACATGCAAAAACGGCCAGTTTTGAGATTCGAGAGATTTCATTAAAAAGGCTTGAAAAACGTCGTTTTGGGAAAATAAACCGTTTTTTAAACTTACCAAGTTATTGCTCTCGAATCTAAGTAATATTAACCAAAACCTGGAAAAACGGCCGTTTTTAAGGTTTGATCTATTTCCTAAAAAAGTAGGGAAAAACGGGTGTTTTTTGGAAATGCAAATATCCTTTACTTATCAAATTAAGGTTTTGGAGAAAAGTAATATTAAGCAAAAACATGCAAAAATGGCCAGTTTTGAGATTCGAAATATTTCTTTAAAAGGCTTATAAACGTAAGTTCCGGGAAAATAAACCGTTTTTCAAACTTAGCAAGTTATTGCTCTCGAATCTAAGTAATATTATCAAAACCTGGAAAACGGCCGTTTTTAAGGTTTGATCTATTTTCTAAAAAAGAAGGGAAAAATAAGAGGTATTTTGGATAATCCAAATATCCTTAACTTATCAAATCAAGGTCTCCGAGTATAAGTAATATCAAGCAAAAACATGCAAAAACGGCTAGTTTTGAGATTTGAGCGATTTCTTTAAAAAGGCTTGAAAAACGTCAGTTTTGAAAAAATAAACCGTTTTTCAAACTTTCTAATTTATTTCTCTCGAATCTAATTAATATTAACCAAAACCTGGAAAAACGGCCTTTTTTAGCATTGAATCTATTTCCTAAAAAAGTAGGAAAAAACGGGTGTTAACTTATCGAATTAAGGTCTCCGAGTGTCGTAGAATTCTTTCTGATAAGAACCCTACTTACCTGACACCACTTTTATTTAGTGTCGTAGAATGCCCCTCCTTTTAGTTCTCTTCTCTAAGAGTGCTAAGAGTGTCTAATATATTGATATTATAAGAATATCTTAAAGCACAGAGCTGCTGTGCAACACGTAAGGATATATATAAGAGAAACGAACATTAATCCCAAAATAACTTATAATTGACCTTTATCAAATGAATACATAACATTTATACATTAACTACAGGAATACTCGGAATATTATCTTAAACAAAAATTAATTAAATTAGTTTACCCACAAAACTTGGTTAACGTTTTCTCTACACAACAATAATATAAAAATTAGGCTTACGGACTCCTGGAGTTTAAAGTGCCTCAGAAATATTTACTCTTGACGCGTGTAGATGGGCGGAATTCCACGGTCGTCTTGGCGAGGGTAGCAGCTGGGGGGTCCACACGTTCTTCCGGGGGGAAGGGTTCTTCAAGGACGAGAACCAATACGGTGCTCTATGCAACACCCAGGCAGTCGTGGTCTCTCTGGCGAGAGTGAGTCGAACTTGGTTCTTATTCAAGTTAACTTGGAGTGCGGTGTGATCACCGAGTAACGAGCTCGAGGAGGAGCTTTTCTCCTTCGTTACTAATTTCCTTATGGACGAGGACTGAACTCGGGGAGGGTCTTCTTCACGGGCGAGGATAACGGAGGGGGATTTCTCTGGCGAGAATAAATTACTTAACGTTTGGTGTGGCCACCGAATAACGGGCTTGAGGGGGAGCCTTTTCCTTCTTCTTTTCTTAATTCCTCAAGGACGAGGAATATCCCTGGTGTTTAAAGTGCACCAGGATATGAGGAGTCTCTCTGGCGAGAGTAAGTTGACTTACCAAAGTTAACTTATCGTTTGGTTTGATAACCAGGGACTTAGCTCAAGGATGAGCTTTTTCTTAGCCCCTTAAGGTAGGTAGCCCTGCCTCTCTTGCAGGGTACTTCTTGGTCTGGCGACCCAAGTAAACTACCTCTCCAGTCTCGGTAGCTCGGTTGTGGATCCGAGGACTTCGTCACCTAGAGACTGACGTATACTACCCCGATTTTCCTCAGAGTTCCTCATTTATACCTCGTCACCCCACTGGGGGAGTGGTAAGGGGGAGGGGCTTGAGGGCGGCCTAAGGAGAGCTCTTTTTCCAAACGGTCTTTCCTACGAAGTCAAACATCGGCTCCTCGTTAGCCATCGAGATTGGGAGAAACCGGTCTCCAATTTCTTGTTCGACGTGAACACTGGATCTCACTCTCCTGAGGGATATCTTACCTTTTTGACCTTTAGGGTCTTTCATGGCACTGGGTTGAGCCACGTTGTGGTTACGCTTTCGACTCGCCGATGCCTGGGGCGGATGTCCTTGCGGTAACCGCCTTGGAACTGCACCAAGAGTGGTCGAGGGGGGGGGGGGAAGTGACCATTCCCTTACACCGAGTATAAGTAATATTAAGCAAAAACATGCAAAAACGGCCAGTTTTGAGATTCGAGCGATTTCTTTAAAAAGGCTTGAAAAACGTCGGTTTTGGGAAAATAAACCGTTTTTCAAACTGAGAAAGTTATTGCTCTCAAATCTAAGTAATATTAACCAAAACCTGGAAAAACGGCTGTTTTTAAGGTTTGATCTATTTCCTAAAAAGGTAGGGAAAAACATGTGTTTTTTGGATAATGCAAATATCCTAACTTATCGAATCAAGGTCTCCAAGTATAAGTAATATTAAGCAAAAACATGCAAAAACGGCCAGTTTTGAGATTTGAGCGATTTCATTAAAAAGGCTTGAAAAACGTCAGTTTTGGAAAAATGAACCGTTTTTCAAACTTAGCAAGTTATTGCTCTCGAATCTAAGTAATATTAGCCAAAACATGAAAAAACGGCTGATTTTAAGGTTTGATCCATCTCCTAAAAAAGATTGAAAAACAGAAGTTTTTCTTCAACTTATCGAATCAAGGTCTACAAGTATAAGTATTATTAAGCAAAAACATGCAAAAACGGCCAGTTTTGAGATTCGACCTATTTCTTTAAAAAGGCTTGAAAAACGTCAGTTTTGGGAAAATAAACCGTTTTTCAAACTTACCAAGTTATTGCTCTCGAATCTAAGTAATATTGACCAAAACCCCGAAAAACTGCTGTTTTTAAGATTTGATCTATTTCCTAAAAAATTAGCGAAAAACGGGTGTTTTTTAAATAATGCAAATATCCTAACTTATCGAATCAAGGTCTCCGTGAATAAGTAATATTAAGCAAAAACATGCAAAAACGGCCAGTTTTGATATTCAAGCGATTTCTTTAAAAAGGCTTGAAAAACATCAGTTTTGGAAAAATAAACCGTTTTTCAAACTTAGCAGGTTATTGCTCTCAAATATAAGTAATATTAACCAAAACCTGGAAAAACGGCTGATTTTAAGGTTTGTTCCATTTCCTTAAAAAGATTGAAAAACGGGAGTTTTTTGGAAAATACAAATATCTTCAACTTATCGAATCAAGGTCTCCGAGTATATGTAATATTAAGCAAAAACATGCAAAAACAGCCAGTTTTAAGATTCGAGCTATTTCTTAAAAAAGGCTTGAAAAACGTCAGTTTTGGGAAAATAAACCGTTTTTCAAACTTACCAAGTTATTGCTCTCGAATCTAAGTAATATTAACCAAAACCTGGAAAAACGGCCGTTTTTAAGGTTTGAACTATTTCCTAAAAAAGTAGGGAAAAACGGGTGTTTTTTGGATAAGGCATATATCCTTAACTTATCGAATCAAGGTCTCCGAGTATAAGTAATATTAAGCAAAAACATGCAAAAACGGCCAGTTTTGAGATTTGAGCGATTTCTTTAAAAAGGCTTGAAAAACGTCAGTTTTGGGAAAATAAACCGTTTTTCAAACTTACCAAGTTATTGCTCTCGAATCTAAGTAATATTTACCAAAACCTGGAAAAACGGCCGTTTTTAAGGGTTGATCTATTTCCTAAAAAAGTAAGGAAAAACGGGTGTTTTTTGGATAATGCAAATATCCTTAACTTATCAAATTAAGGTCTCCGAGGAAAGTAATATTAAGCAAAAACATGCAAAAACGGCCAGTTTGGAGATTCGAAATATTTCTTCAAAAGGCTTGAAAAACGTAAGTTTTGGAAAAATAAACCGTTATTCAAACTTTCCAAGATATTTCTCTCGAATCGAAGTAATATTAACCAAAACCTGCAAAAACGGACTTTTTTTTGGATTGAATCTATTTCCTAAAAAAGTAGGAAAAAACGGGTGTTTTTTGGATAAGGCAAATATCCTTAACTTATCGAATCAAGGTCTCCGAGTATAAGTAATATTAAGCAAAAACATGCAAAAACGGCCAGTTTTGAGATTCGTGCGATTTCTATAAAAAGGCTTGAAAAACGTAGGTTTGGGAAAATAAACCGTTTTTCAAACTTACTAAGTTATTGCTCTCGAATTTAAGTAATATTAACCAAAACCTGGAAAAACGGCGGTTTTTAAGGTTTGATCTATTTCCTAAAAAAGTTGGGAAAAACAGGTGTTTTTTGGATAATGCAAATATCCTTAACTTATCGAATCAAGGTCTCCGAGTATATGTAATATTAAGCAAAAAAATGCAAAAACGGCCAGTTTTGAGATTCGAGTGATTTCTTTAAAAAGGCTTGAAAAACGTCGGTTTGGGAAAATAAACCGTTTTTCAAACTTACCAATTTATTGCTCTCGAATTTAAGTAATATCAACCAAAACCTGAAAAAACGGCTGTTTTTAAGGTTTGATCTATTTCCTAAAAAAGTTGGGAAAAACAGGTGTTTTTTGGATAATGCAAATATCCTTAACTTATCGAATCAAGGTCTCCGAGTATATGTAATATTAAGCAAAAACATGCAAAAAAGGCCACTTTAAAGATTCGAGCTATTTCTTCAAAAGGCTTAAAAACCGTAAGTTTTGGGAAAATAAACCGTTTTTCAAACTTACCAAGTTATTGCTCTCGAATCTAAGTAATATTAACCAAAATCTGGAAAAACGGCTGATTTTAAGGTTTAAACCATTTCCGAAAAAAAATTGAAAAACTGGTGTTTCTTGGATAATACAAATATCTTCAACTTATCAAATTAAGGTCTCCGAGCAAAGTAATATTAAGCAAAAACATGCAAAAACAACCACTTTTAAGATTCGAGCTATTTCTTCAAAAAGGCTTGAAAAACGTAAGTTTTGGGAAAATAAACCGTTTTTCAAACTTAGCAAGTTATTGCTCTCGAATCTAAGTAATATTAACCAAAACCTGGAAAAATTGCCGTTTTTAAGGTTTGATCTATTTCCTAAAAAAGTAGGAAAAAACGGGTGTTTTTTGGATAATGCAAATATCCTTAACATATCGAATCAAGGTCTCCGAGTATAAATAATATTAAGCAAAAACATGCAAAAACGGCCAGTTTTGAGATTCGAGAGATTTCTTTAAAAAGGCTTGAAAAACGTCAGTTTTGGGAAAATAAACCGTTTTTAAAACTTACCAAGTTATTGCTCTCGAATCTAAGTAATATTAACCAAAACCTGGAAAAACGGCCGTTTTTAAGGTTTGATCCATTTCCTAAAAAAGTAGGGAAAAACGGGTGTTTTTTGGATAAGGCAAATATCCTTAACTTATCGAATCAAGGTCTCCGAGTATAAGTAATATTAAGCAAAAACATGCAAAAACTGCCAGTTTTGAGATTCGAGCGATTTCTTTAAAAAGGCTTGAATAACGTCGGTTTAGGAAAATAAACCGTTTTTCAAACTTACCAAGTTATTGCTCTCGAATTTAAGTAATATTAACCAAAACCTGGAAAAACGGCCATTTTAAGGTTCGATCTATTTCCTAAAAAAGTTGGGAAAAACGGGTGTTTTTTCGATAATGCAAATATCCTTAACTTATTGAATCAAGGTCTCCGAGTATATGTAATATTAAGCAAAAACATGCAAAAACGGCCACTTTTAAGATTCAAGCTATTTCTTCAAAAGGCTTGAAAAACGTAAGTTTTGAGGAAAATGAACCGTTTTTCAAACTTAGCAAGTTATTGCTCTCGAATCTGAGGAATATTAACTAAAACCTATAAAAACGGCCGTTTTTAAGGTCTGATCTATTTCCTAAAAAAGTAGGGAAAAACGGGTGTTTTTTGGATAATGCAAATATCCTTAACTTATCAAATTAAGGTCTCCGAGTATATGTAATATTAAGCAAAAACATACAAAAACGGCCAGTTTTGAGATTCGAGCTATTTCTTCAAAAGGCTTGAAAAACGTAAGTTTTGGGAAAATAAACCCTTTTTCAAACTTAGCATGTTATTGCTCTCGAATCTAAGTAATATTAACCAAAACCTGGAAAAACGGCCGTTTTTAAGGTTTGATCTATTTTCGAAAAAAGAAGGGAAAAACAAGGGTTTTTGGGGATAAGGCAAATATCCTTAACTCATCGAATCAAGGTCTCCGAGTATAAGTAAAATTAAGCAAAAACATGCAAAAACTGCCAGTTTTAAGATTTGAGCGATTTCTTTAAAAAGGCTTGAAAAACGTCAGTTTTGGAAAAATAAACCGTTTTTTAAACTTTCCGGGTTATTTCTCTCGAATCTAAGTAATATTAACCAAAACCTGGAAAAACGGCCTTTTTTAGGATTAAATCTATTTCCTAAAAAAGTAGGAAAAAACGGGTGTTTTTTGGATAAGGCAAATATCGTTAACTTATCGAATCAAGGTCTCCGAGTATAAGTAATATTAAGCAAAAACATGCAAAAACGGCCAGGTTTCAGATTCGAGCGATTTGGTAAAAAGGCTTGAAAAACGTCAGTTTTGGGAAAATAAACCGTTTTTCAAACTTACCAAGTTATTGCTCTCGAATTTAAGTAATATTAACCAAAACCTGGAAAAACGGCCATTTTAAGGTCTTATCTATTTCCTAAAAAAGTTGGGAAAAACGGGTGTTTTTTGGATAATGCAAATATCCTTAACTTATCGAATCAAGGTCTCCGAGTATATGTAATATTAAGCAAAAACATGCAAAAACGGCCCCTTTTAAGATTCGAGCTATTTCTTCAAAAGGCTTGAAAAACGTAGGTTTGAGGAAAATGAACCGTTTTTCAAACTTACCAAGTTATTGCTCTCGAATCTGAGGAATATTAACCAAAACCTGGAAAACGGCCGTTTTTAAGGTTTGATCTATTTCCTAAAAAAGTAGGAAAAAACGGGTGTTTTTTGGATAATGCAAATATCCTTAACTTATCAAATTAAGGTCTCCGAGAAAAGTAATATTAAGCAAAAACATGCAAAAACGGCCAGTTTTGAGATTCGAGCTATTTCTTCAAAAGGCTTGAAAAACGTATGTTTTGGAAAAATAAACCGTTTTTTAAACTTAGCCTGTTATGGCTCTCGAATCTAAGTAATATTAACCAAAACCTGGAAAAACGGCCGTTTTTAAGGTTTGAACTATTTTCGAAAAAAGAAGGGAAAAACAAGGGTTTTTTGGAATAAGGCAAATATCCCTAACTTATCGAATCAAGGTCTCCGAGTATAAGTAATATTAAGCAAAAACATGCAAAAACGGCCAGTTTTGAGATTTGAGCGATTTCTTTAAAAAGGCTTGAAAAACGTCAGTTTTGGAAAAATAAACCATTTTTCAAACTTTCCAAGTTATTTCTCTCGAATCTAATTAATATTAACCAAAACCTGGAAAAACGGTCTTTTTTACGATTGAATCTATTTCCTAAAAAAGTAGGAAAAAACGGGTATTTTTTGGATAAGGCAAATATCCTTAACTTATCAAATTAAGGTCTCCGAGGAAAGTAATATTAAGCAAAAACATGCAAAAACGGCCAGTTTGGAGATTCGAAATATTTCTTCAAAAGGCTTGAAAAACGTAGGTTTGGGAAAATAAACCGTTTTTCAAACTTACCAAGTTATTGCTCTCGAATTTAAGTAATAGTAACCAAAACCTGGAAAAACGGCGGTTTTTGAGGTTTGATCTATTGCCTAAAAAAGTTGGGAAAAACAGGTGTTTTTTGGATAATGCAAATATCCTTAACTTATCGAATCAAGGTCTCCGAGTATATGTAATATTAAGCAAAAACATGCAAAAACGGCCAGTTTTGAGATTCGAGTGATTTCTTTAAAAAGGCTTGAAAAACGTCGGTTTGGGAAAATAAACCGTTTTTCAAACTTACCAATTTATTGCTCTCGAATTCAAGTAATATCAACCAAAACCTGAAAAAACGGCTTTTTTTAAGGTTTGATCTATTTCCTAAAAAAGTTGGGAAAAACGGGTGTTTTTTGGATAATGCAAATATCCTTAACTTATCGAATCAAGGTCTCCGAGTATAGGTAATATTTAGCAAAAACATGCAAAAAAGGCCACTTTTAAGACTCGAGCTATTTCTTCAAAAGGCTTGAAAAACGTAAGTTGGGGGAAAATAAAACGTTTTTCAACTTACCAAACTTACGTTTTTCAAGCCTTTTGAAGAAATAGCTCGAATCTTAAAAGTAATATTAACCAAAACCTGGAAAATCGTCTGATTTTAAGGTTTAAACCATTTCCTAAAAAAAATTGAAAAACTGGTGTTTCTTGGATAATACAAATATCTTCAACTTATCAAATTAAGGTCTCCGAGCAAAGTAATATTAAGCAAAAACATGCAAAAACGGCCACTTTTAAGATTCGAGCTATTTCTTCAAAAAGGCTTGAAAAGCGTAAGTTTTGGGAAAATAAACCGTTTTTCAAACTTAGCAAGTTATTGCTCTCGAATCTAAGTAATATTAACCAAAACCTGGAAAAACGGCCGTTTTTAAGGTTTGATCTATTTCCTAAAAAAGAAGGGAAAAACGGGAGGTTTTTGGATAATGCAAATATCCTTAACATATCGAATCAAGGTCTCCGAGTATATGTAATATTAAGCAAAAACATGCAAAAACGGCCAGTTTTGAGATTCGAGAGATTTCTTTAAAAAGGCTTGAAAAACGTCAGTTTTGGGAAAATAAACCGTTTTTAAAACTTTATAAGTTATTGCTCTCGAATCTAAGTAATATTAACCAAAACCTGGAAAAACGGCCGTTTTTAAGGTTTGATCTATTTCCTAAAAAAGTAGGGAAAAACGGGTGTTTTTTGGATAAGGCAAATATCCTTAACTTATCGAATCAAGGTCTCCGAGTATAAGTAATATTAAGCAAAAACATGCAAAAACTGCCAGTTTTAAGATTCGAGCAATTTCTTTAAAAAGGCTTGAAAAACGTCAGTTTTGGAAAAATAAACCGTTTTTTAAACTTACCAAGTTATTGCTCTCGAATTTAAGTAATATTAACCAAAACCTGGAAAAACGGCCATTTTAAGGTTCGATCTATTTCCTAAAAAAGTTGGGAAAAACGGGTGTTTTTTCGATAATGCAAATATCCTTAACTTATTGAATCAAGGTCTCCGAGTATATGTAATATTAAGCAAAAACATGCAAAAACGGCCACTTTTAAGATTCGAGCTATTTCTTCAAAAGGCTTGAAAAACGTAAGTTTTGAGGAAACTGAACCGTTTTTCAAACTTAGCAAGTTATTGCTCTCGAATCTGAGGAATATTAACTAAAACCTATAAAAACGGCCGTTTTTAAGGTCTGATCTATTTCCTAAAAAAGTAGGGAAAAACGGGTGTTTTTTGGATAATGCAAATATCCTTAACTTATCAAATTAAGGTCTCCGAGTATATGTAATATTAAGCAAAAACATACAAAAACGGCCAGTTTTGAGATTCGAGCTATTTCTTCAAAAGGCTTGAAAAACGTAAGTTTTGGGAAAATAAACCCTTTTTCAAACTTAGCATGTTATTGCTCTCGAATCTAAGTAATATTAACCAAAACCTGGAAAAACGGCCGTTTTTAAGGTTTGATCTATTTTCGAAAAAAGAAGGGAAAAACAAGGGTTTTTGGGGATAAGGCAAATATCCTTAACTCATCGAATCAAGGTCTCCGAGTATAAGTAAAATTAAGCAAAAACATGCAAAAACTGCCAGTTTTAAGATTTGAGCGATTTCTTTAAAAAGGCTTGAAAAACGTCAGTTTTGGAAAAATCAACCGTTCTTTAAACTTTCCGGGTTATTTCTCTCGAATCTAAGTAATATTAACCAAAACCTGGAAAAACGGCCTTTTTTAGGATTAAATCTATTTCCTAAAAAAGTAGGAAAAAACGGGTGTTTTTTGGATAAGGCAAATATCGTTAACTTATCGAATCAAGGTCTCCGAGTATAAGTAATATTAAGCAAAAACATGCAAAAACGGCCAGGTTTCAGATTCGAGCGATTTGGTAAAAAGGCTTGAAAAACGTCAGTTTTGGGAAAATAAACCGTTTTTCAAACTTACCAAGTTATTGCTCTCGAATTTAAGTAATATTAACCAAAACCTGGAAAAACGGCCATTTTAAGGTTTTATCTATTTCCTAAAAAAGTTGGGAAAAACGGGTGTTTTTTGGATAATGCAAATATCCTTAACTTATCGAATCAAGGTCTCCGAGTATATGTAATATTAAGCAAAAACATGCAAAAACGGCCCCTTTTAAGATTCGAGCTATTTCTTCAAAAGGCTTGAAAAACGTAGGTTTGAGGAAAATGAACCGTTTTTCAAACTTACCAAGTTATTGCTCTCGAATCTGAGGAATATTAACCAAAACCTGGAAAACGGCCGTTTTTAAGGTTTGATCTATTTCCTAAAAAAGTAGGAAAAAACGGGTGTTTTTTGGATAATGCAAATATCCTTAACTTATCAAATTAAGGTCTCCGAGAAAAGTAATATTAAGCAAAAACATGCAAAAACGGCCAGTTTTGAGATTCGAGCTATTTCTTCAAAAGGCTTGAAAAACGTATGTTTTGGAAAAATAAACCGTTTTTTAAACTTAGCCTGTTATGGCTCTCGAATCTAAGTAATATTAACCAAAACCTGGAAAAACGGCCGTTTTTAAGGTTTGAACTATTTTCGAAAAAAGAAGGGAAAAACAAGGGTTTTTTAGGATAAGGCAAATATCCCTAACTTATCGAATCAAGGTCTCCGAGTATATGTAATATTAAGCAAAAACATGCAAAAAAGGCCACTTTAAAGATTCGAGCTATTTCTTCAAAAGGCTTAAAAACCGTAAGTTTTGGGAAAATAAACCGTTTTTCAAACTTACCAAGTTATTGCTCTCGAATCTAAGTAATATTAACCAAAATCTGGAAAAACGGCTGATTTTAAGGTTTAAACCATTTCCGAAAAAAAATTGAAAAACTGGTGTTTCTTGGATAATACAAATATCTTCAACTTATCAAATTAAGGTCTCCGAGCAAAGTAATATTAAGCAAAAACATGCAAAAACAACCACTTTTAAGATTCGAGCTATTTCTTCAAAAAGGCTTGAAAAACGTAAGTTTTGGGAAAATAAACCGTTTTTCAAACTTAGCAAGTTATTGCTCTCGAATCTAAGTAATATTAACCAAAACCTGGAAAAATTGCCGTTTTTAAGGTTTGATCTATTTCCTAAAAAAGTAGGAAAAAACGGGTGTTTTTTGGATAATGCAAATATCCTTAACATATCGAATCAAGGTCTCCGAGTATAAATAATATTAAGCAAAAACATGCAAAAACGGCCAGTTTTGAGATTCGAGAGATTTCTTTAAAAAGGCTTGAAAAACGTCAGTTTTGGGAAAATAAACCGTTTTTAAAACTTACCAAGTTATTGCTCTCGAATCTAAGTAATATTAACCAAAATCTGGAAAAACGGCCGTTTTTAAGGTTTGATCCATTTCCTAAAAAAGTAGGGAAAAACGGGTGTTTTTTGGATAAGGCAAATATCCTTAACTTATCGAATCAAGGTCTCCGAGTATAAGTAATATTAAGCAAAAACATGCAAAAACTGCCAGTTTTGAGATTCGAGCGATTTCTTTAAAAAGGCTTGAATAACGTCGGTTTAGGAAAATAAACCGTTTTTCAAACTTACCAAGTTATTGCTCTCGAATTTAAGTAATATTAACCAAAACCTGGAAAAACGGCCATTTTAAGGTTCGATCTATTTCCTAAAAAAGTTGGGAAAAACGGGTGTTTTTTCGATAATGCAAATATCCTTAACTTATTGAATCAAGGTCTCCGAGTATATGTAATATTAAGCAAAAACATGCAAAAACGGCCACTTTTAAGATTCGAGCTATTTCTTCAAAAGGCTTGAAAAACGTAAGTTTTGAGGAAACTGAACCGTTTTTCAAACTTAGCAAGTTATTGCTCTCGAATCTGAGGAATATTAACTAAAACCTATAAAAACGGCCGTTTTTAAGGTCTGATCTATTTCCTAAAAAAGTAGGGAAAAACGGGTGTTTTTTGGATAATGCAAATATCCTTAACTTATCAAATTAAGGTCTCCGAGTATATGTAATATTAAGCAAAAATATACAAAAACGGCCAGTTTTGAGATTCGAGCTATTTCTTCAAAAGGCTTGAAAAACGTAAGTTTTGGGAAAATAAACCCTTTTTCAAACTTAGCATGTTATTGCTCTCGAATCTAAGTAATATTAACCAAAACCTGGAAAAACGGCCGTTTTTAAGGTTTGATCTATTTTCGAAAAAAGAAGGGAAAAACAAGGGTTTTTGGGGATAAGGCAAATATCCTTAACTCATCGAATCAAGGTCTCCGAGTATAAGTAAAATTAAGCAAAAACATGCAAAAACTGCCAGTTTTAAGATTTGAGCGATTTCTTTAAAAAGGCTTGAAAAACGTCAGTTTTGGAAAAATCAACCGTTCTTTAAACTTTCCGGGTTATTTCTCTCGAATCTAAGTAATATTAACCAAAACCTGGAAAAACGGCCTTTTTTAGGATTAAATCTATTTCCTAAAAAAGTAGGAAAAAACGGGTGTTTTTTGGATAAGGCAAATATCGTTAACTTATCGAATCAAGGTCTCCGAGTATAAGTAATATTAAGCAAAAACATGCAAAAACGGCCAGGTTTCAGATTCGAGCGATTTGGTAAAAAGGCTTGAAAAACGTCAGTTTTGGGAAAATAAACCGTTTTTCAAACTTACCAAGTTATTGCTCTCGAATTTAAGTAATATTAACCAAAACCTGGAAAAACGGCCATTTTAAGGTTTTATCTATTTCCTAAAAATTTGGGAAAAACGGGTGTTTTTTGGATAATGCAAATATCCTTAACTTATCGAATCAAGGTCTCCGAGTATATGTAATATTAAGCAAAAACATGCAAAAACGGCCCCTTTTAAGATTCGAGCTATTTCTTCAAAAGGCTTGAAAAACGTAGGTTTGAGGAAAATGAACCGTTTTTCAAACTTACCAAGTTATTGCTCTCGAATCTGAGGAATATTAACCAAAACCTGGAAAACGGCCGTTTTTAAGGTTTGATCTATTTCCTAAAAAAGTAGGAAAAAACGGGTGTTTTTTGGATAATGCAAATATCCTTAACTTATCAAATTAAGGTCTCCGAGAAAAGTAATATTAAGCAAAAACATGCAAAAACGGCCAGTTTTGAGATTCGAGCTATTTCTTCAAAAGGCTTGAAAAACGTATGTTTTGGAAAAATAAACCGTTTTTTAAACTTAGCCTGTTATGGCTCTCGAATCTAAGTAATATTAACCAAAACCTGGAAAAACGGCCGTTTTTAAGGTTTGAACTATTTTCGAAAAAAGAAGGGAAAAACAAGGGTTTTTTAGGATAAGGCAAATATCCCTAACTTATCGAATCAAGGTCTCCGAGTATAAGTAATATTAAGCAAAAACATGCAAAAACGGCCAGTTTTGAGATTTGAGCGATTTCTTTAAAAAGGCTTGAAAAACGTCAGTTTTGGAAAAATATACCATTTTTCAAACTTTCCAAGTTATTTCTCTCGAATCTAATTAATATTAACCAAAACCTGGAAAAACGGCCTTTTTTACGATTGAATCTATTTCCTAAAAAAGTAGGAAAAAACGGGTATTTTTTGGATAAGGCAAATATCCTTAACTTATCAAATTAAGGTCTCCGAGGAAAGTAATATTAAGCAAAAACATGCAAAAACGGCCAGTTTGGAGATTCGAAATATTTCTTCAAAAGGCTTGAAAAACGTAGGTTTGGGAAAATAAACCGGTTTCAAACTTACCAAGTTATTGCTCTCGAATTTAAGTAATAGTAACCAAAACCTGGATAAACGGCGGTTTTTAAGGTTTGATCTATTGCCTAAAAAAGTTGGGAAAAACAGGTGTTTTTTGGATAATGCAAATATCCTTAACTTATCGAATCAAGGTCTCCGAGTATATGTAATATTAAGCAAAAACATGCAAAAACGGCCAGTTTTGAGATTCGAGTGATTTCTTTAAAAAGGCTTGAAAAACGTCGGTTTGGGAAAATAAACCGTTTTTCAAACTTACCAATTTATTGCTCTCGAATTCAAGTAATATCAACCAAAACCTGAAAAAACGGCTGTTTTTAAGGTTTGATCTATTTCCTAAAAAAGTTGGGAAAAACGGGTGTTTTTTGGATAATGCAAATATCCTTAACTTATCGAATCAAGGTCTCCGAGTATAGGTAATATTACGCAAAAACATGCAAAAAAGGCCACTTTTAAGACTCGAGCTATTTCTTCAAAAGGCTTGAAAAACGTAAGTTTGGGGAAAATAAACCGTTTTTCAAACTTACCAAACTTACGTTTTTCAAGCCTTTTGAAGAAATAGCTCGAATCTTAAAAGTAATATTAACCAAAACCTGGAAAATCGTCTGATTTTAAGGTTTAAACCATTTCCTAAAAAAAATTGAAAAACTGGTGTTTCTTGGATAATACAAATATCTTCAACTTATCAAATTAAGGTCTCCGAGCAAAGTAATATTAAGCAAAAACATGCAAAAACGGCCACTTTTAAGATTCGAGCTATTTCTTCAAAAAGGCTTGAAAAGCGTAAGTTTTAGGAAAATAAACCGTTTTTCAAACTTAGCAAGTTATTGCTCTCGAATCTAAGTAATATTAACCAAAACCTGGAAAAACGGCCGTTTTTAAGGTTTGATCTATTTCCTAAAAAAGAAGGGAAAAACGGGAGGTTTTTGGATAATGCAAATATCCTTAACATATCGAATCAAGGTCTCCGAGTATATGTAATATTAAGCAAAAACATGCAAAAACGGCCAGTTTTGAGATTCGAGAGATTTCTTTAAAAAGGCTTGAAAAACGTCAGTTTTGGGAAAATAAACCGTTTTTAAAACTTTATAAGTTATTGCTCTCAAATCTAAGTAATATTAACCAAAACCTGGAAAAACGGCCGTTTTTAAGGTTTGATCTATTTCCTAAAAAAGTAGGGAAAAACGGGTGTTTTTTGGATAAGGCAAATATCCTTAACTTATCGAATCAAGGTCTCCGAGTATAAGTAATATTAAGCAAAAACATGCAAAAACTGCCAGTTTTAAGATTCGAGCAATTTCTTTAAAAAGGCTTGAAAAACGTCAGTTTTGAAAAAATAAACCGTTTTTTAAACTTTCCAGGTTATTTCTCTCGAATCTAAGTAATATTAACCAAAACGTGGAAAAACGGCCTTTTTTAGGATTAAATCTATTTCCTAAAAAAGTAGGAAAAAACGGGTGTTTTTTGGATAAGGCAAATATCGTTAACCTATCGAATCAAGGTCTCCGAGTATAAGTAATATTAAGCAAAAACATGCAAAAACGGCCAGTTTTGAGATTCGACCTATTTCTTTAAAAAGGCTTGAAAAACGTCAGTTTTGGGAAAATAAACCGTTTTTCAAACTTACCAAGTTATTGCTCTCGAATCTAAGTAATATTGACCAAAACCCCGAAAAACTGCTGTTTTTAAGATTTGATCTATTTCCTAAAAAATTAGCGAAAAACGGGTGTTTTTTAAATAATGCAAATATCCTAACTTATCGAATCAAGGTCTCCGTGAATAAGTAATATTAAGCAAAAACATGCAAAAACGGCCAGTTTTGATATTCAAGCGATTTCTATAAAAAGGCTTGAAAAACATCAGTTTTGGAAAAATAAACCGTTTTTCAAACTTAGCAGGTTATTGCTCTCAAATATAAGTAATATTAACCAAAACCTGGAAAAACGGCTGATTTTAAGGTTTGTTCCATTTCCTTAAAAAGATTGAAAAACGGGAGTTTTTTGGAAAATACAAATATCTTCAACTTATCGAATCAAGGTCTCCGAGTATATGTAATATTAAGCAAAAACATGCAAAAACAGCCAGTTTTAAGATTCGAGCTATTTCTTAAAAAAGGCTTGAAAAACGTCAGTTTTGGGAAAATAAACCGTTTTTCAAACTTACCAAGTTATTGCTCTCGAATCTAAGTAATATTAACCAAAACCTGGAAAAACGGCCGTTTTTAAGGTTTGAACTATTTCCTAAAAAAGTAGGGAAAAACGGGTGTTTTTTGGATAAGGCATATATCCTTAACTTATCGAATCAAGGTCTCCGAGTATAAGTAATATTAAGCAAAAACATGCAAAAACGGCCAGTTTTGAGATTTGAGCGATTTCTTTAAAAAGGCTTGAAAAACGTCAGTTTTGGGAAAATAAACCGTTTTTCAAACTTACCAAGTTATTGCTCTCGAATCTAAGTAATATTTACCAAAACCTGGAAAAACGGCCGTTTTTAAGGGTTGATCTATTTCCTAAAAAAGTAAGGAAAAACGGGTGTTTTTTGGATAATGCAAATATCCTTAACTTATCAAATTAAGGTCTCCGAGGAAAGTAATATTAAGCAAAAACATGCAAAAACGGCCAGTTTGGAGATTCGAAATATTTCTTCAAAAGGCTTGAAAAACGTAAGTTTTGGAAAAATAAACCGTTATTCAAACTTTCCAAGATATTTCTCTCGAATCGAAGTAATATTAACCAAAACCTGCAAAAACGGCCGTTTTTAAGGTTTGAACTATTTCCTAAAAAAGTAGGGAAAAACGGGTGTTTTTTGGATAAGGCATATATCCTTAACTTATCGAATCAAGGTCTCCGAGTATAAGTAATATTAAGCAAAAACATGCAAAAACGGCCAGTTTTGAGATTTGAGCGATTTCTTTAAAAAGGCTTGAAAAACGTAAGTTTTGGGAAAATAAACCGTTTTTCAAACTTAGCAAGTTATTGCTCTCGAATCTAAGTAATATTAACCAAAACCTGGAAAAATTGCCGTTTTTAAGGTTTGATCTATTTCCTAAAAAGTAGGAAAAAACGGGTGTTTTTTGGATAATGCAAATATCCTTAACATATCGAATCAAGGTCTCCGAGTATAAATAATATTAAGCAAAAACATGCAAAAACGGCCAGTTTTGAGATTGGAGAGATTTCTTTAAAAAGGCTTGAAAAACGTCAGTTTTGGGAAAATAAACCGTTTTTAAAACTTACCAAGTTATTGCTCTCGAATCTAAGTAATATTAACCAAAACCTGGAAAAACGGCCGTTTTTAAGGTTTGATCCATTTCCTAAAAAAGTAGGGAAAAACGGGTGTTTTTTGGATAAGGCAAAAATCCTTAACTTATCGAATCAAGGTCTCCGAGTATAAGTAATATTAAGCAAAAACATGCAAAAACGGCCAGGTTTCAGATTCGAGCGATTTGGTAAAAAGGCTTGAAAAACGTCAGTTTTGGGAAAATAAACCGTTTTTCAAACTTACCAAGTTATTGCTCTCGAATTTAAGTAATATTAACCAAAACCTGGAAAAACGGCCATTTTAAGGTTTTATCTATTTCCTAAAAAAGTTGGGAAAAACGGGTGTTTTTTGGATAATGCAAATATCCTTAACTTATCGAATCAAGGTCTCCGAGTATATGTAATATTAAGCAAAAACATGCAAAAACGGCCCCTTTTAAGATTCGAGCTATTTCTTCAAAAGGCTTGAAAAACGTAGGTTTGAGGAAAATGAACCGTTTTTCAAACTTACCAAGTTATTGCTCTCGAATCTGAGGAATATTAACCAAAACCTGGAAAACGGCCGTTTTTAAGGTTTGATCTATTTCCTAAAAAAGTAGGAAAAAACGGGTGTTTTTTGGATAATGCAAATATCCTTAACTTATCAAATTAAGGTCTCCGAGAAAAGTAATATTAAGCAAAAACATGCAAAAACGGCCAGTTTTGAGATTCGAGCTATTTCTTCAAAAGGCTTGAAAAACGTATGTTTTGGAAAAATAAACCGTTTTTTAAACTTAGCCTGTTATGGCTCTCGAATCTAAGTAATATTAACCAAAACCTGGAAAAACGGCCGTTTTTAAGGTTTGAACTATTTTCGAAAAAAGAAGGGAAAAACAAGGGTTTTTTGGGATAAGGCAAATATCCCTAACTTATCGAATCAAGGTCTCCGAGTATAAGTAATATTAAGCAAAAACATGCAAAAACGGCCAGTTTTGAGATTTGAGCGATTTCTTTAAAAAGGCTTGAAAAACGTCAAATTTGGAAAAATAAACCATTTTTCAAACTTTCCAAGTTATTTCTCTCGAATCTAATTAATATTAACCAAAACCTGGAAAAACGGCCTTTTTTACGATTAAATCTATTTCCTAAAAAAGTAGAAAAAAACGGGTATTTTTTGGATAAGGCAAATATCCTTAACTTATCAAATTAAGGTCTCCGAGGAAAGTAATATTAAGCAAAAACATGCAAAAACGGCCAGTTTGGAGATTCGAAATATTTCTTCAAAAGGCTTGAAAAACGTAGGTTTGGGAAAATAAACCGTTTTTCAAACTTACCAAGTTATTGCTCTCGAATTTAAGTAATAGTAACCAAAACCTGGAAAACGGCGGTTTTTAAGGTTTGATCTATTCCCTAAAAAAGTTGGGAAAAACAGGTGTTTTTTGGATAATGCAAATATCCTTAACTTATCGAATCAAGGTCTCCGAGTATATGTAATATTAAGCAAAAACATGCAAAAACGGCCAGTTTTGAGATTCGAGTGATTTCTTTAAAAAGGCTTGAAAAACGTCGGTTTGGGAAAATAAACCGTTTGTCAAACTTACCAATTTATTGCTCTCGAATTCAAGTAATATCAACCAAAACCTGAAAAAACGGCTGTTTTTAAGGTTTGATCTATTTCCTAAAAAAGTTGGGAAAAACGGGTGTTTTTTGGATAATGCAAATATCCTTAACTTATCGAATCAAGGTCTCCGAGTATAGGTAATATTAAGCAAAAACATGCAAAAAAGGCCACTTTTAAGACTCGAGCTATTTCTTCAAAAGGCTTAAAAATCGTAAGTTTGGGGAAAATAAACCGTTTTTCAAACTTACCAAACTTACGTTTTTCAAGCCTTTTGAAGAAATAGCTCGAATCTTAAAAGTAATATTAACCAAAACCTGGAAAATCGTCTGATTTTAAGGTTTAAACCATTTCCTAAAAAAAATTGAAAAACTGGTGTTTCTTGGATAATACAAATATCTTCAACTTATCAAATTAAGGTCTCCGAGCAAAGTAATATTAAGCAAAAACATGCAAAAACGGCCACTTTTAAGATTCGAGCTATTTCTTCAAAAAGGCTTGAAAAGCGTAAGTTTTGGGAAAATAAACCGTTTTTCAAACTTAGCAAGTTATTGCTCTCGAATCTAAGTAATATTAACCAAAACCTGGAAAAACGGCCGTTTTTAAGGTTTGATCTATTTCCTAAAAAAGAAGGGAAAAACGGGAGGTTTTTGGATAATGCAAATATCCTTAACATATCGAATCAAGGTCTCCGAGTATATGTAATATTAAGCAAAAACATGCAAAAACGGCCAGTTTTGAGATTCGAGAGATTTCTTTAAAAAGGCTTGAAAAACGTCAGTTTTGGGAAACTAAACCGTTTTTAAAACTTTATAAGTTATTGCTCTCGAATCTAAGTAATATTAACCAAAACCTGGAAAAACGGCCGTTTTTAAGGTTTGATCTATTTCCTAAAAAAGTAGGGAAAAACGGGTGTTTTTTGGATAAGGCAAATATCCTTAACTTATCGAATCAAGGTCTCCGAGTATAAGTAATATTAAGCAAAAACATGCAAAAACTGCCAGTTTTAAGATTCGAGCAATTTCTTTAAAAAGGCTTGAAAAACGTCAGTTTTAGAAAAATAAACCGTTTTTTAAACTTTCCAGGTTATTTCTCTCGAATCTAAGAAATATTAACCAAAACGTGGAAAAACGGCCTTTTTTAGGATTAAATCTATTTCCTAAAAAAGTAGGAAAAAACGGGTGTTTTTTGGATAAGGCAAATATCGTTAACTTATCGAATCAAGGTCTCCGAGTATAAGTAATATTAAGCAAAAACATGCAAAAACGGCCAGGTTTCAGATTCGAGCGATTTGGTAAAAAGGCTTGAAAAACGTCAGTTTTGGGAAAATAAACCGTTTTTCAAACTTACCAAGTTATTGCTCTCGAATTTAAGTAATATTACCCAAAACCTGGAAAAACGGCCATTTTAAGGTTTTATTCTATTTCCTAAAAAAGTTGGGAAAAACGGGTGTTTTTTGGATAATGCAAATATCTTTAACTTATCGAATCAAGGTCTCCGAGTATATGTAATATTAAGCAAAAACATGCAAAAACGGCACCTTTTAAGATTCGAGCTATTTCTTCAAAAGGCTTGAAAAACGTAAGTTTTGAGGAAAATGAACCGTTTTTAAAACTTACCAATTTATTGCTCTCGAATCTAAGTAATATTAACCAAAACCTGGAAAAACGGCCGTTTTTAAGGTTTGATCTATTTCCTCAAAAAGTAGGGAAAAACGGGTGTTTTTTGGATAAGGCAAATATCCTTAACTTATCGAATCAAGGTCTCCGAGTATAAGTAATATTAAGCAAAAACATGCAAAAACTGCCAGTTTTAAGATTCGAGCGATTTCTTTAAAAAGGCTTGAAAAACGTCAGTTTTGGAAAAATAAACCGTTTTTTAAACTTTCCGGGTTATTTCTCTCGAATCTAAGTAATATTAACCAAAACCTGGAAAAACGGCCTTTTTTAGGATTAAATCTATTTCCTAAAAAAGTAGGAAAAAACGGGTGTTTTTTGGATAAGGCAAATATAGTTAACTTATCGAATCAAGGTCTCCGAGTATAAGTAATATTAAGCAAAAACATGCAAAAACGGCCAGGTTTCAGATTCGAGCGATTTGGTAAAAAGGCTTGAAAAACGTCAGTTTTGGGAAAATAAACAGTTTTTCAAACTTACCAAGTTATTGCTCTCGAATTTAAGTAATATTAACCAAAACCTGGAAAAACGGCCATTTTAAGGTTTTATCTATTTCCTAAAAAAGTTGGGAAAAACGGGTGTTTTTTGGATAATGCAAATATCCTTAACTTATCGAATCAAGGTCTCCGAGTATATGTAATATTAAGCAAAAACATGCAAAAACGGCCCCTTTTAAGATTCGAGCTATTTCTTCAAAAGGCTTGAAAAACGTAGGTTTGAGGAAAATGAACCGTTTTTCAAACTTACCAAGTTATTGCTCTCGAATCTGAGGAATATTAATCAAAACCTGGAAAACGGCCGTTTTTAAGGTTTGATCTATTTCCTAAAAAAGTAGGAAAAAACGGGTGTTTTTTGGATAATGCAAATATCCTTAACTTATCAAATTAAGGTCTCCGAGAAAAGTAATATTAAGCAAAAACATGCAAAAACGGCCAGTTTTGAGATTCGAGCTATTTCTTCAAAAGGCTTGAAAAACGTAAGTTTTGGAAAAATAAACCGTTATTCAAACTTTCCAAGATATTTCTCTCGAATCGAAGTAATATTAACCAAAACCTGCAAAAACGGCCGTTTTTAAGGTTTGAACTATTTCCTAAAAAAGTAGGGAAAAACGGGTGTTTTTTGGATAAGGCATATATCCTTAACTTATCGAATCAAGGTCTCCGAGTATAAGTAATATTAAGCAAAAACATGCAAAAACGGCCAGTTTTGAGATTTGAGCGATTTCTTTAAAAAGGCTTGAAAAACGTAAGTTTTGGGAAAATAAACCGTTTTTCAAACTTAGCAAGTTATTGCTCTCGAATCTAAGTAATATTAACCAAAACCTGGAAAAATTGCCGTTTTTAAGGTTTGATCTATTTCCTAAAAAGTAGGAAAAAACGGGTGTTTTTTGGATAATGCAAATATCCTTAACATATCGAATCAAGGTCTCCGAGTATAAATAATATTAAGCAAAAACATGCAAAAACGGCCAGTTTTGAGATTGGAGAGATTTCTTTAAAAAGGCTTGAAAAACGTCAGTTTTGGGAAAATAAACCGTTTTTAAAACTTACCAAGTTATTGCTCTCGAATCTAAGTAATATTAACCAAAACCTGGAAAAACGGCCGTTTTTAAGGTTTGATCCATTTCCTAAAAAAGTAGGGAAAAACGGGTGTTTTTTGGATAAGGCAAAAATCCTTAACTTATCGAATCAAGGTCTCCGAGTATAAGTAATATTAAGCAAAAACATGCAAAAACGGCCAGGTTTCAGATTCGAGCGATTTGGTAAAAAGGCTTGAAAAACGTCAGTTTTGGGAAAATAAACCGTTTTTCAAACTTACCAAGTTATTGCTCTCGAATTTAAGTAATATTAACCAAAACCTGGAAAAACGGCCATTTTAAGGTTTTATCTATTTCCTAAAAAAGTTGGGAAAAACGGGTGTTTTTTGGATAATGCAAATATCCTTAACTTATCGAATCAAGGTCTCCGAGTATATGTAATATTAAGCAAAAACATGCAAAAACGGCCCCTTTTAAGATTCGAGCTATTTCTTCAAAAGGCTTGAAAAACGTAGGTTTGAGGAAAATGAACCGTTTTTCAAACTTACCAAGTTATTGCTCTCGAATCTGAGGAATATTAACCAAAACCTGGAAAACGGCCGTTTTTAAGGTTTGATCTATTTCCTAAAAAAGTAGGAAAAAACGGGTGTTTTTTGGATAATGCAAATATCCTTAACTTATCAAATTAAGGTCTCCGAGAAAAGTAATATTAAGCAAAAACATGCAAAAACGGCCAGTTTTGAGATTCGAGCTATTTCTTCAAAAGGCTTGAAAAACGTATGTTTTGGAAAAATAAACCGTTTTTTAAACTTAGCCTGTTATGGCTCTCGAATCTAAGTAATATTAACCAAAACCTGGAAAAACGGCCGTTTTTAAGGTTTGAACTATTTTCGAAAAAAGAAGGGAAAAACAAGGGTTTTTTGGGATAAGGCAAATATCCCTAACTTATCGAATCAAGGTCTCCGAGTATAAGTAATATTAAGCAAAAACATGCAAAAACGGCCAGTTTTGAGATTTGAGCGATTTCTTTAAAAAGGCTTGAAAAACGTCAAATTTGGAAAAATAAACCATTTTTCAAACTTTCCAAGTTATTTCTCTCGAATCTAATTAATATTAACCAAAACCTGGAAAAACGGCCTTTTTTACGATTAAATCTATTTCCTAAAAAAGTAGAAAAAAACGGGTATTTTTTGGATAAGGCAAATATCCTTAACTTATCAAATTAAGGTCTCCGAGGAAAGTAATATTAAGCAAAAACATGCAAAAACGGCCAGTTTGGAGATTCGAAATATTTCTTCAAAAGGCTTGAAAAACGTAGGTTTGGGAAAATAAACCGTTTTTCAAACTTACCAAGTTATTGCTCTCGAATTTAAGTAATAGTAACCAAAACCTGGAAAACGGCGGTTTTTAAGGTTTGATCTATTCCCTAAAAAAGTTGGGAAAAACAGGTGTTTTTTGGATAATGCAAATATCCTTAACTTATCGAATCAAGGTCTCCGAGTATATGTAATATTAAGCAAAAACATGCAAAAACGGCCAGTTTTGAGATTCGAGTGATTTCTTTAAAAAGGCTTGAAAAACGTCGGTTTGGGAAAATAAACCGTTTTTCAAACTTACCAATTTATTGCTCTCGAATTCAAGTAATATCAACCAAAACCTGAAAAAACGGCTGTTTTTAAGGTTTGATCTATTTCCTAAAAAAGTTGGGAAAAACGGGTGTTTTTTGGATAATGCAAATATCCTTAACTTATCGAATCAAGGTCTCCGAGTATAGGTAATATTAAGCAAAAACATGCAAAAAAGGCCACTTTTAAGACTCGAGCTATTTCTTCAAAAGGCTTAAAAATCGTAAGTTTGGGGAAAATAAACCGTTTTTCAAACTTACCAAACTTACGTTTTTCAAGCCTTTTGAAGAAATAGCTCGAATCTTAAAAGTAATATTAACCAAAACCTGGAAAATCGTCTGATTTTAAGGTTTAAACCATTTCCTAAAAAAATTGAAAAACTGGTGTTTCTTGGATAATACAAATATCTTCAACTTATCAAATTAAGGTCTCCGAGCAAAGTAATATTAAGCAAAAACATGCAAAAACGGCCACTTTTAAGATTCGAGCTATTTCTTCAAAAAGGCTTGAAAAGCGTAAGTTTTGGGAAAATAAACCGTTTTTCAAACTTAGCAAGTTATTGCTCTCGAATCTAAGTAATATTAACCAAAACCTGGAAAAACGGCCGTTTTTAAGGTTTGATCTATTTCCTAAAAAAGAAGGGAAAAACGGGAGGTTTTTGGATAATGCAAATATCCTTAACATATCGAATCAAGGTCTCCGAGTATATGTAATATTAAGCAAAAACATGCAAAAACGGCCAGTTTTGAGATTCGAGAGATTTCTTTAAAAAGGCTTGAAAAACGTCAGTTTTGGGAAACTAAACCGTTTTTAAAACTTTATAAGTTATTGCTCTCGAATCTAAGTAATATTAACCAAAACCTGGAAAAACGGCCGTTTTTAAGGTTTGATCTATTTCCTAAAAAAGTAGGGAAAAACGGGTGTTTTTTGGATAAGGCAAATATCCTTAACTTATCGAATCAAGGTCTCCGAGTATAAGTAATATTAAGCAAAAACATGCAAAAACTGCCAGTTTTAAGATTCGAGCAATTTCTTTAAAAAGGCTTGAAAAACGTCAGTTTTGGAAAAATAAACCGTTTTTTAAACTTTCCAGGTTATTTCTCTCGAATCTAAGAAATATTAACCAAAACGTGGAAAAACGGCCTTTTTTAGGATTAAATCTATTTCCTAAAAAAGTAGGAAAAAACGGGTGTTTTTTGGATAAGGCAAATATCGTTAACTTATCGAATCAAGGTCTCCGAGTATAAGTAATATTAAGCAAAAACATGCAAAAACGGCCAGGTTTCAGATTCGAGCGATTTGGTAAAAAGGCTTGAAAAACGTCAGTTTTGGGAAAATAAACCGTTTTTCAAACTTACCAAGTTATTGCTCTCGAATTTAAGTAATATTACCCAAAACCTGGAAAAACGGCCATTTTAAGGTTTTATTCTATTTCCTAAAAAAGTTGGGAAAAACGGGTGTTTTTTGGATAATGCAAATATCTTTAACTTATCGAATCAAGGTCTCCGAGTATATGTAATATTAAGCAAAAACATGCAAAAACGGCACCTTTTAAGATTCGAGCTATTTCTTCAAAAGGCTTGAAAAACGTAAGTTTTGAGGAAAATGAACCGTTTTTAAAACTTACCAATTTATTGCTCTCGAATCTAAGTAATATTAACCAAAACCTGGAAAAACGGCCGTTTTTAAGGTTTGATCTATTTCCTCAAAAAGTAGGGAAAAACGGGTGTTTTTTGGATAAGGCAAATATCCTTAACTTATCGAATCAAGGTCTCCGAGTATAAGTAATATTAAGCAAAAACATGCAAAAACTGCCAGTTTTAAGATTCGAGCGATTTCTTTAAAAAGGCTTGAAAAACGTCAGTTTTGGAAAAATAAACCGTTTTTTAAACTTTCCGGGTTATTTCTCTCGAATCTAAGTAATATTAACCAAAACCTGGAAAAACGGCCTTTTTTAGGATTAAATCTATTTCCTAAAAAAGTAGGAAAAAACGGGTGTTTTTTGGATAAGGCAAATATAGTTAACTTATCGAATCAAGGTCTCCGAGTATAAGTAATATTAAGCAAAAACATGCAAAAACGGCCAGGTTTCAGATTCGAGCGATTTGGTAAAAAGGCTTGAAAAACGTCAGTTTTGGGAAAATAAACAGTTTTTCAAACTTACCAAGTTATTGCTCTCGAATTTAAGTAATATTAACCAAAACCTGGAAAAACGGCCATTTTAAGGTTTTATCTATTTCCTAAAAAAGTTGGGAAAAACGGGTGTTTTTTGGATAATGCAAATATCCTTAACTTATCGAATCAAGGTCTCCGAGTATATGTAATATTAAGCAAAAACATGCAAAAACGGCCCCTTTTAAGATTCGAGCTATTTCTTCAAAAGGCTTGAAAAACGTAGGTTTGAGGAAAATGAACCGTTTTTCAAACTTACCAAGTTATTGCTCTCGAATCTGAGGAATATTAATCAAAACCTGGAAAACGGCCGTTTTTAAGGTTTGATCTATTTCCTAAAAAAGTAGGAAAAAACGGGTGTTTTTTGGATAATGCAAATATCCTTAACTTATCAAATTAAGGTCTCCGAGAAAAGTAATATTAAGCAAAAACATGCAAAAACGGCCAGTTTTGAGATTCGAGCTATTTCTTCAAAAGGCTTGAAAAACGTATGTTTTGGAAAAATAAACCGTTTTTTAAACTTAGCCTGTTATGGCTCTCGAATCTAAGTAATATTAACCAAAACCTGGAAAAACGGCCGTTTTTAAGGTTTGAACTATTTTCGAAAAAAGAAGGGAAAAACAAGGGTTTTTTGGGATAAGGCAAATATCCCTAACTTATCGAATCAAGGTCTCCGAGTATAAGTAATATTAAGCAAAAACATGCAAAAACGGCCAGTTTTGAGATTTGAGCGATTTCTTTAAAAAGGCTTGAAAAACGTCAGTTTTGGAAAAATAAACCATTTTTCAAACTTTCCAAGTTATTTCTCTCGAATCTAATTAATATTAACCAAAACCTGGAAAAACGGCCTTTTTTACGATTGAATCTATTTCCTAAAAAAGTAGGAAAAAATGGGTATTTTTTGGATAAGGCAAATATCCTTAACTTATCAAATTAAGGTCTCCGAGGAAAGTAATATTAAGCAAAAACATGCAAAAACGGCCAGTTTGGAGATTCGAAATATTTCTTCAAAAGGCTTGAAAAACGTAGGTTTGGGAAAATAAACCGTTTTTCAAACTAACTAAGTTATTGCTCTCGAATTTAAGTAATAGTAACCAAAACCTGGAAAAACGGCCGTTTTTAAGGTTTGATCTATTTCCTAAAAAAGAAGGGAAAAACGGGAGGTTTTTGGATAATGCAAATATCCTTAACATATCGAATCAAGGTCTCCGAGTATATGTAATATTAAGCAAAAACATGCAAAAACGGCCAGTTTTGAGATTCGAGAGATTTCTTTAAAAAGGCTTGAAAAACGTCAGTTTTGGGAAAATAAACCGTTTTTCAAACTTACCAAGTTATTGCTCTCGAATCTAAGTAATATTAACCAAAACCTGGAAAAACGGCCGTTTTTAAGGTTTGATCTATTTCCTAAAAAAGTAGGGAAAAACGGGTGTTTTTTGGATAAGGCAAATATCCTTAACTTATCGAATCAAGGTCTCCGAGTATAAGTAATATTAAGCAAAAACATGCAAAAACTGCCAGTTTTAAGATTCGAGCAATTTCTTTAAAAAGGCTTGAAAAACGTCAGTTTTGGAAAAATAAACCGTTTTTTAAACTTTCCGGGTTATTTCTCTCGAATCTAAGTAATATTAACCAAAACCTGGAAAAACGGCCTTTTTTAGGATTAAATCTATTTCCTAAAAAAGTAGGAAAAAACGGGTGTTTTTTGGATAAGGCAAATATAGTTAACTTATCGAATCAAGGTCTCCGAGTATAAGTAATATTAAGCAAAAACATGCAAAAACGGCCAGGTTTCAGATTCGAGCGATTTGGTAAAAAGGCTTGAAAAACGTCAGTTTTGGGAAAATAAACAGTTTTTCAAACTTACCAAGTTATTGCTCTCGAATTTAAGTAATATTAACCAAAACCTGGAAAAACGGCCATTTTAAGGTTTTATCTATTTCCTAAAAAAGTTGGGAAAAACGGGTGTTTTTTTGGATAATGCAAATATCCTTAACTTATCGAATCAAGGTCTCCGAGTATATGTAATATTAAGCAAAAACATGCAAAAACGGCCCCTTTTAAGATTCGAGCTATTTCTTCAAAAGGCTTGAAAAACGTAGGTTTGAGGAAAATGAACCGTTTTTCAAACTTACCAAGTTATTGCTCTCGAATCTGAGGAATATTAACCAAAACCTGGAAAACGGCTGTTTTTAAGGTTTGATCTATTTCCTAAAAAAGTAGGAAAAAACGGGTGTTTTTTGGATAATGCAAATATCCTTAACTTATCAAATTAAGGTCTCCGAGAAAAGTAATATTAAGCAAAAACATGCAAAAACGGCCAGTTTTGAGATTCGAGCTATTTCTTCAAAAGGCTTGAAAAACGTATGTTTTGGAAAAATAAACCGTTTTTTAAACTTAGCCTGTTATGGCTCTCGAATCTAAGTAATATTAACCAAAACCTGGAAAAACGGCCGTTTTTAAGGTTTGAACTATTTTCGAAAAAAGAAGGGAAAAACAAGGGTTTTTTGGGATAAGGCAAATATCCCTAACTTATCGAATCAAGGTCTCCGAGTATAAGTAATATTAAGCAAAAACATGCAAAAACGGCCAGTTTTGAGATTTGAGCGATTTCTTTAAAAAGGCTTGAAAAACGTCAGTTTTGGAAAAATAAACCATTTTTCAAACTTTCCAAGTTATTTCTCTCGAATCTAATTAATATTAACCAAAACCTGGAAAAACGGCCTTTTTTACGATTGAATCTATTTCCTAAAAAAGTAGGAAAAAACGGGTATTTTTTGGATAAGGCAAATATCCTTAACTTATCAAATTAAGGTCTCCGAGGAAAGTAATATTAAGCAAAAACATGCAAAAACGGCCAGTTTGGAGATTCGAAATATTTCTTCAAAAGGCTTGAAAAACGTAGGTTTGGGAAAATAAACCGTTTTTCAAACTAACTAAGTTATTGCTCTCGAATTTAAGTAATAGTAACCAAAACCTGGAAAAACGGCCGTTTTTAAGGTTTGATCTATTTCCTAAAAAAGAAGGGAAAAACGGGAGGTTTTTGGATAATGCAAATATCCTTAACATATCGAATCAAGGTCTCCGAGTATATGTAATATTAAGCAAAAACATGCAAAAACGGCCAGTTTTGAGATTCGAGAGATTTCTTTAAAAAGGCTTGAAAAACGTCAGTTTTGGGAAAATAAACCGTTTTTCAAACTTACCAAGTTATTGCTCTCGAATCTAAGTAATATTAACCAAAACCTGGAAAAACGGCCGTTTTTAAGGTTTGATCTATTTCCTAAAAAAGTAGGGAAAAACGGGTGTTTTTTGGATAAGGCAAATATCCTTAACTTATCGAATCAAGGTCTCCGAGTATAAGTAATATTAAGCAAAAACATGCAAAAACTGCCAGTTTTAAGATTCGAGCAATTTCTTTAAAAAGGCTTGAAAAACGTCAGTTTTGGAAAAATAAACCGTTTTTTAAACTTTCCGGGTTATTTCTCTCGAATCTAAGTAATATTAACCAAAACCTGGAAAAACGGCCTTTTTTAGGATTAAATCTATTTCCTAAAAAAGTAGGAAAAAACGGGTGTTTTTTGGATAAGGCAAATATAGTTAACTTATCGAATCAAGGTCTCCGAGTATAAGTAATATTAAGCAAAAACATGCAAAAACGGCCAGGTTTCAGATTCGAGCGATTTGGTAAAAAGGCTTGAAAAACGTCAGTTTTGGGAAAATAAACAGTTTTTCAAACTTACCAAGTTATTGCTCTCGAATTTAAGTAATATTAACCAAAACCTGGAAAAACGGCCATTTTAAGGTTTTATCTATTTCCTAAAAAAGTTGGGAAAAACGGGTGTTTTTTGGATAATGCAAATATCCTTAACTTATCGAATCAAGGTCTCCGAGTATATGTAATATTAAGCAAAAACATGCAAAAACGGCCCCTTTTAAGATTCGAGCTATTTCTTCAAAAGGCTTGAAAAACGTAGGTTTGAGGAAAATGAACCGTTTTTCAAACTTACCAAGTTATTGCTCTCGAATCTGAGGAATATTAACCAAAACCTGGAAAACGGCCGTTTTTAAGGTTTGATCTATTTCCTAAAAAAGTAGGAAAAAACGGGTGTTTTTTGGATAATGCAAATATCCTTAACTTATCAAATTAAGGTCTCCGAGAAAAGTAATATTAAGCAAAAACATGCAAAAACGGCCAGTTTTGAGATTCGAGCTATTTCTTCAAAAGGCTTGAAAAACGTATGTTTTGGAAAAATAAACCGTTTTTTAAACTTAGCCTGTTATGGCTCTCGAATCTAAGTAATATTAACCAAAACCTGGAAAAACGGCCGTTTTTAAGGTTTGAACTATTTTCGAAAAAAGAAGGGAAAAACAAGGGTTTTTTGGGATAAGGCAAATATCCCTAACTTATCGAATCAAGGTCTCCGAGTATAAGTAATATTAAGCAAAAACATGCAAAAACGGCCAGTTTTGAGATTTGAGCGATTTCTTTAAAAAGGCTTGAAAAACGTCAGTTTTGGAAAAATAAACCATTTTTCAAACTTTCCAAGTTATTTCTCTCGAATCTAATTAATATTAACCAAAACCTGGAAAAACGGCCTTTTTTACGATTGAATCTATTTCCTAAAAAAGTAGGAAAAAACGGGTATTTTTTGGATAAGGCAAATATCCTTAACTTATCAAATTAAGGTCTCCGAGGAAAGTAATATTAAGCAAAAACATGCAAAAACGGCCAGTTTGGAGATTCGAAATATTTCTTCAAAAGGCTTGAAAAACGTAGGTTTGGGAAAATAAACCGTTTTTCAAACTAACTAAGTTATTGCTCTCGAATTTAAGTAATAGTAACCAAAACCTGGAAAAACGGCCGTTTTTAAGGTTTGATCTATTTCCTAAAAAAGAAGGGAAAAACGGGAGGTTTTTGGATAATGCAAATATCCTTAACATATCGAATCAAGGTCTCCGAGTATATGTAATATTAAGCAAAAACATGCAAAAACGGCCAGTTTTGAGATTCGAGAGATTTCTTTAAAAAGGCTTGAAAAACGTCAGTTTTGGGAAAATAAACCGTTTTTAAAACTTACCAAGTTATTGCTCTCGAATCTAAGTAATATTAACCAAAACCTGGAAAAACGGCCGTTTTTAAGGTTTGATCTATTTCCTAAAAAAGTAGGGAAAAACGGGTGTTTTTTGGATAAGGCAAATATCCTTAACTTATCGAATCAAGGTCTCCGAGTATAAGTAATATTAAGCAAAAACATGCAAAAACTGCCAGTTTTAAGATTCGAGCGATTTCTTTAAAAAGGCTTGAAAAACGTCAGTTTTGGAAAAATAAACCGTTTTTTAAACTTTCCAGGTTATTTCTCTCGAATCTAAGTAATATTAACCAAAACGTGGAAAAACGGCCTTTTTTAGGATTAAATCTATTTCCTAAAAAAGTAGGAAAAAACGGGTGTTTTTTGGATAAGGCAAATATCGTTAACCTATCGAATCAAGGTCTCCGAGTATAAGTAATATTAAGCAAAAACATGCAAAAACGGCCAGTTTTGAGATTCGACCTATTTATTTAAAAAGGCTTGAAAAACGTCAGTTTTGGGAAAATAAACCGTTTTTCAAACTTACCAAGTTATTGCTCTCGAATCTAAGTAATATTGACCAAAACCCCGAAAAACTGCTGTTTTTAAGATTTGATCTATTTCCTAAAAAATTAGCGAAAAACGGGTGTTTTTTAAATAATGCAAATATCCTAACTTATCGAATCAAGGTCTCCGTGAATAAGTAATATTAAGCAAAAACATGCAAAAACGGCCAGTTTTGATATTCAAGCGATTTCTATAAAAAGGCTTGAAAAACATCAGTTTTGGAAAAATAAACCGTTTTTCAAACTTAGCAGGTTATTGCTCTCAAATATAAGTAATATTAACCAAAACCTGGAAAAACGGCCGTTTTTAAGGTTTGAACTATTTCCTAAACAAGTAGGGAAAAACGGGTGTTTTTTGGATAAGGCATATATCCTTAACTTATCGAATCAAGGTCTCCGAGTATAAGTAATATTAAGCAAAAACATGCAAAAACGGCCAGTTTTGAGATTTGAGCGATTTCTTTAAAAAGGCTTGAAAAACGTCAGTTTTGGGAAAATAAACCGTTTTTCAAACTTACCAAGTTATTGCTCTCGAATCTAAGTAATATTTACCAAAACCTGGAAAAACGGCCGTTTTTAAGGGTTGATCTATTTCCTAAAAAAGTAAGGAAAAACGGGTGTTTTTTGGATAATGCAAATATCCTTAACTTATCAAATTAAGGTCTCCGAGGAAAGTAATATTAAGCAAAAACATGCAAAAACGGCCAGTTTGGAGATTCGAAATATTTCTTCAAAAGGCTTGAAAAACGTAAGTTTTGGAAAAATAAACCGTTATTCAAACTTTCCAAGATATTTCTCTCGAATCGAAGTAATATTAACCAAAACCTGCAAAAACGGACTTTTTTTAGGATTGAATCTATTTCCTAAAAAAGTAGGAAAAAACGGGTGTTTTTTGGATAAGGCAAATATCCTTAACTTATCGAATCAAGGTCTCCGAGTATAAGTAATATTAAGCAAAAACATGCAAAAACGGCCAGTTTTGAGATTCGTGCGATTTCTATAAAAAGGCTTGAAAAACGTAGGTTTGGGAAAATAAACCGTTTTTCAAACTTACTAAGTTATTGCTCTCGAATTTAAGTAATATTAACCAAAACCTGGAAAAACGGCGGTTTTTAAGGTTTGATCTATTTCCTAAAAAAGTTGGGAAAAACAGGTGTTTTTTGGATAATGCAAATATCCTTAACTTATCGAATCAAGGTCTCCGAGTATATGTAATATTAAGCAAAAAAATGCAAAAACGGCCAGTTTTGAGATTCGAGTGATTTCTTTAAAAAGGCTTGAAAAACGTCGGTTTGGGAAAATAAACCGTTTTTCAAACTTACCAATTTATTGCTCTCGAATTTAAGTAATATCAACCAAAACCTGAAAAAACGGCTGTTTTTAAGGTTTGATCTATTTCCTAAAAAAGTTGGGAAAAACAGGTGTTTTTTGGATAATGCAAATATCCTTAACTTATCGAATCAAGGTCTCCGAGTATATGTAATATTAAGCAAAAACATGCAAAAAAGGCCACTTTAAAGATTCGAGCTATTTCTTCAAAAGGCTTAAAAACCGTAAGTTTTGGGAAAATAAACCGTTTTTCAAACTTACCAAGTTATTGCTCTCGAATCTAAGTAATATTAACCAAAATCTGGAAAAACGGCTGATTTTAAGGTTTAAACCATTTCCGAAAAAAAATTGAAAAACTGGTGTTTCTTGGATAATACAAATATCTTCAACTTATCAAATTAAGGTCTCCGAGCAAAGTAATATTAAGCAAAAACATGCAAAAACAACCACTTTTAAGATTCGAGCTATTTCTTCAAAAAGGCTTGAAAAACGTAAGTTTTGGGAAAATAAACCGTTTTTCAAACTTAGCAAGTTATTGCTCTCGAATCTAAGTAATATTAACCAAAACCTGGAAAAATTGCCGTTTTTAAGGTTTGATCTATTTCCTAAAAAGTAGGAAAAAACGGGTGTTTTTTGGATAATGCAAATATCCTTAACATATCGAATCAAGGTCTCCGAGTATAAATAATATTAAGCAAAAACATGCAAAAACGGCCAGTTTTGAGATTGGAGAGATTTCTTTAAAAAGGCTTGAAAAACGTCAGTTTTGGGAAAATAAACCGTTTTTAAAACTTACCAAGTTATTGCTCTCGAATCTAAGTAATATTAACCAAAACCTGGAAAAACGGCCGTTTTTAAGGTTTGATCCATTTCCTAAAAAAGTAGGGAAAAACGGGTGTTTTTTGGATAAGGCAAAAATCCTTAACTTATCGAATCAAGGTCTCCGAGTATAAGTAATATTAAGCAAAAACATGCAAAAACGGCCAGGTTTCAGATTCGAGCGATTTGGTAAAAAGGCTTGAAAAACGTCAGTTTTGGGAAAATAAACCGTTTTTCAAACTTACCAAGTTATTGCTCTCGAATTTAAGTAATATTAACCAAAACCTGGAAAAACGGCCATTTTAAGGTTTTATCTATTTCCTAAAAAAGTTGGGAAAAACGGGTGTTTTTTGGATAATGCAAATATCCTTAACTTATCGAATAAAGGTCTCCGAGTATATGTAATATTAAGCAAAAACATGCAAAAACGGCCCCTTTTAAGATTCGAGCTATTTCTTCAAAAGGCTTGAAAAACGTAGGTTTGAGGAAAATGAACCGTTTTTCAAACTTACCAAGTTATTGCTCTCGAATCTGAGGAATATTAACCAAAACCTGGAAAACGGCCGTTTTTAAGGTTTGATCTATTTCCTAAAAAAGTAGGAAAAAACGGGTGTTTTTTGGATAATGCAAATATCCTTAACTTATCAAATTAAGGTCTCCGAGAAAAGTAATATTAAGCAAAAACATGCAAAAACGGCCAGTTTTGAGATTCGAGCTATTTCTTCAAAAGGCTTGAAAAACGTATGTTTTGGAAAAATAAACCGTTTTTTAAACTTAGCCTGTTATGGCTCTCGAATCTAAGTAATATTAACCAAAACCTGGAAAAACGGCCGTTTTTAAGGTTTGAACTATTTTCGAAAAAAGAAGGGAAAAACAAGGGTTTTTTGGGATAAGGCAAATATCCCTAACTTATCGAATCAAGGTCTCCGAGTATAAGTAATATTAAGCAAAAACATGCAAAAACGGCCAGTTTTGAGATTTGAGCGATTTCTTTAAAAAGGCTTGAAAAACGTCAAATTTGGAAAAATAAACCATTTTTCAAACTTTCCAAGTTATTTCTCTCGAATCTAATTAATATTAACCAAAACCTGGAAAAACGGCCTTTTTTACGATTAAATCTATTTCCTAAAAAAGTAGAAAAAAACGGGTATTTTTTGGATAAGGCAAATATCCTTAACTTATCAAATTAAGGTCTCCGAGGAAAGTAATATTAAGCAAAAACATGCAAAAACGGCCAGTTTGGAGATTCGAAATATTTCTTCAAAAGGCTTGTAAAACGTAGGTTTGGGAAAATAAACCGTTTTTCAAACTTACCAAGTTATTGCTCTCGAATTTAAGTAATAGTAACCAAAACCTGGAAAACGGCGGTTTTTAAGGTTTGATCTATTGCCTAAAAAAGTTGGGAAAAACAGGTGTTTTTTGGATAATGCAAATATCCTTAACTTATCGAATCAAGGTCTCCGAGTATATGTAATATTAAGCAAAAACATGCAAAAACGGCCAGTTTTGAGATTCGAGTGATTTCTTTAAAAAGGCTTGAAAAACGTCGGTTTGGGAAAATAAACCGTTTTTCAAACTTACCAATTTATTGCTCTCGAATTCAAGTAATATCAACCAAAACCTGAAAAAACGGCTGTTTTTAAGGTTTGATCTATTTCCTAAAAAAGTTGGGAAAAACGGGTGTTTTTTGGATAATGCAAATATCCTTAACTTATCGAATCAAGGTCTCCGAGTATAGGTAATATTAAGCAAAAACATGCAAAAAAGGCCACTTTTAAGACTCGAGCTATTTCTTCAAAAGGCTTAAAAATCGTAAGTTTGGGGAAAATAAACCGTTTTTCAAACTTACCAAACTTACGTTTTTCAAGCCTTTTGAAGAAATAGCTCGAATCTTAAAAGTAATATTGACCAAAACCTGGAAAATCGTCTGATTTTAAGGTTTAAACCATTTCCTAAAAAAAATTGAAAAACTGGTGTTTCTTGGATAATACAAATATCTTCAACTTATCAAATTAAGGTCTCCGAGCAAAGTAATATTAAGCAAAAACATGCAAAAACGGCCACTTTTAAGATTCGAGCTATTTCTTCAAAAAGGCTTGAAAAGCGTAAGTTTTGGGAAAATAAACCGTTTTTCAAACTTAGCAAGTTATTGCTCTCGAATCTAAGTAATATTAACCAAAACCTGGAAAAACGGCCGTTTTTAAGGTTTGATCTATTTCCTAAAAAAGAAGGGAAAAACGGGAGGTTTTTGGATAATGCAAATATCCTTAACATATCGAATCAAGGTCTCCGAGTATATGTAATATTAAGCAAAAACATGCAAAAACGGCCAGTTTTGAGATTCGAGAGATTTCTTTAAAAAGGCTTGAAAAACGTCAGTTTTGGGAAAATAAACCGTTTTTAAAACTTTATAAGTTATTGCTCTCGAATCTAAGTAATATTAACCAAAACCTGGAAAAACGGCCGTTTTTAAGGTTTGATCTATTTCCTAAAAAAAGTAGGGAAAAACGGGTGTTTTTTGGATAAGGCAAATATCCTTAACTTATCGAATCAAGGTCTCCGAGTATAAGTAATATTAAGCAAAAACATGCAAAAACTGCCAGTTTTAAGATTCGAGCAATTTCTTTAAAAAGGCTTGAAAAACGTCAGTTTTGGAAAAATAAACCGTTTTTTAAACTTTCCAGGTTATTTCTCTCGAATCTAAGAAATATTAACCAAAACGTGGAAAAACGGCCTTTTTTAGGATTAAATCTATTTCCTAAAAAAGTAGGAAAAAACGGGTGTTTTTTGGATAAGGCAAATATCGTTAACTTATCGAATCAAGGTCTCCGAGTATAAGTAATATTAAGCAAAAACATGCAAAAACGGCCAGGTTTCAGATTCGAGCGATTTGGTAAAAAGGCTTGAAAAACGTCAGTTTTGGGAAAATAAACCGTTTTTCAAACTTACCAAGTTATTGCTCTCGAATTTAAGTAATATTACCCAAAACCTGGAAAAACGGCCATTTTAAGGTTTTATTCTATTTCCTAAAAAAGTTGGGAAAAACGGGTGTTTTTTGGATAATGCAAATATCTTTAACTTATCGAATCAAGGTCTCCGAGTATATGTAATATTAAGCAAAAACATGCAAAAACGGCACCTTTTAAGATTCGAGCTATTTCTTCAAAAGGCTTGAAAAACGTAAGTTTTGAGGAAAATGAACCGTTTTTAAAACTTACCAATTTATTGCTCTCGAATCTAAGTAATATTAACCAAAACCTGGAAAAACGGCCGTTTTTAAGGTTTGATCTATTTCCTCAAAAAGTAGGGAAAAACGGGTGTTTTTTGGATAAGGCAAATATCCTTAACTTATCGAATCAAGGTCTCCGAGTATAAGTAATATTAAGCAAAAACATGCAAAAACTGCCAGTTTTAAGATTCGAGCGATTTCTTTAAAAAGGCTTGAAAAACGTCAGTTTTGGAAAAATAAACCGTTTTTTAAACTAACCGGGTTATTTCTCTCGAATCTAAGTAATATTAACCAAAACCTGGAAAAACGGCCTTTTTTAGGATTAAATCTATTTCCTAAAAAAGTAGGAAAAAACGGGTGTTTTTTGGATAAGGCAAATATAGTTAACTTATCGAATCAAGGTCTCCGAGTATAAGTAATATTAAGCAAAAACATGCAAAAACGGCCAGGTTTCAGATTCGAGCGATTTGGTAAAAAGGCTTGAAAAACGTCAGTTTTGGGAAAATAAACAGTTTTTCAAACTTACCAAGTTATTGCTCTCGAATTTAAGTAATATTAACCAAAACCTGGAAAAACGGCCATTTTAAGGTTTTATCTATTTCCTAAAAAAGTTGGGAAAAACGGGTGTTTTTTGGATAATGCAAATATCCTTAACTTATCGAATCAAGGTCTCCGAGTATATGTAATATTAAGCAAAAACATGCAAAAACGGCCCCTTTTAAGATTCGAGCTATTTCTTCAAAAGGCTTGAAAAACGTAGGTTTGAGGAAAATGAACCGTTTTTCAAACTTACCAAGTTATTGCTCTCGAATCTGAGGAATATTAACCAAAACCTGGAAAACGGCCGTTTTTAAGGTTTGATCTATTTCCTAAAAAAGTAGGAAAAAACGGGTGTTTTTTGGATAATGCAAATATCCTTAACTTATCAAATTAAGGTCTCCGAGAAAAGTAATATTAAGCAAAAACATGCAAAAACGGCCAGTTTTGAGATTCGAGCTATTTCTTCAAAAGGCTTGAAAAACGTATGTTTTGGAAAAATAAACCGTTTTTTAAACTTAGCCTGTTATGGCTCTCGAATCTAAGTAATATTAACCAAAACCTGGAAAAACGGCCGTTTTTAAGGTTTGAACTATTTTCGAAAAAAGAAGGGAAAAACAAGGGTTTTTTGGGATAAGGCAAATATCCCTAACTTATCGAATCAAGGTCTCCGAGTATAAGTAATATTAAGCAAAAACATGCAAAAACGGCCAGTTTTGAGATTTGAGCGATTTCTTTAAAAAGGCTTGAAAAACGTCAGTTTTGGAAAAATAAACCATTTTTCAAACTTTCCAAGTTATTTCTCTCGAATCTAATTAATATTAACCAAAACCTGGAAAAACGGCCTTTTTTACGATTGAATCTATTTCCTAAAAAAGTAGGAAAAAACGGGTATTTTTTGGATAAGGCAAATATCCTTAACTTATCAAATTAAGGTCTCCGAGGAAAGTAATATTAAGCAAAAACATGCAAAAACGGCCAGTTTGGAGATTCGAAATATTTCTTCAAAAGGCTTGAAAAACGTAGGTTTGGGAAAATAAACCGTTTTTCAAACTAACTAAGTTATTGCTCTCGAATTTAAGTAATAGTAACCAAAACCTGGAAAAACGGCCGTTTTTAAAGTTTGATCTATTTCCTAAAAAAGAAGGGAAAAACGGGAGGTTTTTGGATAATGCAAATATCCTTAACATATCGAATCAAGGTCTCCGAGTATATGTAATATTAAGCAAAAACATGCAAAAACGGCCAGTTTTGAGATTCGAGAGATTTCTTTAAAAAGGCTTGAAAAACGTCAGTTTTGGGAAAATAAACCGTTTTTCAAACTTACCAAGTTATTGCTCTCGAATCTAAGTAATATTAACCAAAACCTGGAAAAACGGCCGTTTTTAAGGTTTGATCTATTTCCTAAAAAAGTAGGGAAAAACGGGTGTTTTTTGGATAAGGCAAATATCCTTAACTTATCGAATCAAGGTCTCCGAGTATAAGTAATATTAAGCAAAAACATGCAAAAACTGCCAGTTTTAAGATTCGAGCAATTTCTTTAAAAAGGCTTGAAAAACGTCAGTTTTGGAAAAATAAACCGTTTTTTAAACTTTCCAGGTTATTTCTCTCGAATCTAAGTAATATTAACCAAAACGTGGAAAAACGGCCTTTTTTAGGATTAAATCTATTTCCTAAAAAAGTAGGAAAAAACGGGTGTTTTTTGGATAAGGCAAATATCGTTAACTTATCGAATCAAGGTCTCCGAGTATAAGTAATATTAAGCAAAAACATGCAAAAACGGCCAGGTTTCAGATTCGAGCGATTTGGTAAAAAGGCTTGAAAAACGTCAGTTTTGGGAAAATAAACCGTTTTTCAAACTTACCAAGTTATTGCTCTCGAATTTAAGTAATATTACCCAAAACCTGGAAAAACGGCCATTTTAAGGTTTTATTCTATTTCCTAAAAAAGTTGGGAAAAACGGGTGTTTTTTGGATAATGCAAATATCTTTAACTTATCGAATCAAGGTCTCCGAGTATATGTAATATTAAGCAAAAACATGCAAAAACGGCACCTTTTAAGATTCGAGCTATTTCTTCAAAAGGCTTGAAAAACGTAAGTTTTGAGGAAAATGAACCGTTTTTAAAACTTACCAATTTATTGCTCTCGAATCTAAGTAATATTAACCAAAACCTGGAAAAACGGCCGTTTTTAAGGTTTGATCTATTTCCTCAAAAAGTAGGGAAAAACGGGTGTTTTTTGGATAAGGCAAATATCCTTAACTTATCGAATCAAGGTCTCCGAGTATAAGTAATATTAAGCAAAAACATGCAAAAACTGCCAGTTTTAAGATTCGAGCGATTTCTTTAAAAAGGCTTGAAAAACGTCAGTTTTGGAAAAATAAACCGTTTTTTAAACTTTCCGGGTTATTTCTCTCGAATCTAAGTAATATTAACCAAAACCTGGAAAAACGGCCTTTTTTAGGATTAAATCTATTTCCTAAAAAAGTAGGAAAAAACGGGTGTTTTTTGGATAAGGCAAATATAGTTAACTTATCGAATCAAGGTCTCCGAGTATAAGTAATATTAAGCAAAAACATGCAAAAACGGCCAGTTTTGAGATTTGAGCGATTTCTTTAAAAAGGCTTGAAAAACGTCAGTTTTGGAAAAATAAACCATTTTTCAAACTTTCCAAGTTATTTCTCTCGAATCTAATTAATATTAACCAAAACCTGGAAAAACGGCCTTTTTTACGATTGAATCTATTTCCTAAAAAAGTAGGAAAAAACGGGTATTTTTTGGATAAGGCAAATATCCTTAACTTATCAAATTAAGGTCTCCGAGGAAAGTAATATTAAGCAAAAACATGCAAAAACGGCCAGTTTGGAGATTCGAAATATTTCTTCAAAAGGCTTGAAAAACGTCAGTTTTTGGAAAATAAACCGTTTTTCAAACCTACCAAGTTATTGCTCTCGAATTTAAGTAATATTAACCAAAACCTGGAAAAACGGCCATTCTAAGGTTTTATCTATTTCCTAAAAAAGTTGGGAAAAACGGGTGTTTTTTGGATAATGCAAATATCCTTAACTTATCGAATCAAGGTCTCCGAGTATAAGTAATATTAAGCAAAAACATGCAAAAACGACCAGTTTTGAGTTTCGAGCGATTTCTTTAAAAAGGCTTGAAAAACGTCAGTTTTGGAAAAATAAACCGTTTTTTAAACTTTCTAAGTAATTTCTCTCGAATCTAAGTAATATTAACCAAAACCTGGAAAAACGGCCTTTTTTAGGATTAAATCTATTTCCTAAAAAAGTAGGAAAAAACGGGTGTTTTTTGGATAAGGCAAATATCGTTAACTTATCGATTCAAGGTCCCCGAGTATAAGTAATATTAAGCAAAAACATGCAAAAACGGCCGGTTTTGAGATTCGAGCGATTTCTTTAAAAAGGCTTGAAAAACGTCAGTTTTGGGAAAATAAACCGTTTTTCAAACTTACCAAGTTATTGCTCTCGAATCTAAGTAATATTAACTAAAACCTGGAAAAACGGCCGTTTTTAAGTTTGATCTATTTCCAAGAAAAAGTAGGGAAAAACGGGTCTTTTTGGGATAAGGCAAATATCGTTAACTTATCGATTCAAGGTCTCCGAGTATAAGTAATATTAAGCCAAAACATGCAAAAACGACCAGTTTTGAGATTCGAGCGATTTTTTTAAAAAGGCTTGAAAAACGTCAGTTTGGGAAAATAAACCGTTTTTCAAACTTACCAAGTTATTGCTCTCGAATTTAAGTAATATTAACCAAAACCTGGAAAAACGGCCATTCTAAGGTTTTATCTATTTCCTAAAAAAGTTGGGAAAAACGGGTGTTTTTTGGATAATGCAAATATCCTTAACTAATCGAATCAAGGTCTCCGAGTATAAGTAATATTAAGCAAAAACATGCAAAAACGACCAGTTTTGAGTTTCGAGCGATTTCTTTAAAAAGGCTTGAAAAACGTCAGTTTTGGAAAAATAAACCGTTTTTCAAACTTACCAAGTTATTGCTCTCGAATCTAAGTTATATTAACCAAAACCTGGAAAAACCGCTGTTTTTAAGGTTTGATCTATTTCCTAAAAAAGGAGGGGAAAATGGGTGTATTTTGGATAAGGCAAATATCCTTAACTTATCGAATCAAGGTCTCCGAGTATAAGTAATATTAAGCAAAAACATGCAAAAACGACCAGTTTTGAGATTCGAGCGATTTCTTTAAAAAGGCTTAAAAAACGTCAGTTTGGGAAAATAAACCGTTTTTCAAACTTACCAAGTTATTGCTCTCGAATTTAAGTAATATTAACCAAAACCTGAAAAAACGGCCATTTTAAGGTTTGATCTATTTCCTACAAAAGTTAGGAAAAACGGGTGTTTTTTGGATAATGCAAATATCCTTAACTTATCGAATCAAGGTCTCCGAGTATAAGTAATATTAAGCAAAAACATGCAAAAACGGCCAGTTTTGAGATTTGAGCGTTTTTTTTAAAAAGGCTTGAAAAACGTCAGTTTTGGAAAAATAAACCGTTTTTCGAACTTTCCAAGTTATTTCTCTCGAATCTAAGTAATATTAACCAAAACCTGGAAAAACGGCCGTTTTTAAGGTTTGATCTCTTTCCTAAAAAAGTAGGAAAAAACGGGTGTTTTTTGGATAATGCAAATATCCTTAACTTATCAAATTAAGGTCTCCGAGGAAAGTAATATTAAGCAAAAACATGCCAAAACGGCCAGTTTGGAGATTCGAAATATTTCTTCAAAAGGCTTGAAAAACGTAGGTTTGGTTTAATACACCGTTTTTCAAACTTACTAAGTTATTGCTCTCGAATTTAAGTAATAGTAACCAAAACCTGGAAAAACGGCGGTTTTTAAGGTTTGATCTATTTCCTAAAATAGTTGGGAAAAACAGGTGTTTTTTGGATAATGCAAATATCCTTAACTTATCGAATCAAGGTCTCCGAGTATATGTAATATTAAGCAAAAACATGCAAAAACGGCCAGTTTTGAGATTCGAGTGATTTCTTTAAAAAGGCTTGAAAAACGTCGGTTTGGGAAAATAAACCGTTTTTCAAACTTACCAATTTATTGCTCTCGAATTCAAGTAATATCAACCAAAACCTGAAAAAACGGCTGTTTTTAAGGTTTGATCTATTTCCTAAAAAAGTTGGGAAAAACGGGTGTTTTTTGGATAATGCAAATATCCTTAACTTATCGAATCAAGGTCTCCGAGTATAGGTAATATTACGCAAAAACATGCAAAAAAGGCCACTTTTAAGACTCGAGCTATTTCTTCAAAAGGCTTGAAAAACGTAAGTTTGGGGAAAATAAACCGTTTTTCAAACTTACCAAACTTACGTTTTTCAAGCCTTTTGAAGAAATAGCTCGAATCTTAAAAGTAATATTAACCAAAACCTGGAAAATCGTCTGATTTTAAGGTTTAAACCATTTCCTAAAAAAAATTGAAAAACTGGTGTTTCTTGGATAATACAAATATCTTCAACTTATCAAATTAAGGTCTCCGAGCAAAGTAATATTAAGCAAAAACATGCAAAAACGGCCACTTTTAAGATTCGAGCTATTTCTTCAAAAAGGCTTGAAAAGCGTAAGTTTCGGGAAAATAAACCGTTTTTCAAACTTAGCAAGTTATTGCTCTCGAATCTAAGTAATATTAACCAAAACCTGGAAAAACGGCCGTTTTTAAGGTTTGATCTATTTCCTAAAAAAGAAGGGAAAAACGGGAGGTTTTTGGATAATGCAAATATCCTTAACATATCGAATCAAGGTCTCCGAGTATATGTAATATTAAGCAAAAACATGCAAAAACGGCCAGTTTTGAGATTCGAGAGATTTCTTTAAAAAGGCTTGAAAAACGTCAGTTTTGGGAAAATAAACCGTTTTTAAAACTTTATAAGTTATTGCTCTCGAATCTAAGTAATATTAACCAAAACCTGGAAAAACGGCCGTTTTTAAGGTTTGATCTATTTCCTAAAAAAGTAGGGAAAAACGGGTGTTTTTTGGATAAGGCAAATATCCTTAACTTATCGAATCAAGGTCTCCGAGTATAAGTAATATTAAGCAAAAACATGCAAAAACTGCCAGTTTTAAGATACGAGCAATTTCTTTAAAAAGGCTTGAAAAACGTCAGTTTTGGAAAAATAAACCGTTTTTTAAACTTTCCAGGTTATTTCTCTCGAATCTAAGTAATATTAACCAAAACGTGGAAAAACGGCCTTTTTTAAGATTTGATCTATTTCCTAAAAAATTAGCGAAAAACGGGTGTTTTTTAAATAATGCAAATATCCTAACTTATCGAATCAAGGTCTCCGTGAATAAGTAATATTAAGCAAAAACATGCAAAAACGGCCAGTTTTGATATTCAAGCGATTTCTTTAAAAAGGCTTGAAAAACATCAGTTTTGGAAAAATAAACCGTTTTTCAAACTTAGCAGGTTATTGCTCTCAAATATAAGTAATATTAACCAAAACCTGGAAAAACGGCTGATTTTAAGGTTTGTTCCATTTCCTTAAAAAGATTGAAAAACGGGAGTTTTTTGGAAAATACAAATATCTTCAACTTATCGAATCAAGGTCTCCGAGTATATGTAATATTAAGCAAAAACATGCAAAAACAGCCAGTTTTAAGATTCGAGCTATTTCTTAAAAAAGGCTTGAAAAACGTCAGTTTTGGGAAAATAAACCGTTTTTCAAACTTACCAAGTTATTGCTCTCGAATCTAAGTAATATTAACCAAAACCTGGAAAAACGGCCGTTTTTAAGGTTTGAACTATTTCCTAAAAAAGTAGGGAAAAACGGGTGTTTTTTGGATAAGGCATATATCCTTAACTTATCGAATCAAGGTCTCCGAGTATAAGTAATATTAAGCAAAAACATGCAAAAACGGCCAGTTTTGAGATTTGAGCGATTTCTTTAAAAAGGCTTGAAAAACGTCAGTTTTGGGAAAATAAACTGTTTTTCAAACTTACCAAGTTATTGCTCTCGAATCTAAGTAATATTTACCAAAACCTGGAAAAACGGCCGTTTTTAAGGGTTGATCTATTTCCTAAAAAAGTAAGGAAAAACGGGTGTTTTTTGGATAATGCAAATATCCTTAACTTATCAAATTAAGGTCTCCGAGGAAAGTAATATTAAGCAAAAACATGCAAAAACGGCCAGTTTGGAGATTCGAAATATTTCTTCAAAAGGCTTGAAAAACGTAAGTTTTGGAAAAATAAACCGTTATTCAAACTTTCCAAGATATTTCTCTCGAATCGAAGTAATATTAACCAAAACCTGCAAAAACGGACTTTTTTTAGGATTGAATCTATTTCCTAAAAAATAGGAAAAAACGGGTGTTTTTTGGATAAGGCAAATATCCTTCACTTATCGAATCAAGGTCTCCGAGTATAAGTAATATTAAGCAAAAACATGCAAAAACGGCCAGTTTTGAGATTCGTGCGATTTCTATAAAAAGGCTTGAAAAACGTAGGTTTGGGAAAATAAACCGTTTTTCAAACTTACTAAGTTATTGCTCTCGAATTTAAGTAATATTAACCAAAACCTGGAAAAACGGCGGTTTTTAAGGTTTGATCTATTTCCTAAAAAAGTTGGGAAAAACAGGTGTTTTTTGGATAATGCAAATATCCTTAACTTATCGAATCAAGGTCTCCGAGTATATGTAATATTAAGCAAAAAAATGCAAAAACGGCCAGTTTTGAGATTCGAGTGATTTCTTTAAAAAGGCTTGAAAAACGTCGGTTTGAGAAAATAAACCGTTTTTCAAACTTACCAATTTATTGCTCTCGAATTTAAGTAATATCAACCAAAACCTGAAAAAACGGCTGTTTTTAAGGTTTGATCTATTTCCTAAAAAAGTTGGGAAAAACAGGTGTTTTTGGGATAATGCAAATATCCTTAACTTATCGAATCAAGGTCTCCGAGTATATGTAATATTAAGCAAAAACATGCAAAAAAGGCCACTTTAAAGATTCGAGCTATTTCTTCAAAAGGCTTAAAAACCGTAAGTTTTGGGAAAATAAACCGTTTTTCAAACTTACCAAGTTATTGCTCTCGAATCTAAGTAATATTAACCAAAATCTGGAAAAACGGCTGATTTTAAGGTTTAAACCATTTCCGAAAAAAAATTGAAAAACTGGTGTTTCTTGGATAATACAAATATCTTCAACTTATCAAATTAAGGTCTCCGAGCAAAGTAATATTAAGCAAAAACATGCAAAAACAACCACTTTTAAGATTCGAGCTATTTCTTCAAAAAGGCTTGAAAAACGTAAGTTTTGGGAAAATAAACCGTTTTTCAAACTTAGCAAGTTATTGCTCTCGAATCTAAGTAATATTAACCAAAACCTGGAAAAATTGCCGTTTTTAAGGTTTGATCTATTTCCTAAAAAGTAGGAAAAAACGGGTGTTTTTTGGATAATGCAAATATCCTTAACATATCGAATCAAGGTCTCCGAGTATAAATAATATTAAGCAAAAACATGCAAAAACGGCCAGTTTTGAGATTGGAGAGATTTCTTTAAAAAGGCTTGAAAAACGTCAGTTTTGGGAAAATAAACCGTTTTTAAAACTTACCAAGTTATTGCTCTCGAATCTAAGTAATATTAACCAAAACCTGGAAAAACGGCCGTTTTTAAGGTTTGATCCATTTCCTAAAAAAGTAGGGAAAAACGGGTGTTTTTTGGATAAGGCAAATATCCTTAACTTATCGAATAAAGGTCTCCGAGTATAAGTAATATTAAGCAAAAACATGCAAAAACTGCCAGTTTTGAGATTCGAGCGATTTCTTTAAAAAGGCTTGAATAACGTCGGTTTAGGAAAATAAACCGTTTTTCAAACTTACCAAGTTATTGCTCTCGAATTTAAGTAATATTAACCAAAACCTGGAAAAACGGCCATTTTAAGGTTCGATCTATTTCCTAAAAAAGTTGGGAAAAACGGGTGTTTTTTCGATAATGCAAATATCCTTAACTTATTGAATCAAGGTCTCCGAGTATATGTAATATTAAGCAAAAACATGCAAAAACGGCCACTTTTAAGATTCGAGCTATTTCTTCAAAAGGCTTGAAAAACGTAAGTTTTGAGGAAAATGAACCGTTTTTCAAACTTAGCAAGTTATTGCTCTCGAATCTGAGGAATATTAACTAAAACCTATAAAAACGGCCGTTTTTAAGGTTTGATCTATTTTCGAAAAAAGAAGGGAAAAACAAGGGTTTTGGGGGATAAGGCAAATATCCTTAACTCATCGAATCAAGGTCTCCGAGTATAAGTAAAATTAAGCAAAAACATGCAAAAACTGCCAGTTTTAAGATTTGAGCGATTTCTTTAAAAAGGCTTGAAAAACGTCAGTTTTGGAAAAATAAACCGTTTTTTAAACTTTCCGGGTTATTTCTCTCGAATCTAAGTAATATTAACCAAAACCTGGAAAAACGGCCTTTTTTAGGATTAAATCTATTTCCTAAAAAAGTAGGAAAAAACGGGTGTTTTTTGGATAAGGCAAATATCGTTAACTTATCGAATCAAGGTCTCCGAGTATAAGTAATATTAAGCAAAAACATGCAAAAACGGCAAGGTTTCAGATTCGAGCGATTTGGTAAAAAGGCTTGAAAAACGTCAGTTTTGGGAAAATAAACCGTTTTTCAAACTTACCAAGTTATTGCTCTCGAATCTAAGTTATATTAACCAAAACCTGGAAAAACCGCTGTTTTTAAGGTTTGATCTATTTCCTAAAAAAGGAGGGGAAAATGGGTGTATTTTGGATAAGGCAAATATCCTTAACTTATCGAATCAAGGTCTCCGAGTATAAGTAATATTAAGCAAAAACATGCAAAAACGACCAGTTTTGAGATTCGAGCGATTTCTTTAAAAAGGCTTAAAAAACGTCAGTTTGGGAAAATAAACCGTTTTTCAAACTTACCAAGTTATTGCTCTCGAATTTAAGTAATATTAACCAAAACCTGAAAAAACGGCCATTTTAAGGTTTGATCTATTTCCTACAAAAGTTAGGAAAAACGGGTGTTTTTTGGATAATGCAAATATCCTTAACTTATCGAATCAAGGTCTCCGAGTATAAGTAATATTAAGCAAAAACATGCAAAAACGGCCAGTTTTGAGATTTGAGCGTTTTTTTTAAAAAGGCTTGAAAAACGTCAGTTTTGGAAAAATAAACCGTTTTTCGAACTTTCCAAGTTATTTCTCTCGAATCTAAGTAATATTAACCAAAACCTGGAAAAACGGCCGTTTTTAAGGTTTGATCTCTTTCCTAAAAAAGTAGGAAAAAACGGGTGTTTTTTGGATAATGCAAATATCCTTAACTTATCAAATTAAGGTCTCCGAGGAAAGTAATATTAAGCAAAAACATGCCAAAACGGCCAGTTTGGAGATTCGAAATATTTCTTCAAAAGGCTTGAAAAACGTAGGTTTGGTTTAATACACCGTTTTTCAAACTTACTAAGTTATTGCTCTCGAATTTAAGTAATAGTAACCAAAACCTGGAAAAACGGCGGTTTTTAAGGTTTGATCTATTTCCTAAAATAGTTGGGAAAAACAGGTGTTTTTTGGATAATGCAAATATCCTTAACTTATCGAATCAAGGTCTCCGAGTATATGTAATATTAAGCAAAAACATGCAAAAACGGCCAGTTTTGAGATTCGAGTGATTTCTTTAAAAAGGCTTGAAAAACGTCGGTTTGGGAAAATAAACCGTTTTTCAAACTTACCAATTTATTGCTCTCGAATTCAAGTAATATCAACCAAAACCTGAAAAAACGGCTGTTTTTAAGGTTTGATCTATTTCCTAAAAAAGTTGGGAAAAACGGGTGTTTTTTGGATAATGCAAATATCCTTAACTTATCGAATCAAGGTCTCCGAGTATAGGTAATATTACGCAAAAACATGCAAAAAAGGCCACTTTTAAGACTCGAGCTATTTCTTCAAAAGGCTTGAAAAACGTAAGTTTGGGGAAAATAAACCGTTTTTCAAACTTACCAAACTTACGTTTTTCAAGCCTTTTGAAGAAATAGCTCGAATCTTAAAAGTAATATTAACCAAAACCTGGAAAATCGTCTGATTTTAAGGTTTAAACCATTTCCTAAAAAAAATTGAAAAACTAATGTTTCTTGGATAATACAAATATCTTCAACTTATCAAATTAAGGTCTCCGAGCAAAGTAATATTAAGCAAAAACATGCAAAAACGGCCACTTTTAAGATTCGAGCTATTTCTTCAAAAAGGCTTGAAAAGCGTAAGTTTTGGGAAAATAAACCGTTTTTCAAACTTAGCAAGTTATTGCTCTCGAATCTAAGTAATATTAACCAAAACCTGGAAAAACGGCCGTTTTTAAGGTTTGATCTATTTCCTAAAAAAGAAGGGAAAAACGGGAGGTTTTTGGATAATGCAAATATCCTTAACATATCGAATCAAGGTCTCCGAGTATATGTAATATTAAGCAAAAACATGCAAAAACGGCCAGTTTTGAGATTCGAGAGATTTCTTTAAAAAGGCTTGAAAAACGTCAGTTTTGGGAAAATAAACCGTTTTTAAAACTTTATAAGTTATTGCTCTCGAATCTAAGTAATATTAACCAAAACCTGGAAAAACGGCCGTTTTTAAGGTTTGATCTATTTCCTAAAAAAGTAGGGAAAAACGGGTGTTTTTTGGATAAGGCAAATATCCTTAACTTATCGAATCAAGGTCTCCGAGTATAAGTAATATTAAGCAAAAACATGCAAAAACTGCCAGTTTTAAGATTCGAGCAATTTCTTTAAAAAGGCTTGAAAAACGTCAGTTTTGGAAAAATAAACCGTTTTTTAAACTTTCCAGGTTATTTCTCTCGAATCTAAGTAATATTAACCAAAACGTGGAAAAACGGCCTTTTTTAGGATTAAATCTATTTCCTAAAAAAGTAGGAAAAAACGGGTGTTTTTTGGATAAGGCAAATATCGTTAACTTATCGAATCAAGGTCTCCGAGTATAAGTAATATTAAGCAAAAACATGCAAAAACGGCCAGTTTTGAGATTCGACCTATTTCTTTAAAAAGGCTTGAAAAACGTCAGTTTTGGGAAAATAAACCGTTTTTCAAACTTACCAAGTTATTGCTCTCGAATCTAAGTAATATTGACCAAAACCCCGAAAAACTGCTGTTTTTAAGATTTGATCTATTTCCTAAAAAATTAGCGAAAAACGGGTGTTTTTTAAATAATGCAAATATCCTAACTTATCGAATCAAGGTCTCCGTGAATAAGTAATATTAAGCAAAAACATGCAAAAACGGCCAGTTTTGATATTCAAGCGATTTCTTTAAAAAGGCTTGAAAAACATCAGTTTTAGAAAAATAAACCGTTTTTCAAACTTAGCAGGTTATTGCTCTCAAATATAAGTAATATTAACCAAAACCTGGAAAAACGGCTGATTTTAAGGTTTGTTCCATTTCCTTAAAAAGATTGAAAAACGGGAGTTTTTTGGAAAATACAAATATCTTCAACTTATCGAATCAAGGTCTCCGAGTATATGTAATATTAAGCAAAAACATGCAAAAACAGCCAGTTTTAAGATTCGAGCTATTTCTTAAAAAAGGCTTGAAAAACGTCAGTTTTGGGAAAATAAACCGTTTTTCAAACTTACCAAGTTATTGCTCTCGAATCTAAGTAATATTAACCAAAACCTGGAAAAACGGCCGTTTTTAAGGTTTGAACTATTTCCTAAAAAAGTAGGGAAAAACGGGTGTTTTTTGGATAAGGCATATATCCTTAACTTATCGAATCAAGGTCTCCGAGTATAAGTAATATTAAGCAAAAACATGCAAAAACGGCCAGTTTTGAGATTTGAGCGATTTCTTTAAAAAGGCTTGAAAAACGTCAGTTTTGGGAAAATAAACCGTTTTTCAAACTTACCAAGTTATTGCTCTCGAATCTAAGTAATATTTACCAAAACCTGGAAAAACGGCCGTTTTTAAGGGTTGATCTATTTCCTAAAAAAGTAAGGAAAAACGGGTGTTTTTTGGATAATGCAAATATCCTTAACTTATCAAATTAAGGTCTCCGAGGAAAGTAATATTAAGCAAAAACATGCAAAAACGGCCAGTTTGGAGATTCGAAATATTTCTTCAAAAGGCTTGAAAAACGTAAGTTTTGGAAAAATAAACCGTTATTCAAACTTTCCAAGATATTTCTCTCGAATCGAAGTAATATTAACCAAAACCTGCAAAAACGGACTTTTTTTAGGATTGAATCTATTTCCTAAAAAAGTAGGAAAAAACGGGTGTTTTTTGGATAAGGCAAATATCCTTAACTTATCGAATCAAGGTCTCCGAGTATAAGTAATATTAAGCAAAAACATGCAAAAACGGCCAGTTTTGAGATTCGTGCGATTTCTATAAAAAGGCTTGAAAAACGTAGGTTTGGGAAAATAAACCGTTTTTCAAACTTACTAAGTTATTGCTCTCGAATTTAAGTAATATTAACCAAAACCTGGAAAAACGGCGGTTTTTAAGGTTTGATCTATTTCCTAAAAAAGTTGGGAAAAACAGGTGTTTTTTGGATAATGCAAATATCCTTAACTTATCGAATCAAGGTCTCCGAGTATATGTAATATTAAGCAAAAAAATGCAAAAACGGCCAGTTTTGAGATTCGAGTGATTTCTTTAAAAAGGCTTGAAAAACGTCGGTTTGAGAAAATAAACCGTTTTTCAAACTTACCAATTTATTGCTCTCGAATTTAAGTAATATCAACCAAAACCTGAAAAAACGGCTGTTTTTAAGGTTTGATCTATTTCCTAAAAAAGTTGGGAAAAACAGGTGTTTTTGGGATAATGCAAATATCCTTAACTTATCGAATCAAGGTCTCCGAGTATATGTAATATTAAGCAAAAACATGCAAAAAAGGCCACTTTAAAGATTCGAGCTATTTCTTCAAAAGGCTTAAAAACCGTAAGTTTTGGGAAAATAAACCGTTTTTCAAACTTACCAAGTTATTGCTCTCGAATCTAAGTAATATTAACCAAAATCTGGAAAAACGGCTGATTTTAAGGTTTAAACCATTTCCGAAAAAAAATTGAAAAACTGGTGTTTCTTGGATAATACAAATATCTTCAACTTATCAAATTAAGGTCTCCGAGCAAAGTAATATTAAGCAAAAACATGCAAAAACAACCACTTTTAAGATTCGAGCTATTTCTTCAAAAAGGCTTGAAAAACGTAAGTTTTGGGAAAATAAACCGTTTTTCAAACTTAGCAAGTTATTGCTCTCGAATCTAAGTAATATTAACCAAAACCTGGAAAAATTGCCGTTTTTAAGGTTTGATCTATTTCCTAAAAAGTAGGAAAAAACGGGTGTTTTTTGGATAATGCAAATATCCTTAACATATCGAATCAAGGTCTCCGAGTATAAATAATATTAAGCAAAAACATGCAAAAACGGCCAGTTTTGAGATTGGAGAGATTTCTTTAAAAAGGCTTGAAAAACGTCAGTTTTGGGAAAATAAACCGTTTTTAAAACTTACCAAGTTATTGCTCTCGAATCTAAGTAATATTAACCAAAACCTGGAAAAACGGCCGTTTTTAAGGTTTGATCCATTTCCTAAAAAAGTAGGGAAAAACGGGTGTTTTTTGGATAAGGCAAATATCCTTAACTTATCGAATAAAGGTCTCCGAGTATAAGTAATATTAAGCAAAAACATGCAAAAACTGCCAGTTTTGAGATTCGAGCGATTTCTTTAAAAAGGCTTGAATAACGTCGGTTTAGGAAAATAAACCGTTTTTCAAACTTACCAAGTTATTGCTCTCGAATTTAAGTAATATTAACCAAAACCTGGAAAAACGGCCATTTTAAGGTTCGATCTATTTCCTAAAAAAGTTGGGAAAAACGGGTGTTTTTTCGATAATGCAAATATCCTTAACTTATTGAATCAAGGTCTCCGAGTATATGTAATATTAAGCAAAAACATGCAAAAACGGCCACTTTTAAGATTCGAGCTATTTCTTCAAAAGGCTTGAAAAACGTAAGTTTTGAGGAAAATGAACCGTTTTTCAAACTTAGCAAGTTATTGCTCTCGAATCTGAGGAATATTAACTAAAACCTATAAAAACGGCCGTTTTTAAGGTTTGATCTATTTTCGAAAAAAGAAGGGAAAAACAAGGGTTTTGGGGGATAAGGCAAATATCCTTAACTCATCGAATCAAGGTCTCCGAGTATAAGTAAAATTAAGCAAAAACATGCAAAAACTGCCAGTTTTAAGATTTGAGCGATTTCTTTAAAAAGGCTTGAAAAACGTCAGTTTTGGAAAAATAAACCGTTTTTTAAACTTTCCGGGTTATTTCTCTCGAATCTAAGTAATATTAACCAAAACCTGGAAAAACGGCCTTTTTTAGGATTAAATCTATTTCCTAAAAAAGTAGGAAAAAACGGGTGTTTTTTGGATAAGGCAAATATCGTTAACTTATCGAATCAAGGTCTCCGAGTATAAGTAATATTAAGCAAAAACATGCAAAAACGGCCAGGTTTCAGATTCGAGCGATTTGGTAAAAAGGCTTGAAAAACGTCAGTTTTGGGAAAATAAACCGTTTTTCAAACTTACCAAGTTATTGCTCTCGAATTTAAGTAATATTAACCAAAACCTGGAAAAACGGCCATTTTAAGGTTTTATCTATTTCCTAAAAAAGTTGGGAAAAACGGGTGTTTTTTGGATAATGCAAATATCCTTAACTTATCGAATCAAGGTCTCCGAGTATATGTAATATTAAGCAAAAACATGCAAAAACGGCCCCTTTTAAGATTCGAGCTATTTCTTCAAAAGGCTTGAAAAACGTAGGTTTGAGGAAAATGAACCGTTTTTCAAACTTACCAAGTTATTGCTCTCGAATCTGAGGAATATTAACCAAAACCTGGAAAACGGCCGTTTTTAAGGTTTGATCTATTTCCTAAAAAAGTAGGAAAAAACGGGTGTTTTTTGGATAATGCAAATATCCTTAACTTATCAAATTAAGGTCTCCGAGAAAAGTAATATTAAGCAAAAACATGCAAAAACGGCCAGTTTTGAGATTCGAGCTATTTCTTCAAAAGGCTTGAAAAACGTATGTTTTGGAAAAATAAACCGTTTTTTAAACTTAGCCTGTTATGGCTCTCGAATCTAAGTAATATTAACCAAAACCTGGAAAAACGGCCGTTTTTAAGGTTTGAACTATTTTCGAAAAAAGAAGGGAAAAACAAGGGTTTTTTGGGATAAGGCAAATATCCCTAACTTATCGAATCAAGGTCTCCGAGTATAAGTAATATTAAGCAAAAACATGCAAAAACGGCCAGTTTTGAGATTTGAGCGATTTCTTTAAAAAGGCTTGAAAAACGTCAAATTTGGAAAAATAAACCATTTTTCAAACTTTCCAAGTTATTTCTCTCGAATCTAATTAATATTAACCAAAACCTGGAAAAACGGCCTTTTTTACGATTAAATCTATTTCCTAAAAAAGTAGGAAAAAACGGGTATTTTTTGGATAAGGCAAATATCCTTAACTTATCAAATTAAGGTCTCCGAGGAAAGTAATATTAAGCAAAAACATGCAAAAACGGCCAGTTTGGAGATTCGAAATATTTCTTTAAAAGGCTTGAAAAACGTAGGTTTGGGAAAATAAACCGTTTTTCAAACTAACCAAGTTATTGCTCTCGAATTTAAGTAATAGTAACCAAAACCTGGAAAAACGGCGGTTTTTAAGGTTTGATCTATTGCCTAAAAAAGTTGGGAAAAACAGGTGTTTTTTGGATAATGCAAATATCCTTAACTTATCGAATCAAGGTCTCCGAGTATATGTAATATTAAGCAAAAACATGCAAAAACGGCCAGTTTTGATATTCAAGCGATTTCTTTAAAAAGGCTTGAAAAACATCAGTTTTGGAAAAATAAACCGTTTTTCAAACTTAGCAGGTTATTGCTCTCAAATATAAGTAATATTAACCAAAACCTGGAAAAACGGCTGATTTTAAGGTTTGTTCCATTTCCTTAAAAAGATTGAAAAACGGGAGTTTTTTGGAAAATACAAATATCTTCAACTTATCGAATCAAGGTCTCCGAGTATATGTAATATTAAGCAAAAACATGCAAAAACAGCCAGTTTTAAGATTCGAGCTATTTCTTAAAAAAGGCTTGAAAAACGTCAGTTTTGGGAAAATAAACCGTTTTTCAAACTTACCAAGTTATTGCTCTCGAATCTAAGTAATATTAACCAAAACCTGGAAAAACGGCCGTTTTTAAGGTTTGAACTATTTCCTAAAAAAGTAGGGAAAAACGGGTGTTTTTTGGATAAGGCATATATCCTTAACTTATCGAATCAAGGTCTCCGAGTATAAGTAATATTAAGCAAAAACATGCAAAAACGGCCAGTTTTGAGATTTGAGCGATTTCTTTAAAAAGGCTTGAAAAACGTCAGTTTTGGGAAAATAAACCGTTTTTCAAACTTACCAAGTTATTGCTCTCGAATCTAAGTAATATTTACCAAAACCTGGAAAAACGGCCGTTTTTAAAGGTTGATCTATTTCCTAAAAAAGTAAGGAAAAACGGGTGTTTTTTGGATAATGCAAATATCCTTAACTTATCAAATTAAGGTCTCCGAGGAAAGTAATATTAAGCAAAAACATGCAAAAACGGCCAGTTTGGAGATTCGAAATATTTCTTCAAAAGGCTTGAAAAACGTAAGTTTTGGAAAAATAAACCGTTATTCAAACTTTCCAAGATATTTCTTTCGAATCGAAGTAATATTAACCAAAACCTGCAAAAACGGACTTTTTTTTAGGATTGAATCTATTTCCTAAAAAAGTAGGAAAAAACGGGTGTTTTTTGGATAATGCAAATATCCTTAACTTATCGAATCAAGGTCTCCGAGTATAAGTAATATTAAGCAAAAACATGCAAAAACGGCCAGTTTTGAGATTCGTGCGATTTCTATAAAAAGGCTTGAAAAACGTAGGTTTGGGAAAATAAACCGTTTTTCAAACTTACTAAGTTATTGCTCTCGAATTTAAGTAATATTAACCAAAACCTGGAAAAACGGCGGTTTTTAAGGTTTGATCTATTTCCTAAAAAAGTTGGGAAAAACAGGTGTTTTTTGGATAATGCAAATATCCTTAACTTATCGAATCAAGGTCTCCGAGTATATGTAATATTAAGCAAAAAAATGCAAAAACGGCCAGTTTTGAGATTCGAGTGATTTCTTTAAAAAGGCTTGAAAAACGTCGGTTTGGGAAAATAAACCGTTTTTCAAACTTACCAATTTATTGCTCTCGAATTTAAGTAATATCAACCAAAACCTGAAAAAACGGCTGTTTTTAAGGTTTGATCTATTTCCTAAAAAAGTTGGGAAAAACAGGTGTTTTTTGGATAATGCAAATATCCTTAACTTATCGAATCAAGGTCTCCGAGTATATGTAATATTAAGCAAAAACATGCAAAAAAGGCCACTTTAAAGATTCGAGCTATTTCTTCAAAAGGCTTAAAAACCGTAAGTTTTGGGAAAATAAACCGTTTTTCAAACTTACCAAGTTATTGCTCTCGAATCTAAGTAATATTAACCAAAATCTGGAAAAACGGCTGATTTTAAGGTTTAAACCATTTCCGAAAAAAAATTGAAAAACTGGTGTTTCTTGGATAATACAAATATCTTCAACTTATCAAATTAAGGTCTCCGAGCAAAGTAATATTAAGCAAAAACATGCAAAAACAACCACTTTTAAGATTCGAGCTATTTCTTCAAAAAGGTTTGAAAAACGTAAGTTTTGGGAAAATAAACCGTTTTTCAAACTTAGCAAGTTATTGCTCTCGAATCTAAGTAATATTAACCAAAACCTGGAAAAATTGCCGTTTTTAAGGTTTGATCTATTTCCTAAAAAGTAGGAAAAAACGGGTGTTTTTTTGGATAATGCAAATATCCTTAACATATCGAATCAAGGTCTCCGAGTATAAATAATATTAGCAAAAACATGCAAAAACGGCCAGTTTTGAGATTGGAGAGATTTCTTTAAAAAGGCTTGAAAAACGTCAGTTTTGGGAAAATAAACCGTTTTTCAAACTTACCAAGTTATTGCTCTCGAATCTAAGTTATATTAACCAAAACCTGGAAAAACCGCTGTTTTTAAGGTTTGATCTATTTCCTAAAAAAGGAGGGGAAAATGGGTGTATTTTGGATAAGGCAAATATCCTTAACTTATCGAATCAAGGTCTCCGAGTATAAGTAATATTAAGCAAAAACATGCAAAAACGACCAGTTTTGAGATTCGAGCGATTTCTTTAAAAAGGCTTAAAAAACGTCAGTTTGGGAAAATAAACCGTTTTTCAAACTTACCAAGTTATTGCTCTCGAATTTAAGTAATATTAACCAAAACCTGAAAAAACGGATATTTTAAGGTTTGATCTATTTCCTACAAAAGTTAGGAAAAACGGGTGTTTTTTGGATAATGCAAATATCCTTAACTTATCGAATCAAGGTCTCCGAGTATAAGTAATATTAAGCAAAAACATGCAAAAACGGCCAGTTTTGAGATTTGAGCGTTTTTTTTAAAAAGGCTTGAAAAACGTCAGTTTTGGAAAAATAAACCGTTTTTCGAACTTTCCAAATTATTTCTCTCGAATTTAAGTAATATTAACCAAAACCTGGAAAAACGGCCGTTTTTAAGGTTTGATCTCTTTCCTAAAAAAGTAGGAAAAAACGGGTGTTTTTTGGATAATGCAAATATCCTTAACTTATCAAATTAAGGTCTCCGAGGAAAGTAATATTAAGCAAAAACATGCCAAAACGGCCAGTTTGGAGATTCGAAATATTTCTTCAAAAGGCTTGAAAAACGTAGGTTTGGTTTAATACACCGTTTTTCAAACTTACTAAGTTATTGCTCTCGAATTTAAGTAATAGTAACCAAAACCTGGAAAAACGGCGGTTTTTAAGGTTTGATCTATTTCCTAAAATAGTTGGGAAAAACAGGTGTTTTTTGGATAATGCAAATATCCTTAACTTATCGAATCAAGGTCTCCGAGTATATGTAATATTAAGCAAAAACATGCAAAAACGGCCAGTTTTGAGATTCGAGTGATTTCTTTAAAAAGGCTTGAAAAACGTCGGTTTGGGAAAATAAACCGTTTTTCAAACTTACCAATTTATTGCTCTCGAATTCAAGTAATATCAACCAAAACCTGAAAAAACGGCTGTTTTTAAGGTTTGATCTATTTCCTAAAAAAGTTGGGAAAAACGGGTGTTTTTTGGATAATGCAAATATCCTTAACTTATCGAATCAAGGTCTCCGAGTATAGGTAATATTACGCAAAAACATGCAAAAAAGGCCACTTTTAAGACTCGAGCTATTTCTTCAAAAGGCTTGAAAAACGTAAGTTTGGGGAAAATAAACCGTTTTTCAAACTTACCAAACTTACGTTTTTCAAGCCTTTTGAAGAAATAGCTCGAATCTTAAAAGTAATATTAACCAAAACCTGGAAAATCGTCTGATTTTAAGGTTTAAACCATTTCCTAAAAAAAATTGAAAAACTAATGTTTCTTGGATAATACAAATATCTTCAACTTATCAAATTAAGGTCTCCGAGCAAAGTAATATTAAGCAAAAACATGCAAAAACGGCCACTTTTAAGATTCGAGCTATTTCTTCAAAAAGGCTTGAAAAGCGTAAGTTTTGGGAAAATAAACCGTTTTTCAAACTTAGCAAGTTATTGCTCTCGAATCTAAGTAATATTAACCAAAACCTGGAAAAACGGCCGTTTTTAAGGTTTGATCTATTTCCTAAAAAAGAAGGGAAAAACGGGAGGTTTTTGGATAATGCAAATATCCTTAACATATCGAATCAAGGTCTCCGAGTATATGTAATATTAAGCAAAAACATGCAAAAACGGCCAGTTTTGAGATTCGAGAGATTTCTTTAAAAAGGCTTGAAAAACGTCAGTTTTGGGAAAATAAACCGTTTTTAAAACTTTATAAGTTATTGCTCTCAAATCTAAGTAATATTAACCAAAACCTGGAAAAACGGCCGTTTTTAAGGTTTGATCTATTTCCTAAAAAAGTAGGGAAAAACGGGTGTTTTTTGGATAAGGCAAATATCCTTAACTTATCGAATCAAGGTCTCCGAGTATAAGTAATATTAAGCAAAAACATGCAAAAACTGCCAGTTTTAAGATTCGAGCAATTTCTTTAAAAAGGCTTGAAAAACGTCAGTTTTGGAAAAATAAACCGTTTTTTAAACTTTCCAGGTTATTTCTCTCGAATCTAAGTAATATTAAGCAAAACGTGGAAAAACGGCCTTTTTTAGGATTAAATCTATTTCCTAAAAAAGTAGGAAAAAACGGGTGTTTTTTGGATAAGGCAAATATCGTTAACTTATCGAATCAAGGTCTCCGAGTATAAGTAATATTAAGCAAAAACATGCAAAAACGGCCAGTTTTGAGATTCGACCTATTTCTTTAAAAAGGCTTGAAAAACGTCAGTTTTGGGAAAATAAACCGTTTTTCAAACTTACCAAGTTATTGCTCTCGAATCTAAGTAATATTGACCAAAACCCCGAAAAACTGCTGTTTTTAAGATTTGATCTATTTCCTAAAAAATTAGCGAAAAACGGGTGTTTTTTAAATAATGCAAATATCCTAACTTATCGAATCAAGGTCTCCGTGAATAAGTAATATTAAGCAAAAACATGCAAAAACGGCCAGTTTTGATATTCAAGCGATTTCTTTAAAAAGGCTTGAAAAACATCAGTTTTGGAAAAATAAACCGTTTTTCAAACTTAGCAGGTTATTGCTCTCAAATATAAGTAATATTAACCAAAACCTGGAAAAACGGCTGATTTTAAGGTTTGTTCCATTTCCTTAAAAAGATTGAAAAACGGGAGTTTTTTGGAAAATACAAATATCTTCAACTTATCGAATCAAGGTCTCCGAGTATATGTAATATTAAGCAAAAACATGCAAAAACAGCCAGTTTTAAGATTCGAGCTATTTCTTAAAAAAGGCTTGAAAAACGTCAGTTTTGGGAAAATAAACCGTTTTTCAAACTTACCAAGTTATTGCTCTCGAATCTAAGTAATATTAACCAAAACCTGGAAAAACGGCCGTTTTTAAGGTTTGAACTATTTCCTAAAAAAGTAGGGAAAAACGGGTGTTTTTTGGATAAGGCATATATCCTTAACTTATCGAATCAAGGTCTCCGAGTATAAGTAATATTAAGCAAAAACATGCAAAAACGGCCAGTTTTGAGATTTGAGCGATTTCTTTAAAAAGGCTTGAAAAACGTCAGTTTTGGGAAAATAAACCGTTTTTCAAACTTACCAAGTTATTGCTCTCGAATCTAAGTAATATTTACCAAAACCTGGAAAAACGGCCGTTTTTAAGGGTTGATCTATTTCCTAAAAAAGTAAGGAAAAACGGGTGTTTTTTGGATAATGCAAATATCCTTAACTTATCGAATCAAGGTCTCCGAGTATATGTAATATTAAGCAAAAACATGCAAAAACGGCCCCTTTTAAGATTCGAGCTATTTCTTCAAAAGGCTTGAAAAACGTAGGTTTGAGGAAAATGAACCGTTTTTCAAACTTACCAAGTTATTGCTCTCGAATTTGAGGAATATTAACCAAAACCTGGAAAACGGCCGTTTTTAAGGTTTGATCTATTTCCTAAAAAAGTAGGAAAAAACGGGTGTTTTTTGGATAATGCAAATATCCTTAACTTATCAAATTAAGGTCTCCGAGAAAAGTAATATTAAGCAAAAACATGCAAAAACGGCCAGTTTTGAGATTCGAGCTATTTCTTCAAAAGGCTTGAAAAACGTATGTTTTGGAAAAATAAACCGTTTTTTAAACTTAGCCTGTTATGGCTCTCGAATCTAAGTAATATTAACCAAAACCTGGAAAAACGGCCGTTTTTAAGGTTTGAACTATTTTCGAAAAAAGAAGGGAAAAACAAGGGTTTTTTGGGATAAGGCAAATATCCCTAACTTATCGAATCAAGGTCTCCGAGTATAAGTAATATTAAGCAAAAACATGCAAAAACGGCCAGTTTTGAGATTTGAGCGATTTCTTTAAAAAGGCTTGAAAAACGTCAAATTTGGAAAAATAAACCATTTTTCAAACTTTCCAAGTTATTTCTCTCGAATCTAATTAATATTAACCAAAACCTGGAAAAACGGCCTTTTTTACGATTAAATCTATTTCCTAAAAAAGTAGGAAAAAACGGGTATTTTTTGGATAAGGCAAATATCCTTAACTTATCAAATTAAGGTCTCCGAGGAAAGTAATATTAAGCAAAAACATGCAAAAACGGCCAGTTTGGAGATTCGAAATATTTCTTCAAAAGGCTTGAAAAACGTAGGTTTGGGAAAATAAACCGTTTTTCAAACTTACCAAGTTATTGCTCTCGAATCTAAGTTATATTAACCAAAACCTGGAAAAACCGCTGTTTTTAAGGTTTGATCTATTTCCTAAAAAAGGAGGGGAAAATGGGTGTATTTTGGATAAGGCAAATATCCTTAACTTATCGAATCAAGGTCTCCGAGTATAAGTAATATTAAGCAAAAACATGCAAAAACGACCAGTTTTGAGATTCGAGCGATTTCTTTAAAAAGGCTTAAAAAACGTCAGTTTGGGAAAATAAACCGTTTTTCAAACTTACCAAGTTATTGCTCTCGAATTTAAGTAATATTAACCAAAACCTGAAAAAACGGCCATTTTAAGGTTTGATCTATTTCCTACAAAAGTTAGGAAAAACGGGTGTTTTTTGGATAATGCAAATATCCTTAACTTATCGAATCAAGGTCTCCGAGTATAAGTAATATTAAGCAAAAACATGCAAAAACGGCCAGTTTTGAGATTTGAGCGTTTTTTTTAAAAAGGCTTGAAAAACGTCAGTTTTGGAAAAATAAACCGTTTTTCGAACTTTCCAAGTTATTTCTCTCGAATCTAAGTAATATTAACCAAAACCTGGAAAAACGGCCGTTTTTAAGGTTTGATCTCTTTCCTAAAAAAGTAGGAAAAAACGGGTGTTTTTTGGATAATGCAAATATCCTTAACTTATCAAATTAAGGTCTCCGAGGAAAGTAATATTAAGCAAAAACATGCCAAAACGGCCAGTTTGGAGATTCGAAATATTTCTTCAAAAGGCTTGAAAAACGTAGGTTTGGTTTAATACACCGTTTTTCAAACTTACTAAGTTATTGCTCTCGAATTTAAGTAATAGTAACCAAAACCTGGAAAAACGGCGGTTTTTAAGGTTTGATCTATTTCCTATAATAGTTGGGAAAAACAGGTGTTTTTTGGATAATGCAAATATCCTTAACTTATCGAATCAAGGTCTCCGAGTATATGTAATATTAAGCAAAAACATGCAAAAACGGCCAGTTTTGAGATTCGAGTGATTTCTTTAAAAAGGCTTGAAAAACGTCGGTTTGGGAAAATAAACCGTTTTTCAAACTTACCAATTTATTGCTCTCGAATTCAAGTAATATCAACCAAAACCTGAAAAAACGGCTGTTTTTAAGGTTTGATCTATTTCCTAAAAAAGTTGGGAAAAACGGGTGTTTTTTGGATAATGCAAATATCCTTAACTTATCGAATCAAGGTCTCCGAGTATAGGTAATATTACGCAAAAACATGCAAAAAAGGCCACTTTTAAGACTCGAGCTATTTCTTCAAAAGGCTTGAAAAACGTAAGTTTGGGGAAAATAAACCGTTTTTCAAACTTACCAAACTTACGTTTTTCAAGCCTTTTGAAGAAATAGCTCGAATCTTAAAAGTAATATTAACCAAAACCTGGAAAATCGTCTGATTTTAAGGTTTAAACCATTTCCTAAAAAAAATTGAAAAACTAATGTTTCTTGGATAATACAAATATCTTCAACTTATCAAATTAAGGTCTCCGAGAAAAGTAATATTAAGCAAAAACATGCAAAAACGGCCACTTTTAAGATTCGAGCTATTTCTTCAAAAAGGCTTGAAAAGCGTAAGTTTTGGGAAAATAAACCGTTTTTCAAACTTAGCAAGTTATTGCTCTCGAATCTAAGTAATATTAACCAAAACCTGGAAAAACGGCCGTTTTTAAGGTTTGATCTATTTCCTAAAAAAGAAGGGAAAAACGGGAGGTTTTTGGATAATGCAAATATCCTTAACATATCGAATCAAGGTCTCCGAGTATATGTAATATTAAGCAAAAACATGCAAAAACGGCCAGTTTTGAGATTCGAGAGATTTCTTTAAAAAGGCTTGAAAAACGTCAGTTTTGGGAAAATAAACCGTTTTTAAAACTTTATAAGTTATTGCTCTCGAATCTAAGTAATATTAACCAAAACCTGGAAAAACGGCCGTTTTTAAGGTTTGATCTATTTCCTAAAAAAGTAGGGAAAAACGGGTGTTTTTTGGATAAGGCAAATATCCTTAACTTATCGAATCAAGGTCTCCGAGTATAAGTAATATTAAGCAAAAACATGCAAAAACTGCCAGTTTTAAGATTCGAGCAATTTCTTTAAAAAGGCTTGAAAAACGTCAGTTTTGGAAAAATAAACCGTTTTTTAAACTTTCCAGGTTATTTCTCTCGAATCTAAGTAATATTAACCAAAACGTGGAAAAACGGCCTTTTTTAGGATTAAATCTATTTCCTAAAAAAGTAGGAAAAAACGGGTGTTTTTTGGATAAGGCAAATATCGTTAACTTATCGAATCAAGGTCTCCGAGTATAAGTAATATTAAGCAAAAACATGCAAAAACGGCCAGTTTTGAGATTCGACCTATTTCTTTAAAAAGGCTTGAAAAACGTCAGTTTTGGGAAAATAAACCGTTTTTCAAACTTACCAAGTTATTGCTCTCGAATCTAAGTAATATTGACCAAAACCCCGAAAAACTGCTGTTTTTAAGATTTGATCTATTTCCTAAAAAATTAGCGAAAAACGGGTGTTTTTTAAATAATGCAAATATCCTAACTTATCGAATCAAGGTCTCCGTGAATAAGTAATATTAAGCAAAAACATGCAAAAACGGCCAGTTTTGAGATTCGAGAGATTTCTTTAAAAAGGCTTGAAAAACGTCAGTTTTGGGAAAATAAACCGTTTTTAAAACTTTATAAGTTATTGCTCTCGAATCTAAGTAATATTAACCAAAACCTGGAAAAACGGCTGATTTTAAGGTTTGTTCCATTTCCTTAAAAAGATTGAAAAACGGGAGTTTTTTGGAAAATACAAATATCTTCAACTTATCGAATCAAGGTCTCCGAGTATATGTAATATTAAGCAAAAACATGCAAAAACAGCCAGTTTTAAGATTCGAGCTATTTCTTAAAAAAGGCTTGAAAAACGTCAGTTTTGGGAAAATAAACCGTTTTTCAAACTTACCAAGTTATTGCTCTCGAATCTAAGTAATATTAACCAAAACCTGGAAAAACGGCCGTTTTTAAGGTTTGAACTATTTCCTAAAAAAGTAGGGAAAAACGGGTGTTTTTTGGATAAGGCATATATCCTTAACTTATCGAATCAAGGTCTCCGAGTATAAGTAATATTAAGCAAAAACATGCAAAAACGGCCAGTTTTGAGATTTGAGCGATTTCTTTAAAAAGGCTTGAAAAACGTCAGTTTTGGGAAAATAAACCGTTTTTCAAACTTACCAAGTTATTGCTCTCGAATCTAAGTAATATTTACCAAAACCTGGAAAAACGGCCGTTTTTAAGGGTTGATCTATTTCCTAAAAAAGTAAGGAAAAACGGGTGTTTTTTGGATAATGCAAATATCCTTAACTTATCAAATTAAGGTCTCCGAGGAAAGTAATATTAAGCAAAAACATGCAAAAACGGCCAGTTTGGAGATTCGAAATATTTCTTCAAAAGGCTTGAAAAACGTAAGTTTTGGAAAAATAAACCGTTATTCAAACTTTCCAAGATATTTCTCTCGAATCGAAGTAATATTAACCAAAACCTGCAAAAACGGACTTTTTTTAGGATTGAATCTATTTCCTAAAAAAGTAGGAAAAAACGGGTGTTTTTTGGATAAGGCAAATATCCTTAACTTATCGAATCAAGGTCTCCGAGTATAAGTAATATTAAGCAAAAACATGCAAAAACGGCCAGTTTTGAGATTCGTGCGATTTCTATAAAAAGGCTTGAAAAACGTAGGTTTGGGAAAATAAACCGTTTTTCAAACTTACTAAGTTATTGCTCTCGAATTTAAGTAATATTAACCAAAACCTGGAAAAACGGCGGTTTTTAAGGTTTGATCTATTTCCTAAAAAAGTTGGGAAAAACAGGTGTTTTTTGGATAATGCAAATATCCTTAACTTATCGAATCAAGGTCTCCGAGTATATGTAATATTAAGCAAAAAAATGCAAAAACGGCCAGTTTTGAGATTCGAGTGATTTCTTTAAAAAGGCTTGAAAAACGTCGGTTTGAGAAAATAAACCGTTTTTCAAACTTACCAATTTATTGCTCTCGAATTTAAGTAATATCAACCAAAACCTGAAAAAACGGCTGTTTTTAAGGTTTGATCTATTTCCTAAAAAAGTTGGGAAAAACAGGTGTTTTTGGGATAATGCAAATATCCTTAACTTATCGAATCAAGGTCTCCGAGTATATGTAATATTAAGCAAAAACATGCAAAAAAGGCCACTTTAAAGATTCGAGCTATTTCTTCAAAAGGCTTAAAAACCGTAAGTTTTGGGAAAATAAACCGTTTTTCAAACTTACCAAGTTATTGCTCTCGAATCTAAGTAATATTAACCAAAATCTGGAAAAACGGCTGATTTTAAGGTTTAAACCATTTCCGAAAAAAAATTGAAAAACTGGTGTTTCTTGGATAATACAAATATCTTCAACTTATCAAATTAAGGTCTCCGAGCAAAGTAATATTAAGCAAAAACATGCAAAAACAACCACTTTTAAGATTCGAGCTATTTCTTCAAAAAGGCTTGAAAAACGTAAGTTTTGGGAAAATAAACCGTTTTTCAAACTTAGCAAGTTATTGCTCTCGAATCTAAGTAATATTAACCAAAACCTGGAAAAATTGCCGTTTTTAAGGTTTGATCTATTTCCTAAAAAGTAGGAAAAAACGGGTGTTTTTTGGATAATGCAAATATCCTTAACATATCGAATCAAGGTCTCCGAGTATAAATAATATTAAGCAAAAACATGCAAAAACGGCCAGTTTTGAGATTGGAGAGATTTCTTTAAAAAGGCTTGAAAAACGTCAGTTTTGGGAAAATAAACCGTTTTTAAAACTTACCAAGTTATTGCTCTCGAATCTAAGTAATATTAACCAAAACCTGGAAAAACGGCCGTTTTTAAGGTTTGATCCATTTCCTAAAAAAGTAGGGAAAAACGGGTGTTTTTTGGATAAGGCAAATATCCTTAACTTATCGAATAAAGGTCTCCGAGTATAAGTAATATTAAGCAAAAACATGCAAAAACTGCCAGTTTTGAGATTCGAGCGATTTCTTTAAAAAGGCTTGAATAACGTCGGTTTAGGAAAATAAACCGTTTTTCAAACTTACCAAGTTATTGCTCTCGAATTTAAGTAATATTAACCAAAACCTGGAAAAACGGCCATTTTAAGGTTCGATCTATTTCCTAAAAAAGTTGGGAAAAACGGGTGTTTTTTCGATAATGCAAATATCCTTAACTTATTGAATCAAGGTCTCCGAGTATATGTAATATTAAGCAAAAACATGCAAAAACGGCCACTTTTAAGATTCGAGCTATTTCTTCAAAAGGCTTGAAAAACGTAAGTTTTGAGGAAAATGAACCGTTTTTCAAACTTAGCAAGTTATTGCTCTCGAATCTGAGGAATATTAACTAAAACCTATAAAAACGGCCGTTTTTAAGGTTTGATCTATTTTCGAAAAAAGAAGGGAAAAACAAGGGTTTTGGGGGATAAGGCAAATATCCTTAACTCATCGAATCAAGGTCTCCGAGTATAAGTAAAATTAAGCAAAAACATGCAAAAACTGCCAGTTTTAAGATTTGAGCGATTTCTTTAAAAAGGCTTGAAAAACGTCAGTTTTGGAAAAATAAACCGTTTTTTAAACTTTCCGGGTTATTTCTCTCGAATCTAAGTAATATTAACCAAAACCTGGAAAAACGGCCTTTTTTAGGATTAAATCTATTTCCTAAAAAAGTAGGAAAAAACGGGTGTTTTTTGGATAAGGCAAATATCGTTAACTTATCGAATCAAGGTCTCCGAGTATAAGTAATATTAAGCAAAAACATGCAAAAACGGCCAGGTTTCAGATTCGAGCGATTTGGTAAAAAGGCTTGAAAAACGTCAGTTTTGGGAAAATAAACCGTTTTTCAAACTTACCAAGTTATTGCTCTCGAATTTAAGTAATATTAACCAAAACCTGGAAAAACGGCCATTTTAAGGTTTTATCTATTTCCTAAAAAAGTTGGGAAAAACGGGTGTTTTTTGGATAATGCAAATATCCTTAACTTATCGAATCAAGGTCTCCGAGTATATGTAATATTAAGCAAAAACATGCAAAAACGGCCCCTTTTAAGATTCGAGCTATTTCTTCAAAAGGCTTGAAAAACGTAGGTTTGAGGAAAATGAACCGTTTTTCAAACTTACCAAGTTATTGCTCTCGAATCTGAGGAATATTAACCAAAACCTGGAAAACGGCCGTTTTTAAGGTTTGATCTATTTCCTAAAAAAGTAGGAAAAAACGGGTGTTTTTTGGATAATGCAAATATCCTTAACTTATCAAATTAAGGTCTCCGAGAAAAGTAATATTAAGCAAAAACATGCAAAAACGGCCAGTTTTGAGATTCGAGCTATTTCTTCAAAAGGCTTGAAAAACGTATGTTTTGGAAAAATAAACCGTTTTTTAAACTTAGCCTGTTATGGCTCTCGAATCTAAGTAATATTAACCAAAACCTGGAAAAACGGCCGTTTTTAAGGTTTGAACTATTTTCGAAAAAAGAAGGGAAAAACAAGGGTTTTTTGGGATAAGGCAAATATCCCTAACTTATCGAATCAAGGTCTCCGAGTATAAGTAATATTAAGCAAAAACATGCAAAAACGGCCAGTTTTGAGATTTGAGCGATTTCTTTAAAAAGGCTTGAAAAACGTCAAATTTGGAAAAATAAACCATTTTTCAAACTTTCCAAGTTATTTCTCTCGAATCTAATTAATATTAACCAAAACCTGGAAAAACGGCCTTTTTTACGATTAAATCTATTTCCTAAAAAAGTAGGAAAAAACGGGTATTTTTTGGATAAGGCAAATATCCTTAACTTATCAAATTAAGGTCTCCGAGGAAAGTAATATTAAGCAAAAACATGCAAAAACGGCCAGTTTGGAGATTCGAAATATTTCTTCAAAAGGCTTGAAAAACGTAGGTTTGGGAAAATAAACCGTTTTTCAAACTTACCAAGTTATTGCTCTCGAATTTAAGTAATAGTAACCAAAACCTGGAAAAACGGCGGTTTTTAAGGTTTGATCTATTGCCTAAAAAAGTTGGGAAAAACAGGTGTTTTTTGGATAATGCAAATATCCTTAACTTATCGAATCAAGGTCTCCGAGTATATGTAATATTAAGCAAAAACATGCAAAAACGGCCAGTTTTGATATTCAAGCGATTTCTTTAAAAAGGCTTGAAAAACATCAGTTTTGGAAAAATAAACCGTTTTTCAAACTTAGCAGGTTATTGCTCTCAAATATAAGTAATATTAACCAAAACCTGGAAAAACGGCTGATTTTAAGGTTTGTTCCATTTCCTTAAAAAGATTGAAAAACGGGAGTTTTTTGGAAAATACAAATATCTTCAACTTATCGAATCAAGGTCTCCGAGTATATGTAATATTAAGCAAAAACATGCAAAAACAGCCAGTTTTAAGATTCGAGCTATTTCTTAAAAAAGGCTTGAAAAACGTCAGTTTTGGGAAAATAAACCGTTTTTCAAACTTACCAAGTTATTGCTCTCGAATCTAAGTAATATTAACCAAAACCTGGAAAAACGGCCGTTTTTAAGGTTTGAACTATTTCCTAAAAAAGTAGGGAAAAACGGGTGTTTTTTGGATAAGGCATATATCCTTAACTTATCGAATCAAGGTCTCCGAGTATAAGTAATATTAAGCAAAAACATGCAAAAACGGCCAGTTTTGAGATTTGAGCGATTTCTTTAAAAAGGCTTGAAAAACGTCAGTTTTGGGAAAATAAACCGTTTTTCAAACTTACCAAGTTATTGCTCTCGAATCTAAGTAATATTTACCAAAACCTGGAAAAACGGCCGTTTTTAAGGGTTGATCTATTTCCTAAAAAAGTAAGGAAAAACGGGTGTTTTTTGGATAATGCAAATATCCTTAACTTATCAAATTAAGGTCTCCGAGGAAAGTAATATTAAGCAAAAACATGCAAAAACGGCCAGTTTGGAGATTCGAAATATTTCTTCAAAAGGCTTGAAAAACGTAAGTTTTGGAAAAATAAACCGTTATTCAAACTTTCCAAGATATTTCTCTCGAATCGAAGTAATATTAACCAAAACCTGCAAAAACGGACTTTTTTTAGGATTGAATCTATTTCCTAAAAAAGTAGGAAAAAACGGGTGTTTTTTGGATAATGCAAATATCCTTAACTTATCGAATCAAGGTCTCCGAGTATAAGTAATATTAAGCAAAAACATGCAAAAACGGCCAGTTTTGAGATTCGTGCGATTTCTATAAAAAGGCTTGAAAAACGTAGGTTTGGGAAAATAAACCGTTTTTCAAACTTACTAAGTTATTGCTCTCGAATTTAAGTAATATTAACCAAAACCTGGAAAAACGGCGGTTTTTAAGGTTTGATCTATTTCCTAAAAAAGTTGGGAAAAACAGGTGTTTTTTGGATAATGCAAATATCCTTAACTTATCGAATCAAGGTCTCCGAGTATATGTAATATTAAGCAAAAAAATGCAAAAACGGCCAGTTTTGAGATTCGAGTGATTTCTTTAAAAAGGCTTGAAAAACGTCGGTTTGGGAAAATAAACCGTTTTTCAAACTTACCAATTTATTGCTCTCGAATTTAAGTAATATCAACCAAAACCTGAAAAAACGGCTGTTTTTAAGGTTTGATCTATTTCCTAAAAAAGTTGGGAAAAACAGGTGTTTTTTGGATAATGCAAATATCCTTAACTTATCGAATCAAGGTCTCCGAGTATATGTAATATTAAGCAAAAACATGCAAAAAAGGCCACTTTAAAGATTCGAGCTATTTCTTCAAAAGGCTTAAAAACCGTAAGTTTTGGGAAAATAAACCGTTTTTCAAACTTACCAAGTTATTGCTCTCGAATCTAAGTAATATTAACCAAAATCTGGAAAAACGGCTGATTTTAAGGTTTAAACCATTTCCGAAAAAAAATTGAAAAACTGGTGTTTCTTGGATAATACAAATATCTTCAACTTATCAAATTAAGGTCTCCGAGCAAAGTAATATTAAGCAAAAACATGCAAAAACAACCACTTTTAAGATTCGAGCTATTTCTTCAAAAAGGCTTGAAAAACGTAAGTTTTGGGAAAATAAACCGTTTTTCAAACTTAGCAAGTTATTGCTCTCGAATCTAAGTAATATTAACCAAAACCTGGAAAAATTGCCGTTTTTAAGGTTTGATCTATTTCCTAAAAAGTAGGAAAAAACGGGTGTTTTTTTGGATAATGCAAATATCCTTAACATATCGAATCAAGGTCTCCGAGTATAAATAATATTAAGCAAAAACATGCAAAAACGGCCAGTTTTGAGATTGGAGAGATTTCTTTAAAAAGGCTTGAAAAACGTCAGTTTTGGGAAAATAAACCGTTTTTAAAACTTACCAAGTTATTGCTCTCGAATCTAAGTAATATTAACCAAAACCTGGAAAAACGGCCGTTTTTAAGGTTTGATCCATTTCCTAAAAAAGTAGGGAAAAACGGGTGTTTTTTGGATAAGGCAAATATCCTTAACTTATCGAATAAAGGTCTCCGAGTATAAGTAATATTAAGCAAAAACATGCAAAAACTGCCAGTTTTGAGATTCGAGCGATTTCTTTAAAAAGGCTTGAATAACGTCGGTTTAGGAAAATAAACCGTTTTTCAAACTTACCAAGTTATTGCTCTCGAATTTAAGTAATATTAACCAAAACCTGGAAAAACGGCCATTTTAAGGTTCGATCTATTTCCTAAAAAAGTTGGGAAAAACGGGTGTTTTTTCGATAATGCAAATATCCTTAACTTATTGAATCAAGGTCTCCGAGTATATGTAATATTAAGCAAAAACATGCAAAAACGGCCACTTTTAAGATTCGAGCTATTTCTTCAAAAGGCTTGAAAAACGTAAGTTTTGAGGAAAATGAACCGTTTTTCAAACTTAGCAAGTTATTGCTCTCGAATCTGAGGAATATTAACTAAAACCTATAAAAACGGCCGTTTTTAAGGTTTGATATTTTTTCGAAAAAAGAAGGGAAAAACAAGGGTTTTTGGGGATAAGGCAAGTATCCTTAATTTATCGAATCAAGGTCTCCGAGTATAAGTAAAATTAAGCAAAAACATGCAAAAACTGCCAGTTTTAAGATTTGAGCGATTTCTTTAAAAAGGCTTGAAAAACGTCAGTTTTGGAAAAATAAACCGTTTTTTAAACTTTCCGGGTTATTTCTCTCGAATCTAAGTAATATTAACCAAAACCTGGAAAAACGGCCTTTTTTAGGATTAAATCTATTTCCTAAAAAAGTAGGAAAAAACGGGTGTTTTTTGGATAAGGCAAATATCGTTAACTTATCGAATCAAGGTCTCCGAGTATAAGTAATATTAAGCAAAAACATGCAAAAACGGCCAGGTTTCAGATTCGAGCGATTTGGTAAAAAGGCTTGAAAAACGTCAGTTTTGGGAAAATAAACCGTTTTTCAAACTTACCAAGTTATTGCTCTCGAATTTAAGTAATATTAACCAAAACCTGGAAAAACGGCCATTTTAAGGTTTTATCTATTTCCTAAAAAAGTTGGGAAAAACGGGTGTTTTTTGGATAATGCAAATATCCTTAACTTATCGAATCAAGGTCTCCGAGTATATGTAATATTGAGCAAAAACATGCAAAAACGGCCCCTTTTAAGATTCGAGCTATTTCTTCAAAAGGCTTGAAAAACGTAGGTTTGAGGAAAATGAACCGTTTTTCAAACTTACCAAGTTATTGCTCTCGAATCTGAGGAATATTAACCAAAACCTGGAAAACGGCCGTTTTTAAGGTTTGATCTATTTCCTAAAAAAGTAGGAAAAAACGGGTGTTTTTTGGATAATGCAAATATCCTTAACTTATCAAATTAAGGTCTCCGAGAAAAGTAATATTAAGCAAAAACATGCAAAAACGGCCAGTTTTGAGATTCGAGCTATTTCTTCAAAAGGCTTGAAAAACGTATGTTTTGGAAAAATAAACCGTTTTTTAAACTTAGCCTGTTATGGCTCTCGAATCTAAGTAATATTAACCAAAACCTGGAAAAACGGCCGTTTTTAAGGTTTGAACTATTTTCGAAAAAAGAAGGGAAAAACAAGGGTTTTTTGGGATAAGGCAAATATCCCTAACTTATCGAATCAAGGTCTCCGAGTATAAGTAATATTAAGCAAAAACATGCAAAAACGGCCAGTTTTGAGATTTGAGCGATTTCTTTAAAAAGGCTTGAAAAACGTCAAATTTGGAAAAATAAACCATTTTTCAAACTTTCCAAGTTATTTCTCTCGAATCTAATTAATATTAACCAAAACCTGGAAAAACGGCCTTTTTTACGATTAAATCTATTTCCTAAAAAAGTAGGAAAAAACGGGTATTTTTTGGATAAGGCAAATATCCTTAACTTATCAAATTAAGGTCTCCGAGGAAAGTAATATTAAGCAAAAACATGCAAAAACGGCCAGTTTGGAGATTCGAAATATTTCTTCAAAAGGCTTGAAAAACGTAGGTTTGGGAAAATAAACCGTTTTTCAAACTTACCAAGTTATTGCTCTCGAATTTAAGTAATAGTAACCAAAACCTGGAAAAACGGCGGTTTTTAAGGTTTGATCTATTGCCTAAAAAAGTTGGGAAAAACAGGTGTTTTTTGGATAATGCAAATATCCTTAACTTATCGAATCAAGGTCTCCGAGTATATGTAATATTAAGCAAAAACATGCAAAAACGGCCAGTTTTGAGATTCGAGTGATTTCTTTAAAAAGGCTTGAAAAACGTCGGTTTGGGAAAATAAACCGTTTTTCAAACTTACCAATTTATTGCTCTCGAATTCAAGTAATATCAACCAAAACCTGAAAAAACGGCTGTTTTTAAGGTTTGATCTATTTCCTAAAAAAGTTGGGAAAAACGGGTGTTTTTTGGATAATGCAAATATCCTTAACTTATCGAATCAAGGTCTCCGAGTATAGGTAATATTAAGCAAAAACATGCAAAAAAGGCCACTTTTAAGACTCGAGCTATTTCTTCAAAAGGCTTGAAAAACGTAAGTTTGGGGAAAATAAACCGTTTTTCAAACTTACCAAACTTACGTTTTTCAAGCCTTTTGAAGAAATAGCTCGAATCTTAAAAGTAATATTAACCAAAACCTGGAAAATCGTCTGATTTTAAGGTTTAAACCATTTCCTAAAAAAAATTGAAAAACTGGTGTTTCTTGGATAATACAAATATCTTCAACTTATCAAATTAAGGTCTCCGAGCAAAGTAATATTAAGCAAAAACATGCAAAAACGGCCACTTTTAAGATTCGAGCTATTTCTTCAAAAAGGCTTGAAAAGCGTAAGTTTTGGGAAAATAAACCGTTTTTCAAACTTAGCAAGTTATTGCTCTCGAATCTAAGTAATATTAACCAAAACCTGGAAAAACGGCCGTTTTTAAGGTTTGATCTATTTCCTAAAAAAGAAGGGAAAAACGGGAGGTTTTTGGATAATGCAAATATCCTTAACATATCGAATCAAGGTCTCCGAGTATATGTAATATTAAGCAAAAACATGCAAAAACGGCCAGTTTTGAGATTCGAGAGATTTCTTTAAAAAGGCTTGAAAAACGTCAGTTTTGGGAAAATAAACCGTTTTTAAAACTTTATAAGTTATTGCTCTCGAATCTAAGTAATATTAACCAAAACCTGGAAAAACGGCCGTTTTTAAGGTTTGATCTATTTCCTAAAAAAGTAGGGAAAAACGGGTGTTTTTTGGATAAGGCAAATATCCTTAACTTATCGAATCAAGGTCTCCGAGTATAAGTAATATTAAGCAAAAACATGCAAAAACTGCCAGTTTTAAGATTCGAGCAATTTCTTTAAAAAGGCTTGAAAAACGTCAGTTTTGGAAAAATAAACCGTTTTTTAAACTTTCCAGGTTATTTCTCTCGAATCTAAGTAATATTAACCAAAACGTGGAAAAACGGCCTTTTTTAGGATTAAATCTATTTCCTAAAAAAGTAGGAAAAAACGGGTGTTTTTTGGATAAGGCAAATATCGTTAACTTATCGAATCAAGGTCTCCGAGTATAAGTAATATTAAGCAAAAACATGCAAAAACGGCCAGTTTTGAGATTCGACCTATTTCTTTAAAAAGGCTTGAAAAACGTCAGTTTTGGGAAAATAAACCGTTTTTCAAACTTACCAAGTTATTGCTCTCGAATTTAAGTAATATTACCCAAAACCTGGAAAAAAGGCCATTTTAAGGTTTTATTCTATTTCCTAAAAAAGTTGGGAAAAACGGGTGTTTTTTGGATAATGCAAATATCTTTAACTTATCGAATCAAGGTCTCCGAGTATATGTAATATTAAGCAAAAACATGCAAAAACGGCACCTTTTAAGATTCGAGCTATTTCTTCAAAAGGCTTGAAAAACGTAAGTTTTGAGGAAAATGAACCGTTTTTAAAACTTACCAATTTATTGCTCTCGAATCTAAGTAATATTAACCAAAACCTGGAAAAACGGCCGTTTTTAAGGTTTGATCTATTTCCTAAAAAAGTAGGGAAAAACGGGTGTTTTTTGGATAAGGCAAATATCCTTAACTTATCGAATCAAGGTCTCCGAGTATAAGTAATATTAAGCAAAAACATGCAAAAACTGCCAGTTTTAAGATTCGAGCGATTTCTTTAAAAAGGCTTGAAAAACGTCAGTTTTGGAAAAATAAACCGTTTTTTAAACTTTCCGGGTTATTTCTCTCGAATCTAAGTAATATTAACCAAAACCTGGAAAAACGGCCTTTTTTAGGATTAAATCTATTTCCTAAAAAAGTAGGAAAAAACGGGTGTTTTTTGGATAAGGCAAATATAGTTAACTTATCGAATCAAGGTCTCCGAGTATAAGTAATATTAAGCAAAAACATGCAAAAACGGCCAGGTTTCAGATTCGAGCGATTTGGTAAAAAGGCTTGAAAAACGTCAGTTTTGGGAAAATAAACAGTTTTTCAAACTTACCAAGTTATTGCTCTCGAATTTAAGTAATATTAACCAAAACCTGGAAAAACGGCCATTTTAAGGTTTTATCTATTTCCTAAAAAAGTTGGGAAAAACGGGTGTTTTTTGGATAATGCAAATATCCTTAACTTATCGAATCAAGGTCTCCGAGTATATGTAATATTAAGCAAAAACATGCAAAAACGGCCCCTTTTAAGATTCGAGCTATTTCTTCAAAAGGCTTAAAAAACGTAGGTTTGAGGAAAATGAACCGTTTTTCAAACTTACCAAGTTATTGCTCTCGAATCTGAGGAATATTAACCAAAACCTGGAAAACGGCCGTTTTTAAGGTTTGATCTATTTCCTAAAAAAGTAGGAAAAAACGGGTGTTTTTTGGATAATGCAAATATCCTTAACTTATCAAATTAAGGTCTCCGAGAAAAGTAATATTAAGCAAAAACATGCAAAAACGGCCAGTTTTGAGATTCGAGCTATTTCTTCAAAAGGCTTGAAAAACGTATGTTTTGGAAAAATAAACCGTTTTTTAAACTTAGCCTGTTATGGCTCTCGAATCTAAGTAATATTAACCAAAACCTGGAAAAACGGCCGTTTTTAAGGTTTGAACTATTTTCGAAAAAAGAAGGGAAAAACAAGGGTTTTTTGGGATAAGGCAAATATCCCTAACTTATCGAATCAAGGTCTCCGAGTATAAGTAATATTAAGCAAAAACATGCAAAAACGGCCAGTTTTGAGATTTGAGCGATTTCTTTAAAAAGGCTTGAAAAACGTCAGTTTTGGAAAAATAAACCATTTTTCAAACTTTCCAAGTTATTTCTCTCGAATCTAATTAATATTAACCAAAACCTGGAAAAACGGCCTTTTTTACGATTGAATCTATTTCCTAAAAAAGTAGGAAAAAACGGGTATTTTTTGGATAAGGCAAATATCCTTAACTTATCAAATTAAGGTCTCCGAGGAAAGTAATATTAAGCAAAAACATGCAAAAACGGCCAGTTTGGAGATTCGAAATATTTCTTCAAAAGGCTTGAAAAACGTAGGTTTGGGAAAATAAACCGTTTTTCAAACTAACTAAGTTATTGCTCTCGAATTTAAGTAATAGTAACCAAAACCTGGAAAAACGGCCGTTTTTAAGGTTTGATCTACATATTTCCTAAAAAAGAAGGGAAAAACGGGAGGTTTTTGGATAATGCAAATATCCTTAACATATCGAATCAAGGTCTCCGAGTATATGTAATATTAAGCAAAAACATGCAAAAACGGCCAGTTTTGAGATTCGAGAGATTTCTTTAAAAAGGCTTGAAAAACGTCAGTTTTGGGAAAATAAACCGTTTTTAAAACTTACCAAGTTATTGCTCTGGAATCTAAGTAATATTAACCAAAACCTGGAAAAACGGCCGTTTTTAAGGTTTGATCTATTTCCTAAAAAAGTAGGAAAAAACGGGTGTTTTTTGGATAAGGCAAATATCCTTAACTTATCGAATCAAGGTCTCCGAGTATAAGTAATATTAAGCAAAAACATGCAAAAACTGCCAGTTTTAAGATTCGAGCGATTTCTTTAAAAAGGCTTGAAAAACGTCAGTTTTGGAAAAATAAACCGTTTTTTAAACTTTCCAGGTTATTTCTCTCGAATCTAAGTAATATTAACCAAAACGTGGAAAAACGGCCTTTTTTAGGATTAAATCTATTTCCTAAAAAAGTAGGAAAAAACGGGTGTTTTTTGGATAAGGCAAATATCGTTAACTTATCGAATCAAGGTCTCCGAGTATAAGTAATATTAAGCAAAAACATGCAAAAACGGCCAGGTTTCAGATTCGAGCGATTTGGTAAAAAGGCTTGAAAAACGTCTGTTTTGGGAAAATAAACCGTTTTTCAAACTTACCAAGTTATTGCTCTCGAATTTAAGTAATATTAACCAAAACCTGGAAAAACGGCCATTTTAAGGTTTTATTCTATTTCCTAAACAAGTTGGGAAAAACGGGTGTTTTTTGGATAATGCAAATATCCTTAACTTATCGAATCAAGGTCTCCGAGTATATGTAATATTAAGCAAAAACATGCAAAAACGGCCCCTTTTAAGATTCGAGCTATTTCTTCAAAAGGCTTGAAAAACGTAAGTTTTGAGGAAAATGAACCGTTTTTCAAACTTAGCAAGTTATTGCTCTCGAATCTGAGGAATATTAACCAAAACCTGGAAAACGGCCGTTTTTAAGGTTTGATCTATTTCCTAAAAAAGTAGGAAAAAACGGGTGTTTTTTGGATAATGCAAATATCCTTAACTTATCAAATTAAGGTCTCCGAGAAAAGTAATATTAAGCAAAAACATGCAAAAACAGGCAGTTTTGAGATTCGAGCTATTTCTTCAAAAGGATTGAAAAACGTATGTTTTGGAAAAATAAACCGTTTTTTAAACTTAGCATGTTATGGCTCTCGAATCTAAGTAATATTAACCAAAACCTGGAAAAACGGCCGTTTTTAAGGTTTGAACTATTTTCGAAAAAAGAAGGGAAAAACAAGGGTTTTTTGGGATAAGGCAAATATCCCTAACTTATCGAATCAAGGTCTCCGAGTATAAGTAATATTAAGCAAAAACATGCAAAAACGGCCAGTTTTGAGATTTGAGCGATTTCTTTAAAAAGGCTTGAAAAACGTCAGTTTTGGAAAAATAAACCATTTTTCAAACTTTCCAAGTTATTTCTCTCGAATCTAATTAATATTAACCAAAACCTGGAAAAACGGCCTTTTTTACGATTGAATCTATTTCCTAAAAAAGTAGGAAAAAACGGGTATTTTTTGGATAAGGCAAATATCCTTAACTTATCAAATTAAGGTCTCCGAGGAAAGTAATATTAAGCAAAAACATGCAAAAACGGCCAGTTTGGAGATTCGAAATATTTCTTCAAAAGGCTTGAAAAACGTCAGTTTTTGGAAAATAAACCGTTTTTCAAACCTACCAAGTTATTGCTCTCGAATTTAAGTAATATTAACCAAAACCTGGAAAAACGGCCATTCTAAGGTTTTATCTATTTCCTAAAAAAGTTGGGAAAAACGGGTGTTTTTTGGATAATGCAAATATCCTTAACTTATCGAATCAAGGTCTCCGAGTATAAGTAATATTAAGCAAAAACATGCAAAAACGACCGGTTTTGAGTTTCGAGCGATTTCTTTAAAAAGGCTTGAAAAACGTCAGTTTTGGAAAAATAAACCGTTTTTTAAACTTTCCAAGTTATTTCTCTCGAATCTAAGTAATATTAACCAAAACCTGGAAAAACGGCCTTTTTTAGGATTAAATCTATTTCCTAAAAAAGTAGGAAAAAACGGGTGTTTTTTGGATAAGGCAAATATCGTTAACTTATCGATTCAAGGTCCCCGAGTATAAGTAATATTAAGCAAAAACATGCAAAAACGGCCGGTTTTGAGATTCGAGCGATTTCTTTAAAAAGGCTTGAAAAACGTCAGTTTTGGGAAAATAAACCGTTTTTCAAACTTACCAAGTTATTGCTCTCGAATCTAAGTAATATTAACTAAAACCTGGAAAAACGGCCGTTTTTAAGTTTGATCTATTTCCAAGAAAAAGTAGGGAAAAACGGGTCTTTTTTGGATAAGGCAAATATCGTTAACTTATCGATTCAAGGTCTCCGAGTATAAGTAATATTAAGCCAAAACATGCAAAAACGACCAGTTTTGAGATTCGAGCGATTTTTTTAAAAAGGCTTGAAAAACGTCAGTTTGGGAAAATAAACCGTTTTTCAAACTTACTAAGTTATTGCTCTCGAATTTAAGTAATATTAACCAAAACCTGGAAAAACGGCCATTCTAAGGTTTTATCTATTTCCTAAAAAAGTTGGGAAAAACGGGTGTTTTTTGGATAATGCAAATATCCTTAACTAATCGAATCAAGGTCTCCGAGTATAAGTAATATTAAGCAAAAACATGCAAAAACGACCAGTTTTGAGTTTCGAGCGATTTCTTTAAAAAGGCTTGAAAAACGTCAGTTTTGGAAAAATAAACCGTTTTTCAAACTTACCAAGTTATTGCTCTCGAATCTAAGTTATATTAACCAAAACCTGGAAAAACCGCTGTTTTTAAGGTTTGATCTATTTCCTAAAAAAAGGAGGGGAAAATGGGTGTATTTTGGATAAGGCAAATATCCTTAACTTATCGAATCAAGGTCTCCGAGTATAAGTAATATTAAGCAAAAACATGCAAAAACGACCAGTTTTGAGATTTGAGCGTTTTTTTTAAAAAGGCTTGAAAAACGTCAGTTTTGGAAAAATAAACCGTTTTTCGAACTTTCCAAGTTATTTCTCTCGAATCTAAGTAATATTAACCAAAACCTGGAAAAACGGCCGTTTTTAAGGTTTGATCTCTTTCCTAAAAAAGTAGGAAAAAACGGGTGTTTTTTGGATAATGCAAATATCCTTAACTTATCAAATTAAGGTCTCCGAGGAAAGTAATATTAAGCAAAAACATGCCAAAACGGCCAGTTTGGAGATTCGAAATATTTCTTCAAAAGGCTTGAAAAACGTAGGTTTGGTTTAATACACCGTTTTTCAAACTTACTAAGTTATTGCTCTCGAATTTAAGTAATAGTAACCAAAACCTGGAAAAACGGCGGTTTTTAAGGTTTGATCTATTTCCTAAAATAGTTGGGAAAAACAGGTGTTTTTTGGATAATGCAAATATCCTTAACTTATCGAATCAAGGTCTCCGAGTATATGTAATATTAAGCAAAAACATGCAAAAACGGCCAGTTTTGAGATTTGAGCGATTTCTTTAAAAAGGCTTGAAAAACGTCAGTTTTGGAAAAATATACCGTTTTTAAAACTTTCCAAGTTATTTCTCTCGAATCTAAGTAATATTAACCAAAACCTGGAAAAACGGCCTTTTTTAGGATTAAATCTATTTCCTAAAAAAGTAGGAAAAACGGGTGTTTTTTGGATAAGGCAAATATCGTTAAATTATAGAATCAAGGTCTCCGAGTATAAGTAATATTAAGCAAAAACATGCAAAAACGGCCAGTTTTGAGATTTGAGCGATTTCTTTAAAAAGGCTTGAAAAACGTCAGTTTTGGAAAAATAAACCGTTTTTTAAACTTTGCAAGTTATTTCTCTCGAATCTAAGTAATATTAACCAAAACCTGGAAAAACGGCCTTTTTAAGGATTAAATCTATTTCCTAAAAAAGTAGGGAAAAACGGGTGTTTTTTGGATAATGCAAATATCCTAACTTATCGAATCAAGGTCTCCGAGTATAAGTAATATTAAGCAAAAACATGCAAAAACGGCCGGTTTTGAGATTCGAGCGAATTCTTTAAAAAGGCTTGAAAAACGTCAGTTTTGGGAAAATAAACCGTTTTTCAAACTAACCAAGTAATTGCTCTCGAATTTAAGTAATATTAACCAAAACCTGGAAAAACAGCTGATTTTAAGGTTTGATCCTTTTTCTAAAAAAGATTAAAAAACAGGAGTTTTTTGGATAATACCAATATCTTCAACTTATTAAATTAACGTCTCCGAGAAAAGTAATATTAAGCAAAAACATGCAAAAACGGCCAGTTTTGAGATTCAAGATATTTCTTCAAAAGGCTTGAAAAAGGTAAGTTTTGGGAAAATAAACTGTTTTTCGAAATTAGCAAGTTATTGCTCTGAAATCTAAGTAATATTAACCAAAACCTAGGAAAACGGCCGTTTTTAAGGTTTGATCTATTTTCTAAAAAAGTAGGGGAAAACGGGTGTTTTTTGAATAATGCAAATATCCTTAACTTATCAAATCAAGGTCTCCGAGAAAAGTAATATTAAGCAAAAACATGCAAAAACGGCCAGTCTTTAGATTCCTGCGATTTCTTTAAAAAGGCTTGAAAAACGTCGGTTTGGAAAAATAAACCGTTTATAAAAAATACCAAGTTATTGCTCTCGAATTTAAGTAATATTAACCAAAACCTGGAAAAACGGCTGTTTTTAAGGTTTCATCTATTTCCTAAAAAGGTTGAGAAAAACGGGTTATTTTTGGATAATGCAAATATCCTAACTTATCGATTCAAGGTCTCCGATTATAAGTAATATTAAGCAAAAACATGCAAACACGGCCAGTTTTGAGATTCGAGCGATTTCTTTAAAAAGGCTTGATAAACGTCAGATTTGGGAAAATAAACCGTTTTTCAAACTAAGCAAGTTATTGCTCTCGAATCTAACTAATATTAACCAAAACCTGGAAAAACGGCTGGTTCAAGGTTTGATCCATTTCCTTAAAAAGATTGAAAAACGGGAGTTTTTTCGATAATACAAATATCTTCAACTTATCAAATTAAGGTCTCCGAGAAAAGTAATATTAAGCAAAAACATGCAAAAACAGCCAGTTTTGAGATTCGAGCTATTCCTTTAAAAAGGCTTGAAAAACGTCAGTTTTGGGAAAATAAACCGTTTTTCAAACTGAGCAAGTTATTGCTCTCGAATCTAAGTAATATTAACCAAAACTTGGAAAAACGGTTTGATCTATTTCCTAAAAAAGATTGAAAAACGGGAGTTTTTTGGATAATACAAATATCTTCAACTTATCAAATTAAGGTCTCCGAGAAAAGTAATATTAAGCAAAAACATGCAAAAACGGCCAGTTTTGAGATTCGAGCTATTTCTTTAAAAAGGCTTGAAAAACGTCAGTTTTGGGAAAATAAACCCTTTTTCAAATCGAGCAGGTTATTGCTCTCGAATCTAAGTAATATTAACCAAAACCTAAAAAAACGGCTGTTTTTAAGATTTGATCTATTCCCTAAATGTAGGGAAAAACGGGTGTTTTTTGGATAATGCAAATATCCTAACTTATCGAATCAAGGACCCGAGTATAAGTAATATTAAGCAAAAACATTCAAAAACGGCCAGTTTTGAGATTCGAGCGATTTCTTTAAAAAGGCTAAAAAAACTTCAGTTTTGAGAAAATAAACCGTTTTTTAAACTTAGCAGGTTATTGCTCTCGAATCTAAGTAATATTAACCAAAACCTGGAAAAACGGCTGTTTTTAATGTTTGATCCATTTCCTAAAAAAGATTGAAAAACTGGAGTTTTTTTGGATAATACAAATATCTTCATACTTATCAAATTAAGTGCTCCGAATATAAGGAATATTAAGCAAAAACATGGAAAAATGAACTTTTTTGAGATTCGAGCTATTACTTCAAAAAGGCTTGAAAAACGTCAGTTTTGGGAAAATAAACCCTTTTTCAAACTTACCAAGTTATTGCTCTCGAATCTAAGTAATATTAACCAAAACCTGGAAAAACGGCTGTTTTTAAGGTTTGATCTATTTCCTAAAAAAGTAGGGAAAAACGGGTGTTTTTTGGATAATGCAAATATCCTAAATTATCGAATAAATGTTTCCGAGTATAAGTTATATTAAGCAAAAACATGCAAAAATGGCCGGGTGTGAGATTCGAGATATTTCTTCACAAAGGCTTGAAAAACGTCAGTTTTGGGAAAATAAGACGTTTTTCAAACTTAGCAAGTTATTGCTTTCGAATCTAACTACTATTAACCAAAACCTGGAACAACGGCCGTTTTTAAGGTTTGATCTATTTCCTATAAAAGTAGGAAAAAAATGTTGTTTTTAGGATAGTGCAAATATCTTCAACTTATCGAATAAAGGTGTCCGAGTATAATTATTATTAAGCAAAAACATGCAAAAACGGCAAGTTTCTTGATTTGAGCTATTTCTTTAAAAAGGCTAGAAAAACGTCAGTTTGAGGAAAATAAACCGTTTTTCAAAATTAGCAAGTTATTGCTCTCGATTCTAAGTAATATTAACCAAAACCTGGAAAAACGGCCGTTTTTAAGGTTTGATCTATTTCCTAAAAAAATAGGGAAAAACAGGTCTTTTCTGGATAATGCAAATATTCTTAACTTATCGAATTAAGGTCTACGAGTATATGTAATATTAACAAAAACATGCAAAAACGGCCAGTTTTAAGATTCGTGCTATTTCTTCAAAAAGGCTTGAAAAACGTCGGTTTTGAGAAAATATACCGTTTTTCAAACTGAGCAAGTTATTGCTCTCGAATCTAAGTAATAATAACCAAAACCTTAGAAAACGGCTGTTTTAAGGTTTGATCTATTTCCTAAAAAAGTAGGGAAAAACGAGTGTTTTTTGGATAATGCAAATATCCTAACTTATCGAATAAAGGTCTCCGAGTATATGTAATATTAAGCAAAAACATGCAGAAACGGCCAGTTTTGAGGCTCGAGCTATTTCTTCAAAAAGGCTTAAAAAACGTCAGTTTTAGGAAAATAAACCCTTTTTCAAACTTACCAAGTTATTGCTCTCGAATCTAAGTAATATTAACCAAAACCTAAAAAAACGGCTGATTTTAAGGTTTGATCCATTTCCTAAAAAAGATTGAAAAACTGGAGTTTTTTGGATAATACAAATATCTTCAACTTAACAAATTAAGGTCTCCGAGAAAAGTAATATTTAAGCAAAAACATGCAAAAACGTCCAGTTTTGAGATTCAAGCGATTTTCTTTAAAAAGGCTTAAAAAACGTCAGTTTTGGGAAAATAAACCGTTTTTCAAACATACCAAGTTATTGCTCTCGAATCTAAGTAATATTAACCGAAACATGGAAAAACGGCCGTTTTTAAGGTTTGATCTATTTCCTAAAAAAGTAGGGAAAAACGGGTGTTTTTTGGATAATGCAAATATCGTTAACTTATCGAATAAAGGTTTCCGAGTATAAGTAATATCAGGCAAAAACATGCAAAAAAGGCCAGTTTTGAGATTCGAGCTATTTCTTTAAAAAAACTTCAGTTTTGAGAAAATAAACCGTTTTTCAAAATTAGCAAGTTATTGCCCTTGAATCTAAGTAATATTAACCAAAACCTGGAATAACGGCCGTTTTTAAGTTTTGATCTATTTCCTAAAAAAGTAGGGAAAAAAAGTTGTTTTTAGGATAATGCAAATATCTTCAACTTATCGAATAAAGGTTTCCGAGTATAATTATTATTAAGCAAAAACATGCAAAAACGGCAAGTTTTGTGATTCGAGCTATTTCTTTAAAAAATCTAGAAAAACGTCAGTTTGAGGAAAATAAACTGTTTTTTATACTTAGAAAGTTATTGCTCTCGATTCTAAGTAATATTAACCAAAACCTGGAAAAACGGCTGATTTTAAGGTTTGATCCATTTCCTAAAAAAGATTAAAAAACGGGAGTTTTTTTGGATAATACAAATATCTTCATACTTATAACATTAAGGGCTTCATTATAAGTAATATTAAGCAAAAACATGGAAATATTGGCTTTTGGGGAGATTGGAGCTATTTCTTTAAAAGGCTTGAAAAACGTCGGTTTTGGGAAAATAAACTGTTTTTCAAACTTACTAAGTTATTGCTCTCGAATCTAAGTAATATTAACCAAAAACTGGAAAAACAGCCGTTTTTAAGGTTTGATCTATTTCCTAAAAAAGTAGGGAAAACCGGAGATTTTGAGATAATTCAAATATCCTTAACTAATCGAATCATGGTTCCCTAGTATACGTAATATTAAGCAAAAACATGCAAAAACGGCCAGTTTTGAGATTCGAGCTATTTCTTTAAAAAAGCTTAAAAAACGTCGGTTTGGGAAAATAAACCGTTTTTCAAACTTATCAAGTTATTGCTCTCGAATCTAAGTAATATTAACCAAAACCTGGAAAAACGGCCGTTTTTAAGGTTTGATCTATTTCCTAAAAAGTAATGAAAAACCGGTGTTTTTTGGATAATGCAAATATCCTAACTTATCGAATCAAGGACCCGAGTATAAGTAATATTAAGCAAAAACATTCAAAAACGGCCAGTTTTGAGATTCGAGCGATTTCTTTAAAAAGGCTTGAAAAACGTCGGTTTTGGGAAAACAAACCTTTTTTTCAAACTTACAAAGTTATTGCTCTCGAATCTAAGTAATATTAACCAAAACCTAAAAAAACGGCTGTTTTTAAGGTTTGATCTATTCCCTAAATGTAGGGAAAAACGGGTGTTTTTTGGATAATGCAAATATCCTAACTTATCGAATCAAGGACCCGAGTATAAGTAATATTAAGCAAAAACATTCAAAAACGGCCAGTTTTGAGATTCGAGCGATTTCTTTAAAAAGGCTAAAAAAACTTCAGTTTTGAGAAAATAAACCGTTTTTTAAACTTAGCAGGTTATTGCTCTCGAATCTAAGTAATATTAACCAAAACCTGGAAAAACGGCTGTTTTTAATGTTTGATCCATTTCCTAAAAAAGATTGAAAAACTGGAGTTTTTTTTGGATAATACAAATATCTTCATACTTATCAAATTAAGTGCTCCGAATATAAGGAATATTAAGCAAAAACATGGAAAAATGAACTTTTTTGAGATTCGAGCTATTACTTCAAAAAGGCTTGAAAAACGTCAGTTTTGGGAAAATAAACCCTTTTTCAAACTTACCAAGTTATTGCTCTCGAATCTAAGTAATATTAACCAAAACCTGGAAAAACGGCTGTTTTTAAGGTTTGATCTATTTCCTAAAAAAGTAGGGAAAAACGGGTGTTTTTTGGATAATGCAAATATCCTAAATTATCGAATAAATGTTTCCGAGTATAAGTTATATTAAGCAAAAACATGCAAAAACGGCCGGGTGTGAGATTCGAGATATTTCTTCACAAAGGCTTGAAAAACGTCAGTTTTGGGAAAATAAGACGTTTTTCAAACTTAGCAAGTTATTGCTTTCGAATCTAACTACTATTAACCAAAACCTGGAACAACGGCCGTTTTTAAGGTTTGATCTATTTCCTATAAAAGTAGGAAAAAAATGTTGTTTTTAGGATAGTGCAAATATCTTCAACTTATCGAATAAAGGTGTCCGAGTATAATTATTATTAAGCAAAAACATGCAAAAACGGCAAGTTTCTTGATTTGAGCTATTTCTTTAAAAAGGCTAGAAAAACGTCAGTTTGAGGAAAATAAACCGTTTTTCAAAATTAGCAAGTTATTGCTCTCGATTCTAAGTAATATTAACCAAAACCTGGAAAAACGGCCGTTTTTAAGGTTTGATCTATTTCCTAAAAAAATAGGGAAAAACAGGTCTTTTCTGGATAATGCAAATATTCTTAACTTATCGAATTAACGTCTACGAGTATATGTAATATTAACAAAAACATGCAAAAACGGCCAGTTTTAAGATTCGTGCTATTTCTTCAAAAAGGCTTGAAAAACTTCGGTTTTGAGAAAATATACCGTTTTTCAAACTGAGCAAGTTATTGCTCTCGAATCTAAGTAATAATAACCAAAACCTTAGAAAACGGCTGTTTTTAAGGTTTGATCTATTTCCTAAAAAAGTAGGGAAAAACGAGTGTTTTTTGGATAATGCAAATATCCTAACTTATCGAATAAAGGTCTCCGAGTATATGTAATATTAAGCAAAAACATGCAGAAACGGCCAGTTTTGAGGCTCGAGCTATTTCTTCAAAAAGGCTTAAAAAACGTCAGTTTTAGGAAAATAAACCCTTTTTCAAACTTACCAAGTTATTGCTCTCGAATCTAAGTAATATTAACCAAAACCTAAAAAAACGGCTGATTTTAAGGTTTGATCCATTTCCTAAAAAAGATTGAAAAACTGGAGTTTTTTGGATAATACAAATATCTTCAACTTAACAAATTAAGGTCTCCGAGAAAAGTAATATTTAAGCAAAAACATGCAAAAACGTCCAGTTTTGAGATTCAAGCGATTTTCTTAAAAAAGGCTTAAAAAACGTCAGTTTTGGGAAAATAAACCGTTTTTCAAACATACCAAGTTATTGCTCTCGAATCTAAGTAATATTAACCGAAACATGGAAAAACGGCCGTTTTTAAGGTTTGATCTATTTCCTAAAAAAGTAGGGAAAAACGGGTGTTTTTTGGATAATGCAAATATCGTTAACTTATCGAATAAAGGTTTCCGAGTATAAGTAATATCAGGCAAAAACATGCAAAAAAGGCCAGTTTTGAGATTCGAGCTTTTTCTTTAAAAAAACTTCAGTTTTGAGAAAATAAACCGTTTTTCAAAATTAGCAAGTTATTGCCCTTGAATCTAAGTAATATTAACCAAAACCTGGAATAACGGCCGTTTTTAAGTTTTGATCTATTTCCTAAAAAAGTAGGGAAAAAAAGTTGTTTTTAGGATAATGCAAATATCTTCAACTTATCGAATAAAGGTTTCCGAGTATAATTATTATTAAGCAAAAACATGCAAAAACGGCAAGTTTTGTGATTCGAGCTATTTCTTTAAAAAATCTAGAAAAACGTCAGTTTGAGGAAAATAAACTGTTTTTTATACTTAGAAAGTTATTGCTCTCGAATCTAAGTAATATTAACCAAAACCTGGAAAAACGGCTGTTTTTAAGTTTTGATCTATTTCCTAAAAAGTAATGAAAAACGGGGTTTTTTTGGATAATTCAAATATCCTAACTTATCGAATCAAGGACCCGAGTATAAGTAATATTAAGCAAAAACATTCCAAAACGGCCAGTTTTGAGATTCGAGCGATTTCTTTAAAAAGGCTTGAAAAACGTCGGTTTGTGAAAATAAACCGTTTTTCAAACTTATCAAGTTATTGCTCTCGAATCTAAGTAATATTAACCAAAACCTGGAAAAACGGCCGTTTTTAAGGTTTGATCTATTTCCTAAAAAAGTAGGGAAAAAAAGGTCTTTTCTGGATAATGCAAATATCCTTATTTTATCGAATCAAGGTCTACGAGTATATGTAATATTAAGCGAAAACATGCAAAAACGGTCAGTTTTAAGATTCGTGCTATTTCTTCAAAAAGGCTTGAAAAGCGTCAGTTTTGGGAAAATAAACCGTTTTTCAAACTGAGCAAGTTATTGCTCTCGAATCAAAGTAATATTAACCAGAACCTTAGAAAACGGCTGTTTTTAAGGTTTGATCTATTTCCTTAAAAAGTAGGGAAAAACGAGTGTTTTTTGGATAATGCAAATATCCTAACTTATCGAATCAAGGTCTCCGAGTATATGTAATATTAAGCAAAAACATGCAGAAACGGCCAGTTTTGAGATTCGAGCTATTTCTTCAAAATGACTTAAAAAACGTCAGTTTCTGGAAAATAAACCGTTTTTCAAACTTAGCAAGTTATTGCTCTCGAATCTAAGTAATATTAACCAAAACCTGGAAAAACGGCTGATTTTAAGGTTTGATCCATTTCCTAAAAAAGATTGAAAAACTGGAGTTTTTTGGATAATACAAATATCTTCAACTTATCAAATTAAGGTCTCCGAGAAAAGTAATATTTAAGCAAAAACATGCAAAAACGTCCAGTTTTGAGATTCGAGCGATTTTCTTTAAAAAGGCTTAAAAAACGTCATTTTTGGGAAAATAAACCATTTTTCAAACATACCAAGTTATTGCTCTCGAATCTAAGTAATATTAACCGAAACCTGGAAAAACGGCCGTTTTTAAGGTTTGATCACTTTCCTAAAAAAGTAAGGTGTTTTTGGATAATGCGAATATCGTTAACTTATCAAATAAAGGTTTCCGAGTATAAGTAATATCAGGCAAAAACATGCAAAAAAGGCCAGTTTTGAGATTCGAGCTATTTCTTTAAAAAAACTTCAGTTATGAGAAAATAAACCGTTTTTTAAACTTAGCAAGTTATTGCTCTCGAATCTAAGTAATATTAATCAAAACCTGGAAAACGGCTGTTTTTAATGTTTGATCCATTTCCTAAAAAAGATTGAAAAACTGCAGTTTTTTGGATAATACAAATATCTTCATACTTATCAAATTAATTGCTCCGATTATAAGTAATATTAAGCAAAAACATGGAAAAATGGACTTTTTTGAGATTCGAGCTATTACTTCAAAAAGGCTTGAAAAACGTCAGTTTTAGGAAAATAAACCGTTTTCCAAACTTAGCAAGTTATTGCTCTCGAATCTAAGTAATATTAACCAAAACCTGGAAAAACGGCTGATTTTATGGTTTACTCGATTTCCTAAAAAAAGATTAAAAAACGTCTGTTTTCTGGATAATGCAAATATCCTTAACTTATCGAATCAAGGTCTCCGAGTATATGTAATATTATGCAAAAACATGCAAAAATGGCCAGTTCTGAGATTCGAGCTATTTCTTCAAAAAGGCTTGAAAAACGTCAGTTTTGGGAAAATAAACCGTTTTTCAAACTTAGCAAGTTATTCCTCTCCAATCTAAGTAACATTAACCAAAACCTGGAAAAATGGCTATTTTAAGGTTTGATCCATTTCCTAAAAAAGAAGGAAAAACTGGAGTTTTTTGGATAATACAAATATCTTCAACTTATCAAATTAAGGTCTCCGAGAAAAGTATATTAAGCAAAAACATGCAAAACCGTCCAGTTTTGAGATTCGAGCGATTTCTTTAAAAAGGCTTGAAAAACGTCAGATTTTTAAAAATAAACCCTTTTTCAAACTTACCAAGTTATTGCTCTCGAATCAAAGTAATATAAACCAAAACCTGGAAAAACGGCTGTTTTAAGGTTTGATCTATTTCCTAAAAAAGTAGGAAAAAACGGGTGTTTTTTGGATAATGCAAATATCCTAAATTATCGAATCAAGGTCTCCGAGTATATGTAATATTAAGCAAAAACATGCAAAAAACGGCAAGTTTTGAGATTCGAGCTATTTTTTTAAAAGGCTAGAAAAACTTCAGTTTCAGGAAAATAAACCGTTTTTTAAACTTAGAAAGTTATTGCTCTCGATTCTAAGTATTATTAACCAAAACCTGGAAAAACAGCTGATTATAAGGTTTGATCCATTTCCTAAAATAGATTAAAAAACGGGAGGTTTTTGGATAATACAAATATCTTCATAGTTATAACATTAAGGGCTTCATTATAAGTAATATTAAGCAAAAACATGGAAAAATGGCCTCTTTGGAGATTGGAGCTATTTCTTCAAAAGGGCTTAAAAAACCTCAGTTTTGGCAAAATAAACCGTTTGTCAAAATTACCAACTTATTGCTCTCGAATCTAAGTAATATATACCAAAACCTGGAAAAACGGCTGATTTTAAGCTTTGATCTATTTCCTAAAAAAGTAGGAAAAAACGGGTGTTTTTTGGATAATGCAAATATCCTAACTTATCGAATCAAGGTTTCCGAGTATAAGTAATATTTAGCAATAACATGCAAAAACGGCTAGTTTTGAAATTCGAGCGATTTCTTTCAAAATGCTTGAAAAACGTCAGTTTTGGGAAATAAACCGTTTTTCAAACTTAGCAATTTATTGCTCTCGAATCTAAGTAATATTAACCAAAACATGAAAAAACGGCCGGTTTTTAAATTTTGATCTATTTTCTAAAAAAGGTAGGGAAAAACGGGTAGTATTTGGATTATCCTAATATCGTTAACTTATCGAATAAAGGTTTCCGAGTATAAGTAATATCAGGCAAAAACATGCAAAAACGCCCAGTTTTGAGATTCGAGCTATTTCTTTAAAAAGGCTTGAAAAACGTCGGTTTTGGGAAAATAAACCGTTTTTAAACTACGAAAGTTATTGCTCTCAAATCTAAGTAATATTAACCAAAACCTGGAAAAACGGCTGATTTTCAGGTTTGATCCATTTCCTAAAAAAGATTAAAAAACGGGTTTTTTTGGATAATACAAATATCTTACACTTATCAAATTAAGGTCTCCGAGAAAAGTAATATTAAGCAAAAACATGCATAAACGGCTAGTTTGAAATTCGAGCGATTTCTTTCAAAAGGCTTGAAAACGTCAGTTAAAACGTTTTCAACTTAGCATTTATTGCTCTCGAATCTAAGTAATATTAACCAAAACCTGGAAAAACGGCCGTTTTTAAGGTTTGATCTATTTCCTAAAAAAGTAGGAAAAACGGGAGTTTTTTGGATAATACAAATATCTTAAACCTATTAAATTAAGGTCTCCGAGAGAAAAGTAAAATTAAGCAAAAACATGCAAAACCGGCAGTTTTGAGATTCGAGACATTTCTTTAAAAAGGCTTGAAAAAACGTCAGTTTGGGGAAAATAAACCCTTTTTCAAACTTACCAAGTTATGCTCTTGAATCTAGTAATATTAACCAAAACCTGGAAAAACGGCTGATTTTAAGGTTTGATCAATTTCCTAAAAAAGATTAAAAAACAGGGGTTTTTTGGATAATACAAATATATTACACTTATCAAATTAAGGTCCCGAGAAAAGTAATATTAAGCAAAAACATGCAAAAACGGCTAGTTTTGATATTCGAGCATTTCTTTCAAAAGGCTTGAAAAACGTCAGTTTTGGGAAAATAAACCGTTTTTCAAACTTAGCAAATTATTGCTCTCAAATCTAAGTAATATTAACCAAATCTGGAAAAACGCCTGTTTTAAGGTTTGTTCTATTTCCTAAAATAGTAGGGAAAAACCGGTGTTTTTTGGATGAAGCAAATATCCTTTTCTTATCAAATCAAGGTCTCCGAGTATATGTAATATTAAGCAAAAACAAGCAAAAACGGCTAGTTTTGAAATTCCAGCGATTTCTTTCAAAAGGCTTGAAAAACGTCAGTTTTGGGAAAATAAACCGTTTTTGAAACTAAGCAATTTTATTGCTCTCGAATCTAAGTATATTAACCAAAGCCTGGAAAAACGGCCGTTTTTAAGGTTTTATCTATTTCCTAAAAAAGTAGGGAAAACGGGTGTTTTTTGGATAATACAAATATCTTCAACTATTAAATTAAGGTCTCCGAGAAAAGTAATATTAAGCAAAAACATGCAAAAACGGCCAGTTTTGAGATTCGAGACATTTCTTTAAAAAGGCTTGAAAAACGTCAGTTTGGAAAAAATAAACCCTTTTTCAAACTTACAAAGTTATTGCTCTCGAATCTACGTAATATTAACCAAAACCTGGAAAAACGGCTGTTTTAAGGTTTGATCTATTTTCAAAAAAAGTAGGGAAAAACGGGTGTTTTTTGGATAATGCAAATATCCTAACTTCTCGAATCAAGGTCTCCGAGTATAAGTAATATTATGCAAAAACATGCAAAAACCACCAGTTTTAAGATTCGAGCGATTTCTTTAAAAAGGCTTGAAAAACGTCAGTTTTGGGAAAATAATCCGTTTTTCAAACTTAGCATTTATTGCTCTCGAATCTAAGTAATATTTACCAAAACCTGGAAAAACGGCTGATTTTAAGGTTTGATCAATTTCCTAAAAAAGATTAACTAACGGGGTTTTTTTGGATAATACAAATATCTTACACTTATCAAATTAAAGTCCCGAGAAAAGTAATATTAAGCAAAAACATGCAAAAACGGCTAGTTTTGAAATTCGAGCGATTCTTTCAAAAGGCTTGAAAAACGTCAGTTTTGGGAAAATAAACCGTTTTTCCAAACTTAGCAATTTATTGCTCTGAATCTAAGTAATATTAACCAAAACTGGAAAAACCGGCCGTTTTTAAGGTTTGATCTATTTCCTAAAAAAGTAGGGAAAACGGGAGTTTTTTTGGATAATACAAATATCTTCAACCTATTAAATTAAGGTCTCCGAGAAAAGTAATATTAAGCAAAAAACGGCCAGTTTTGAGATTCGAGACTTTGCTTTAAAAAGGCTTGAAAAAAGGCAGTTTTGGGAAAATTATCCTTTTTTCAAACTGAGCAAGTTATTGCTCTCGAATCTAAGTAATATTAACCAAAACCTGGAAAAACGGCTGTTTTTAAGGTTTGATCTATTTCCTAAAAAAGTAGGGAAAAACGGGTTTTTTTGGATAATGCAAATATCCTAACTTATCGAATCAAGGTCTCCGAGTATAAGTAATATTAAGCAAAAACATGCAAAAACGACCAGTTTTAAGATTCGAGCGATTTCTTTAAAAAGGCTTTGAAAAACGTCAGTTTTGGGAAAATAAACCGTTTTCAAACTTAGCAAATTTTTGCTCTCAAATCTAAGTAATATTAACCAAATCCTGGAAAAAAGCCTGTTTTAAGGTTTGTTCTATTTCCTAAAATAGTAGGGAAAAACTGGTGTTTTTTGGATGATGCAAATATCCTTATCTTATCAAATCAAGTTCTTCCGAGTATATGTAATATTAAGCAAAAACATGCAAAAATGGCCAGTTTTGAGATTCGAACTATTTCTTAAAAAAGGCTTTGAAAACGTCGGATTGGGAAAATAAACCCTTTTTCAACTTACCAAGTTATTGCTCTCGAATCTTAGTAATATTAACCAAAACCTGGAAAAACGGCCGTTTTTTAAGGTTTGATCTATTTCCTAAAAAGTAGGGAAAAACGTGCGTTTTTTGGATAATACAAATATCTTTATACTTATAACATTAAGGGCTTCATTATAAGTGATATTAAGCAAAAACATGGAAAAATGGCCTCTTTGGAGATTGGAGCTATTTCTTTAAATAGGCTTGAAAAACGTCGGTTTTGGGAAAATAAACCGTTTTTCAAACTTACAAGTTATTGCTTTCGAATCTAAGTAATATTAACCAAAACCTGAAAAAACGGCGTTTTTAAGGTTTGATCTATTTCCTAAAAAGTAGAGAAAACGGGTGTTTTTTGGATAATTCAAATATCCTTAACTTATCGAATCATGGTTCCCGAGTATGAGTAATATTGGGCAAAAACATGCAAAAACGGCCAATTTTGAGATTCGAGCGATTTCTTTAAAAATGCTTGAAAAACGTCAGTTTTGGGAAAATAACCCTTTTTCAAACTTACCAAGTTATTGCTCTCGAATCTAAGTAATATTAACCAAAACCTGGAAAAACGGCCGTTTTTAAAGGTTTGATCTATTTCCTAAGAAAGTAGGGAAAAACGGGAGTATTTTTGGATAATACAAATATCTTCCACTTATTAAATTAAGGTCTCGAGAAAAGTAATATTAAGCAAAAACATGCAAAAACGGCCAGTTTTGATATTCGAGACATTTCTTTAAAAAGGCTTGAAAAACGTCAGTTTTGGGAAAATAAACCCTTTTTCAAACTTACCAAGTTATTGCTCTCGAAAATAAGTAATATTAACAAAACCTGGAAAAACGGCCGTTTTTAAGGTTTGATCTATTTTCTAAAAAAGTAGGGAAAACGGGAGTTTTTTGGATAATACAAAGATCTTCAACCTATTAAATTAAGGTCTCCGAGAAAAGTAATATTAAGCAAAAACATGCAAAAACGGCCAGTTTTGAGATTCAAGACATTTCTTTAAAAAGGCTTTGAAAAACGTCAGTTTGGGAAAATAAACCGTTTTTCAAACTGAGCAAGTTATTGCTCTCGAATCTAAGTAATATTAACCAAAACCTGGAAAAACGGCTTGTTTTTAAGGTTTGATCTATTTCCTAAAAAAGTAGGGAAAAACAGGTGTTTTTTGGATAATTGCAAATATCCTAACTTATCGAATCAAGGTCTCCGAGTATAAAGTAATATTAAGCAAAACATGCAAAAACGACAGTTTTAAGATTCGAGCGATTTCTTTAAAAAGGCTTGAAAAACGTCAGTTTTGGGAAAATAAACCGTTTTTCAAACTTAGCATTTATTGCTCTCGAATCTAAGTAAAATTAACCAAAACCTGGCAAAACGGCCGTTTTTAAGGTTTGATCTATTTCCTAAAAAAGTAGGAAAAAACGGGTGTTTTTGAATAATGCAAATATCCTCTAACTTATTGATTCAAGGTCTCCGAGTATATATTATGTTAAGCAAAAACATGCAAAAACGGCCTTTTTTGAGATTCGAGCTATTTATTCAAAAAGGCTTGAAAAACGTCAGTTTTGAGGAAAATAAACCGTTTTTCAAATTAGGAAATTAATGCTCTCAAATCAAAGTAATATTAACCAAAACCTGGAAAAACGCCCGTTTTAAGGTTTATTCTATTTCCTAAAATAGTAGGGAAAAACTGGTGTTTTTTGGATCATGCAAATATCCTTATCTTATCAAATCAAGGTCTCCGAGTATATGTAATATTAAGCAAAAACATGCAAAAATGTCCAGTTTTGAGATTCGAGCTATTTCTTTAAAAAGGCTTGAAAAACGTCAGTTTTGGGAAAATAAACCCTTTTTCAAACTTACCAAGTTATTTGCTCTCGAATCTAAGTAATATTAACCAAAACCTGGAAAAACGGCCGTTTTTAAGGTTTGATCTATTTCCTAAAAAAAGTAGGGAAAAACGGGAGTTTTTTGGATAATAAAAATATCTTCAACCTATTAAATTAAGGTCTCCGAGTATATGTAATATTAAGCAAAAACATGCAAAAAACGACCAGTTTTACGATTCGAGCGATTTCTTAAAAAGGCTTTGAAAAACGTCAGTTTTGGGAAAAATAAACGTTTTCAAACTTAGCATTTATTGCTCTCGAATCTAAGTAATATTTACCAAAACCTGGAAAAACGGCTGATTTTAAGGTTGATCAATTTCCTAAAAAAGATTAAATAACGGGGGTTTTTTGGATAATACAAATATCTTACACTT